>OZ020192.1:98884183-99444588 GCA_963971165.1 Philopedon plagiatum | reverse complement strand
ACTACCCATAAATTTCGACTTTCTAGTCCCCACACAAACTCTTAAATATACCAACTATTAATTTTTAAACCTCAAATAACAATAGTAATAATATTAACACGATTAAATAAAACACTAGAGTACTTACGTTTTATAATACTTAGGGCACAACACACAAACTAATTCACAGTAAAAAATCTAAATGACTACCAGTTCAGCCTGCTAACAAAAAACTCGAACCCGTATTTTGCCCTGATTGAACCAACCGATCACGCGTAAAGATTTGTTACTACCTAAACTCGTACTGGCGAATCTCTTGTATGTAGTTACTAATTAAGATTCTAAGATATCCAGACCGGATGTGTCAAAACCACAAATCTCCCTGTTACCAATAAATGTACACTTATATTATCAGAAAAAGGCTCGCAAATATGTTTAGAACTGTATTTGATTTCTTTATAAAATTATTTAAAATAAAACATCAAATTTCTATAATTGCTAATGCCTTTCCATCTCTGAATTAAGAAACTATACTAGTATCATGAATTTACTTAAATTTTTCTCTTTCATTTGATACCCAACACGCCGTTTATCATATTAGAGCCCTTTTTCGACGCCATATCTTCGGGGGGGAGAGGGTTTAAATTTCTACAACTATATACGATGGACATGATTTTTAGCAAAAAATGCGTAGCAGGGTTGCATCATCTTTATGAGAAGTAGTTAAAAGGATATTTGTAAAACAAAATACAACCTCCCGTTACATACTCGTGATAGCAACTTGTAAACGTTAACTAATCTGTTTTTGAGAGCAATTTTTCATACCGTACCAAACACCCAAACCCCCACCCTCTGTTTTAGGCCGTTAGGGTACTAACTGTAAAAAACTCGGACCCTGAACCCCGCTGGACGGCTTTTCTTTTTTCAACATCTTCTGACATCATCCTCATCATGTGACCTATGTTAAATTTCTATGTTATCGTTTGACAAGTGACTGGTAACACATCGAAGATGATAAGTGGCCACTGATGTACTTTTACATATGTCTCACGACATCATCCATAACACGTGACACATGTAAATTTTTATTTTTGAAGTTTCACAAGTGACAGGTGACAGTTGACACACCGAAGATAACAAGAGACATCCTTAACACGTAACCTAAGTTAAATTTTTATTTCTACGTTTGACAAGTGACTGTTTGGCTGAGTTTGCTCAGGTTTGTCTCGTTGGGTTTGCTGAGGTTTGTTCAGGTCTGCTCAGGTTTGTTTCAGTGGGTTTGCTCCGGTTTCTTCAGGTTTATTTGGCTTTGCTTTGGTTTGCGCGTTTAAGGTTAGCTCAGGTCGCGCGCGCGCGCGACCTGAGCTAACCTTAAACGCGCAAACCAAAGCAAAGCCAAATAAACCTGAAGAAACCGGAGCAAACCCACTGAAACAAACCTGAGCAGACCTGAACAAACCTCAGCAAACCCAACGAGACAAACCTGAGCAAACTCAGCCAAACAGTCACTTGTCAAACGTAGAAATAAAAATTTAACTTAGGTTACGTGTTAAGGATGTCTCTTGTTATCTTCGGTGTGTCAACTGTCACCTGTCACTTGTGAAACTTCAAAAATAAAAATTTACATGTGTCACGTGTTATGGATGATGTCGTGAGACATATGTAAAAGTACATCAGTGGCCACTTATCATCTTCGATGTGTTACCAGTCACTTGTCAAACGATAACATAGAAATTTAACATAGGTCACATGATGAGGATGATGTCAGAAGATGTTGAAAAAAGAAAAGCCGTCCAGCGGGGTTCAGGGTCCGAGTTTTTTACAGTTAGTACCCTAACGGCCTAAAACAGAGGGTGGGGGTTTGGGTGTTTGGTACGGTATGAAAAATTGCTCTCAAAAACAGATTAGTTAACGTTTACAAGTTGCTATCACGAGTATGTAACGGGAGGTTGTATTTTGTTTTACAAATATCCTTTTAACTACTTCTCATAAAGATGATGCAACCCTGCTACGCATTTTTTGCTAAAAATCATGTCCATCGTATATAGTTGTAGAAATTTAAACCCTCTCCCCCCCGAAGATATGGCGTCGAAAAAGGGCTCTAATATGATAAACGGCGTGTTGGGTATCAAATGAAAGAGAAAAATTTAAGTAAATTCATGATACTAGTATAGTTTCTTAATTCAGAGATGGAAAGGCATTAGCAATTATAGAAATTTGATGTTTTATTTTAAATAATTTTATAAAGAAATCAAATACAGTTCTAAACATATTTGCGAGCCTTTTTCTGATAATATAAGTGTACATTTATTGGTAACAGGGAGATTTGTGGTTTTGACACATCCGGTCTGGATATCTTAGAATCTTAATTAGTAACTACATACAAGAGATTCGCCAGTACGAGTTTAGGTAGTAACAAATCTTTACGCGTGATCGGTTGGTTCAATCAGGGCAAAATACGGGTTCGAGTTTTTTGTTAGCAGGCTGAACTGGTAGTCATTTAGATTTTTTACTGTGAATTAGTTTGTGTGTTGTGCCCTAAGTATTATAAAACGTAAGTACTCTAGTGTTTTATTTAATCGTGTTAATATTATTACTATTGTTATTTGAGGTTTAAAAATTAATAGTTGGTATATTTAAGAGTTTGTGTGGGGACTAGAAAGTCGAAATTTATGGGTAGTATTTTAAATTTGCGTTTAAGTAGCAACATGGAAATATTTAGTTATTTGCGCTAATATTAGTATGGGAATCTAGGGATAAAAAAAGCCTCGAACTTCTTTCGCTTATTTCTACCTGAATTATGAAAAAAATTACCTGCAGATGTTTTCCCTGTCTGTCCCTAACACCCCCTCCTTTAAATCTTATGTCAATAGATTACATTTCCCTTCTCTTCAGACGCCCACGGGTCGTTAGTACTTAGGCTTGGTGACTTAGACTGGGATGTCTGAGATAAAAAAATCTGAAAAAGCCGGAATTTATGGGTAGTATTTTATAATACAATAGCTTACATTTCCCTTCTCTTCAGACGCCCACGGTTCGTTAGTACTTAGGCTTGAAGTCTACGTGGAGTGTCTTAGATAAAAACTGAAAAGTCGAAATTTAGGGACAATATTTTTTAAATTTGCGTTTAAGTACCAGCATAGAAATCTTTAGTTATTTACACTAGAAAAACTTGCTTGCAGATGTTTTCCCTGTGTGCTCCCAATATTCACTCCTTTAAATCCCATGTCAATATATTACATTTCCCTTCTCTTCAGACGCCCACGGGTCGTTAATACTTAGGCTTGATGGCTTAGGCTTGGGGTGTCTTAGATTAAAAAAAAATCTCGAAAGCTGAAATTTAGAGGGTTGTATTTTAAATTTGCGGGTAAGTAACAACATATAAATCTTTAGTTATTTGCGCTAATATTAGTACCTGAATTATGAAAAAAATTACCTGCAGATGTTTTCCCTGTCTGTCCCTAACACCCTCTCCTTTAAATCTCATGTCAATAGCTTACATTTCCCTTCTCTTCAGACGCCCACGATTCGTTAGTACTTAGGCTTGATGTCTACGTGGGATGACTTATATAAAAAATCTTTAAAGCTGAAATTTATGGGGCACTATTTTAAATTTGCGTTTAAGTAACAACATATAAATCTTTAGTTATTTGCACTAATAGTAGTGCTGGAATTATGAAAAAAATTGCCTGCAGATGTTTTTCCCTGTCTGCCCTCAACGTTCACTCCTTTAAATCCAGTGTCAATATATTACATTTTCCCTTCTCTTCAGACGTCCACGGTTTGTTAGTACTTAGGTTTGACGTCTACGTGGGATGTCTTAGATAAAAAATCTTGAAGGAGGAAATTTAGGGGTATTATTTGAAATTTGCGTTTGAGTAACAGCATGGAAATATTTAGTTCTTTTGTACTAGTATTAACACCTGGATCTAGGGATAACAAAACCTCTAACTTCTCTCCTTCATTTCTACCTGAATTATGAAAAAAAATTACCTGCAGAGGTTTTCCCTTTCTGTCCCGTCGTCCAATCTCTTAAATCTCATGGCAATAGATTAAATTTCCCTTCTCTTCAGACGTCCACGGTTCGTTAGTACTTAGGCTTGACGTTTACGTGGGATGACTTATATAAAAAAATCTTTAAAGCCGAAATTTACGAGTATCATTTTAAATTTATGTTTAAGTAACAACATAGAAATAGTTAGTTCTTTGAACTAATATTAGCGCTGGGATCTAGGAATAAAAAAACTCGAACTTCTCTCGCTCATTCATACCAGAATTATGGAAAAAATTGCCTGCAGATGTTTTCCCTATCTGTCCCAACACCTACTCCTTTAAATCTCATGTCAATAGCTTATATTTCCCTTCTCTTCAGACGCCCACGGTTCGTTAATACTTAGGCTTGATGTCTACGTGGGATGACTCAAAAAAAAAATCTTTAAAGCCGAAATTTATGGAACGTTATTTTCAATTTGTGTTTAAGTATCAACATATAAATCTTTAGTTATTTACACTAATATTAGTACTGGAATTATGAAAAAAATTGCCTGCAGAGGTTTTCCCTGTCTGTCCCAACCAACACCCACTCCTTTAAATCTCATGTCGATAGCTTACATTTCCCTTCTCTTCAGACGCCCACGGTTTGTTAGTACTTAGGCTCGAAGTCCACATGAGATGTCTTAGATAAAAAATCTTTAAAACCGAAATTTATGGATATTATTTTAAATTTACGTTTATGTAACAACATAGAAATATTTAGTTCTTTGTACTAATATTAGCACTGGGATCTAGGGATAAAAACCTCGAACTTCTCTCCTTCATACCAGAATTATGGAAAAATTGCCTGCAGATGTTTTCCCTGTCTGTCCCAACACCCACTCATTTAAATGTCATGTTAATAGATTAAATTTCCCTTCTCTTCAGACGTCCACGGTTCGTTAGTACTTAGGCTTGACGTTTACGTGGGATGACTTATATAAAAAAATCTTTAAAGCCGAAATTTACGAGTATCATTTTAAATTTATGTTTAAGTAACAACATAGAAATAGTTAGTTCTTTGAACTAATATTAGCACTGGGATCTGGGGATAAAAACCTCGAACTTCTCTCCTTCATACCAGAATTATGGAAAAAACTGCCTGCAGATGTTTTCCCTGTCTGTCCCAACACCCACTCCTTTAACTCTCATGTCAATAGCTTACATTTCCCTTCTCTTCAGACGCCCACGGTTCGTTAGTACTTAGGCTTGACGTCTACGTGGGATGACTTATATAAAAAAATCTTTAAAGCGGAAATTTACGAGTATCATTTTAAATTTCTGTTTCAGTAACAACATAGAAATAGTTAGTTCTTTGAACTCATATTAGTACCTGAATTCTGAAAAAATTGCCTGCAGATGTTTTCCCTGTCTGTTCCCACGTCCAATCCTTTAAATCTCGTGGCAATAGATTAGATCCCTTCTCTTCAGACGCCCTCGGTTCGTTAGTACTTAGGCTTGAAGTCTACGTGAGATGTCCTAGATAAAACTAACTGTAGTTTTGCTTTTCAATTGCGCTAAAAACTGTAACTTTTGGGGGAGAAAAATGAATCAAAAAATGTGTGTCGTATAGTCTGAAGAATTTCGTCAGTTAAAATCTTTTATTTTTACAGAAAATGTTTGCATGTTCATGTACAACTTCCAGCGTATACTGGTTTGAAAATTAGAAAAAATATATTCAAAGTGATTTCGGTATGTTCCCTATTATTGCTAATGAGCTGGCTCCTTAAGGGGTATAAAGGGATGGTCGACTTTTTTCCGCATGGAAACACGCCAGGTACCCTTCCGAGGGGAGACGTACTGACTCCGGTGTTCGGTAATTCCTCTGTACAAAGGGGGTTGGCACCTTAAAGGAGTTTGGTATATACAGTGTTTTCCATATGTCTTATGGACATGATTAGGGTTAATTGTCGCCTGTTGGCTATTAAAGAACCATCCATCGGCCATGTTTCAACTTAAAATAACGCTTTGCGTTTGCTCTGTTATATGTTCGCTTGTTTTGACTCTATAAAGGAGCTAATTTTGACTAATTACGTTACTAGAGGCTAGACTGTTTAACATATTATATCTTTCCTATTCGTGCCCTAACAGTAAGAAAGGGACGGAGAATCTTTGGCGGGTATTGGGTAAGGTCAAAAAGACCTTTCGACTGACAAAAATTTTTCGAAAATCTCGACTAACGTTGCTAGTGGTTGTACTGTTTAAAATATGTCTTTCATATTATGCAATAATATCCTCAAATGGTGCGAGAAATTTTTCTGTGAACCATTTAGTGATTTATTGTCATATCTGTATACTAAGAATCTATTATGGCCCTTTAGACATCCTCACTGAGGACCAAGATAGTGGAGCTTGATTTGTAAGACCTCCCTACAAAAGGGGCAATTTGAGCTGTGAAGCATATCTTCCTGCGTCTTTTGGGGACCCTTTTTATTCTTTTTATACTATCGAATCAAATAATGTCGACTTAAATACAAATTAGTAGTAAATTTTTTCGAAATATGTAGATTTCTCTACCAATAAGGAGAGCGTTTGCTTGGGTTTGCACTTTTCTTTGCGGTATTTTTGAAAAACACGTTTTACAAATACCACCAACATGGTGATGCCGGAAAGAATCTCAGCCATACAGTTTTTCGAAAATCTAAGACTTAGAATAAGAAAAAAAGGACTCTCTTCCGACTACCCAGTTTTTCGAAAATATAAGACCTAGCATAAGAAAATAAGCGTTATTATTTTAAGGAGTTTTGAATGGGCTTTTGTTTTAGTTTTACAAGGTTTAGAATAGAACCTTTTGTATTAACGGTGGCTATATTTAGATATAAGGCCCTTAACCGGTTACATAATTTTCAGGCATAATTTCTTTTTAATATATCTATGGTTTTACAGGGTGTTTAAAAGAACTTAGACCCCTCTGTCCTTACACCATATTTAACAGCTGGTGTTTCAAGAAGCTGATACTTTATTTTGTTGGTATACATCTTATTACTATAACATCCAGTTCTCAACTAAAGCCCTTAATCTGAACATGTCCTTTTATCCATCAAAACCTCGTTATAACACATACAGGACAACGTCCTGACGTTATCCGGACAGCAACCGGACGTTAATAGGACAACAACCAGGCAGTAACCGGACAACAATAGGGTGGTTCACAGGGCGTTAACGGGGCGTCACACACAATGCAAAGACAAACGCCCTGAGAAAAGCTTGAATCCCTTGGAAACAGAACCTGTTCTATTAAATAGCTTGAGGCTGAGAATCGTTTAAGTTTCGAAGAATTTTGTACCACCTGCACTAGAATATTTGTTGAGGTTAGGTTTGATTGTTTCAGGTAGTAAAACATCTAAGGACTTGGTTTAATTCTTTTATTTAATACATCTAGCTACATTTCTATGGATAATTTTTCTCAGAGTTTTAAGTTTATCTGGAGCGTTGGAAAAGTATTGGTGTGTTGTGTTTGTTCTCTGGAACTGATTAAAAATATCTAGCATTAGTGCTGCCTCCATATCTGTGTTTATACTAGGATCTTCTTTGTACACAAACTTCATAAGGTCTGCAGATGGCATCATATGTTTAATAACTTTCACGGTAGGATCGTAAATTTCTCCTTCAAATACGTTCCAAAAATGAATGTTACCTTCTATTTCCTCATAGAAAATCTTTCCACATTTTGGCTCTACATGTACATTATATTTTTTAGCAAGTCCCCAAACCATTAAAGTTGCCGGTAAACAGGACCCATAATACTGGTTCCGACTGAATACTTCTTCAATGTTGGCAAGAATAGTTTTTCATATTTCCGCCATGTTAATTGTCTGCCGGTCAACGGTATACTAACCATTTCTTATCAGCTATTCCACTTAGATTACAAATTTCGTATACATCACTCCCTATCTTTGTATTGTTCCTCATCTTCTTTTCTCTGATAAATAGGTTTAGAAAAAAACAGACGATCGTAGAGCCCATCAGTTCTTCGGTATTCAATATCGCCCACTTGAATATCGCTATTTTTCAAAAAAATCAACCCGTAACTCTCCCCGTTTCCATGTATCAGTTTCGATATCGTGCTTAAGACCCTGTGTGAGCTCACTATCAGCTGACTCTCCAATATTTCGATATGTCTTCTAAAACAATTTTCGGATATTGATTTAGGGTATGATCTGAGCATCAAACTTGTTGTGTACCTAAGTCTTTCCAGTTCTATTGACAGCTTTCTGTCAAAAGAAAATAGCCTGTATCTACGTATGCAGTTCTTAAAGATCTTTGAACGAAATTTTTATTTTAAATTCCGTTCGAAAAGGAGGATGGACTGGATGCTTTTTTTTTTTACAGATAACTGTTTTATTATTAGTATCAGCATTAGTACCCTTCTATTTTTGAAGAAAATCGTCTGTATGTTGTTTATATATTAGCAAGTATGAATACGAATTACTGTTTCCAGAAGCAAAGACCTTTTTCTTAGTTGTTTCATAGCTGTCCAGGAGTTGATTTTAGAAACAGAGTATGTTGTTTCGCTGTTGAGTGGTTGGGTCTCCCACATTCGGAATCCTTCCCTTCCTACCGTTAGAGCACTTATCTGAAAGTCGTATTTTAGCCCCAAAGACCTGCATCGATGATCTTCGTCGAGAATTTCGAAAAGTTTTTCCGTCCGTCGCAACATCTTTTCCTCGTACTAATTCTACCCTAACCCCATCTTTATCCGAAACTCTGAACCGTATTTCTAGTTTACTTGTATTCCTAGTCCTAACTTGTTTACTAGTGTTCACTAATTTTGCATATAAATTTGCTCAATATGGATGTCTTGTGGTTAAATCACCAATTTTTGTAATTGCTAGTTTTCTTACATATTCATACCTCGAAAAACACATTTAAATTAACCTTACCTCGTGCTGAGTCAGTTTAGCTCGCTTGAGTTGGGAATTTTCCACTAATGATGCAATCTTTCTCTTATGTACTATTGGTTTAGGTTCTTTTAACTTGATATAACCATCCGGCAGATAATATTTAACAATAAAATAAAGTTAATAATTTATAACACCCCTGTTTATACAGCCCTGTTTAAACAGAGGTGTTTTTAAACAGGGTAGTTTAAACAGAGCTGTTTAAACAAAGCTGTTTAAACAGGGGTGTTTAAACAGCCCAGTTTAAACAGAGGTGTTTTTAAACAGGGGTGTTTAAACAGGGTTGTTTAAACAGAGCTGTTTAAACAGGGGTGTTTAAACAGCCCAGTTTAAACAGAGGTGTTTTTAAACAGGGTAGTTTAAACAGGGTTGTTTAAACAGAGCTGTTTAAACAGGGTAGTTTAAACAGGGTTGTTTAAACAGAGCTGTTTAAACAGGATAGTTTAAACAGGGCTGTTTAAACAGAGCTGTTTAAACAGGGGTGTTTAAACAGCTCAGTTTAAACATTGGTGATTTTAACGTGGGTTGTTTAGTTGTTATTAACTTAAATAATATTTCCTAAATTATATATTTCATCGAAAATTTACTATACAGGGTGATGTAAAAATTTTGAAATCTAATTTTTTCCTCAAAGTCGAGATTTTTGAAAAATAATTTTATAAATCGTAAGATCTACTCATCCACTATCCTACATGTGAATTTCGTCTCTTCACCATCAGCCGTTAGGTCACTAATCGCAAAAAACTATATCTCCGGAACCCTAAGGCTGATCGACGCCATTCTTTTTTTAAACGCTTTCGGACACCGCCCTGAACACGTGACATATGCTAAATTTTTGTTCTGACGTTTAACACGTGACTGGTGACAGTTTACATATCTTAAATGACAGGTGACAGCCGCCATACTTTTACGCATGTCTTCTGACGCCATTTTGAACACGTGACGTATGTCAGTTTTTTATTTTAACGCTTCATAAGTGACAGGTGACAGTTGACAGATCTTAAATGACAGGTGACAGCTGACATGCTTTTACACGTGTCTTATGACGTCATCCTTCATACGTGACGTATGTTGAATTTTTATTTTGACATTTGACAAGTGACAGGTGATAGTTGACAGATTGAAGATATGACAGGTGACAGTTGGCAAATCGTTTTTTTTTCTCCAAACGATTTGCTACGTTATGCTGAGCACGTGATGCATGTTAAATATAAAGAAACTATTTTATTATTATTAGTATTATCCACTTAAAATACATAAAATATATAAATCATACCTACTACGTCACGTCACGCCTCCATATATCACTGAAGATATCATTTTCCATGTTTATTTATTCAACTAGGTGCTGTGGCGTATTTGGTTCTATAGCTGGGAAACGTATATAATACGAAATTTATACATATGATGTGTGTGGGTTCGATCCGCGTCTCGGACAGAAAACTTTTTTCAGTGCATATGCGACTTACGAAATAAATACATTTAATTAGGTAGGATTAATGAAAACTTTTGTGACATCGTGAATAAGGACCTAACGGTAGAAAGAAGAAGAATAAATAGTACCCAAATAGATAGTGTTCAAGTAGTTAAGGGCACCACCTCGGTCGAGGAAAAATTCATCTACCACCCTCCAACAACAATCACAAAATAGTTATAGCCGAACCGGGATTCGAACCCGCGCCCTGTGGTGGGGCAGAAACCCCCATCTCCTACTACTATGGTTTTATGAAGCCAACATGTTGAATTAAGGTTTTGACCATAATCTCTATATATAGAAAAAGAAACTGACTGACTGACTGATTGACTGACGTATCAACGCACAGCCCACATCTCTGGGTCTAGAAACTTGCAATTTTGTACAGAGGTTTCTTATATAACGTAGGCATGCACTAAGAAATGGTTTTTCTAAATAAAGCCCCTAAGGGGTGAAACAGGAGTTCAAACTTTGCATGGAGTAGATGGTCCTATTAACTCGAATCTCGAATCCTAACAGAAGTACTATAAAAAATAACATTCAGATTCTCTAAGTACGTTTAAGATTTAGTACTGGTTCAAATTAAGATCTTATAGTTGATCAGTCATGTTGTGACAGGTTCTTGCCCCGTCGTTAATTAGTCGTCATTAAAAACTTATGAATTATTATGCCATTTCAGCGATTTGCTTGATTTTCAAATGATTTTCAGCTTGGAACGATTTGCTGTATTAAATTTAGTAGGTACTATTATTGTCGAAAGTACGTACTAACATTGCCCTTTTCTTTGTAAAGGGTATAGCAGGATAAGCATGACGAGTTGGCACCCAAATGGCAACCTATATCGAAACTTATGTTATATCATCGGCTGGATGTACGAACACGATTTATATATGTTTCGCCGCCGGACTCCGCTTTGACCTTGAGATATGGACAAAAATGACCGCACGCATGACTATCGTTCAAAGAGACATATCTTGAAAACTAACTAAGCTAGAGAGGTAAATCCAACGCGAGGCCTCAGGTAACCTTACAGAGTATTTACTATATTTTTTTTAGATTTAACGAATAATTACACATATTATGTTTAAAAAAATAAAAAAAAAATTATTAATTTTTTTTTCGTGTTCCCTCTGACTTACAATCACTAAACTAATATATGTTGTAATCCTTTATATGCACTAGTACCCATAAAAAGTGCGTTAGAAAAAAAGCGGTGCAACACTTCGAAAAAAAAAATAAAATAATATAAGGATACAAACTTGACATAGGACACATACAGGGTGTTTTCTAATTGAATGTCAATATTTAAGGGGGCGATTTTTGGGTCCGTTTTAACAAGAAAACTTCATATGAACGTATGTCCTAAACGTCTTAACTGTTGAGATACAGGGTGGTAAAGTTTTCAAGAATAAATAGTTTTTTATTAATATCTGTAATACCACTTCAGATATTTTAATTAAATTTGGCATACATGTACTATGTATCAAGAGGCATTATTTAGTGTACCACAATTTTTTCTATTTCCACCAGTGGCGTTCGTACGGAATTTCACATGCCTATTTTGGTAGACATTGATGGTACGCCACTGATTTCTCGTAAAATTAAAAGTATTCCTGAAATCTCCAATCATTTCCAAGCAAATTTGAACTTTTGAATGTTTTCAATCCGATGCACGGTTTTCGCTTAAAAAAATAAAAACCTTTTCTCTGCATGATCATAACAATATCGTTAATATGACAATATCACCATGCAGAGAAATAGATTTTATTTTTTAGATCTTTGCTTAGAAATGAATAAGGAAGTTAATTGTTGAGATCCTTATTCATTTCTAAGCAAATTTGATCTAAAAAAGAAAATCTATCTCTCTGCATGGTGATATTGTCATATTACCGATATTGTTATGATCATGCAGAGAAAAGGTTTTTATTTTTTTAAGCGAAAAACGTGCATCGGATTGAAAAAATTCAAAAGTTCAAATTTGCTTGCAAATGATTGGGGATTTCAGGAATACTTTTAATTTTACGAGAAATCAGTGGCGTACCATCAATGCCTGCCAAAATAGGCATGTGAAATTCCGTACGAACGCCACTGGTGGAAATAGAAAAAATTGTGGTACTCTAAATAATGCCTCTTGATACATAGTACATGTATGCCAAATTTAATTAAAATATCTGAAGTGGTATTACAGATATTAATAAAACACTATTTATTCTTGAAAACTTTACCACCCTGTATCTCAACAGTTAAGACGTTTAGGACATACGTTCATATGAAGTTTTCTTGTTAAAACGGACCCAAAAATCGCCCCCTTAAATATTGACATTCAATTAGAAAACACCCTGTATGTGTCCTATGTCAAGTTTGTATCCTTATAATATTTTATTTTTTTTCGAAGTGTTGCACCACTTTTTTTCTAACGCACTTTTTATGGGTACTAGTGCGTTGGATTTACCTCTCTAGCTTAGTTAGTTTTCAAGATATGTCTCTTTGAACGATAGTCATGCGTGCGGTCATTTTTGTCCATATCTCAAGGTCAAAGCGGAGTCCGGCGGCGAAACATATATAAATCGTGTTCGTACATCAAGCCGATGATATAACATAAGTTTCGATATAGGTTGCCATTTGGGGGCCAACTCGTCATGCTTATCCTGCTATACCCTTTGCGAAAAAGCTTTAAAATAAATTTATAGGATAAAACGTCGTTGTCTTATTCTTGCACTTGTCCGTTCAAAACTTTTGGTTGTCAAATTAGACCGGACTAGCGCTGGAGAATCTGGATGTAAATGTTTAAAGGCGTGTTTTTCAGTTTTTAATAACTCAACCCTTAAGGGGGATGAAATGGGGGTTCAGAGCTTGTAATGGAGTAACATTGTTATACCGCGGACGATGTCGCGGGCGCAAGCTAGTTTATAATAAACCACACAAAGTTGTTAGAGCAACTTTAATTTGTTTTTAAATATTTAAAAAAATAAGCCCGTGCAAAAATAATATATCAGAAACTAGTGCAGTAATCAAGTAAGAGCAAATAGCGAAGAAATTATAGAACCTCATATAACTACTTTCGGGATTTAATATTTTTAAAGTGCCAATTTGTAGTTTTGTAGCGTCGCGACGCCTGGCTCATGGGCGGCGCCGGATTCTATTTTCCCTTATTCGAGGCGATTGACTTCACCTATCGGTAACTTTCGACAAAAAATAAATACCTTAATTCAATTTTAAGAAATCGGTAGTTGGAGTTAAAAAAAACATCATGAGATAGCACTACGAGATAGCAATGTCAAAATATACAGGCTCTGCTCACCATACCTAATCAGAATCTCTTACATATAAACAGATATATTTGTTTGCCTAAAGTTTGTTTCTTGATGATAGTGTAATTTGTGTGTAATTATTTTTAATAAACAATTAAATCTCTCAAAAATTACCCCATAAGTATTGTATTGGGCTAATATGCAACAATATCACTGCAAGTGCCCTAAACAAACTCATTTCTCGTGTGCCAAGAATATACAAAATCAGAAGAAAGTGGTTCAAAACTCACATAAATATCATCAAATATTAGTACCGCCAAATTCAAGTTAGCATATTTTGGTATACATTTATTTTTATGGTATAAGTCTTATCAAAAGATTGTACATAAATGTTGAGGTTATGTCTAACCACTGTCAAAGTATAGCGTACGATAAATGCAAAGAAAAAACTTATTTGAGCTTATTAGCACATTATAGTTAATATATCTTAAACATGTACTTTGAGGATTTTACTTCTTTAGTTTCTGCAGATGTAGGTAAAGTCAGGGTTTGTGAAAAAATAAGCAGTTATCATGGCATCATAAAGACACTAATTGTCGGCAACAAAGAAAGTAGAATAGGTTTGTTAGTTGGTAAATCACCCGATTGTCGTTGTGTCGTTGAAGTCAAGTCTTTTTAGTCAACTTAATGTTTTTTATTCACGAAATCTCCTAATCTTTGGGAAATATTCAAGAAAATAAATTGAAACTTGAATTTACAGTTCACCAATCATAATAGCACTTATTTGCATATTATGTCACAACCAATAGGATCACGTTTCGCTAGTTATGAATTTTTTATGAAAATTTTAATGGAAAACCTTTTTATCCTTTAATAAAAACCAAAATAAATAGGTAAGAGCAACCTCGATGAATATTTAATTTACGTAGAGAATACAAAAAAAAATACTTCAAATTTATTTGGATTTTTATATGCTCATTGTCCATTAATCAACAGCCAATGATATTGGTGGGCTGGACACTATCGAAGATAAGTGGGCTATGAAAATTCGATTGTTATTATTTATAAAGATAAATGTCATTTAAAAAAATCTTTTAAGATTAGTTCAGAAAGTGTTCTTAAAGTGTTTCAGTATAAAAGGTACTAGTACTGATACGAGTAGCAGTGTTTATGGAATGTACCCTACCGAGTGTCGTAAATACAGCAGAAAATGCATGCTTGAATTTGTTACCTCAAGAATCTTAACAAAGGAAATATGTTACAAGAAATTTATTAAAAATTGCCTTTTATCTTTTTTTTGGATCTTAAGTTGTGGGAAAAATATCGTTCAAAAAATTTCCTCACCCGATTGGAGCCCGTGTGTTAATCATACTCGCGTGTCAGGGGTCATTTCCACATCTGAGACAGTCCACCGTGAACTGTCCACGTAGACTTACTTACACTCAAGCCTAAGTACTAGTTTACCGTCGGCGTCGGCCTCTAGAGAAAAGGGAAATGTAATCTTCTGACATGGGATTTAACGGACTGGAGGTTAGGAAGGGAAGGGGAAACATCTGCAGATAATTTGTTCCATAATCTGGAGACGGTAGATATAAATGAGCGAGAGAAGTTGATAGGATTTTGTAGTAGCAAAGGGATTCAAACGTATGTAACTCGCCCCTTGTTCTGTTAGGAACAGGGGGAATTATAGCGGCTAGCTCTTCAGAGCAAAATCCGTGGGAATATCGGTAAAAAAGGGACAAATCCCCAACAGCTTGGCGATAAGCGAGAGAAGAAAATTTTCTTGTGAGGACTGAGTCATTGACAAGTCGAATGGCTCTCCTTTGGGTAGAATAAAGGATGCTAAGTGTCTAAGGGGATGCCGCTCCCCGAATCTGGGAGCAGTACTCTAGGTTAGGTCTTATTTGGGGAACATAGAGAGTGTGTAAATTGGTAGAGGGATTGTTTTCTGGCTCGAAAGAGAAAATCAAGCTTTTTAGCTACTGATGCGGCTATTGGAGTAATGGGTACGTGCCAGCTAAGACCATGTTTGAAAGCGATGTCAACAAGATCGAAAGTTCCTTTTTTCTCTAGAGCTTGGCCATTCATGTGGATTGGGTAAATGTTGCCGGATTTTTAGCGTGGCAGAAGGTTCTGAAGGCGTTGAACTGTACAATGTCCTTGGCGCCCCAGTCTAGGATTAATTAAAGATCTTGAGAAGGAAAACGGTGCATAAATTTCCCATTATCTAGCTCTTGATTCGGGACGTGTCTGGGAAGATGAATGTTGGAGTGAAGAGTACTATTGTCAGCATAACTGTTGATGGATTGGTAGTTGAAGACAGCAAGTCATTAATGTGAAGAAGAAATAGGGTTTGTTCAGCATTGATAGAATAGAAGTTAGAATAGTAACTGTCCACTACGACAGTTATGCGCCTGTTAGAGAGAAAGCTGCCGATCCAGATACATGGTTTTTAAAAAAGAGGAAGTTTGTTGAGGAGTGCGTCATGCCATACTTGGTCAAATACCTTGGAGATATCAAGAGCAACAATCTGGGATTCGCCATGAAATTCGAGAAGCTTATTCTAGTTATGTGTGACAAAGGGAAGGAGATCAGCTGTGGATCTTTGGTGACGAAATCCGTATTGTCTATCACAGGTGATTTTGCATTTTTTAGATATTTTAGAATTTTGAAAATTGATGACTTTCTCCATAACTTTGCTGACAACAGAGAAAAGAGAGATAGGTCTATATCTGGATTGAAAGGACTTGCAACCTTTCTTCGGGACAGGCTGCACACATGCAGTCTTTCAGGTGTTACAGGAAATCTAAAAACGACGTAAAGATGAGTGCAAGTTCTGAAGTGCATTTTTTGGCACAATTGCTGGTACGTCATCCAGACGGGAGGGCTTTTTGGTGTCAAGGGATAGAAGAATTTTTTGAACTTGTTCGACCTTAAGTGTTACGGCGGACATTTTGTGGGGTACAGACATAGAGGTTGGAAAAACGAAATGGACAGGAGAAACAAGGGTAGAATTGGCAACGAATTGTTTGGCAAATAGTTCAGCTTTCTTGTTAGAAGTGGAAATAATTCAGTTGTCAGAGTTCAGGGCATGAAAGTGCTTCTACAGAAGTTTGGACTAATGTTTTTTGGCAAGGCCAGAAAGATTTTCTGCCGTTAGAACAGGGATGCATGCTCGCTATGCAATATGCTATTGTTTTCTAAGACAAAACTAACATTTTCTTTTAGTAAAACTACCTTTCTATCTACCAACTACAATTATGACGTATATTACTGGAAGACGACCCCCTTCTCTTTATTTCAAAATTTAGCACACTTTTTTAGAGTAGTTTTTGGGTAATAGCCCCAATAGTAACTTTAACTTTTAAATTTTTTTATTTCCTTTAGAAGATTATATTATTGTCCAAAATTAATCAATTTAATTATTCTTTCATTGCTTTCAGGCAGCACAATATCGGCTCTCCCACGCTAAATCAATAAGGAGGCTCTACGTACTTCACGTTATTAGATTTATTTTTATCACTTATCGAACATAGGGGTGCAAAAGTTTATTTTTAATTATTTATACTTTTATTCCTTGGCTGGACAATTTGTAAGAGCTCAGGTTCAGCTTTTGGGGCACTCAAATAATATATAGTAATTTATACCTTTACAGTACGATTAAAATTTCATAAAATACAGTGCTTTTTCGAAGTAGACTATAGGGTTTTACATGTTAAAATCTTAATCCCATATTCGGACCTGTTTTATTATAAATATAGGGATCAAACTTAACATAGGTTAATTTCGGAGTCTTGTTAATTTGCCCACTATATCTTTTTAGTTTCAAATATCAGAAAATGTATGCCAGCTCCACTTGATATGAAAAAGTAAACAACAATTATTCCGCACCTCATTATTTTCTTTAGCTATAAAATAAATTATTTAATTTTTTTGTGGTAAAAGAAAACACCAAAGCAACATTATTTACCTTTTTATTATAAATATATCCAATTTAACAGTTTTATAACTTTGCCTTGATAAACTTAACCTTTACAAAAACAAAAGCGTACCCAGAATCTGAACTAGGGGGGGGGGGGGGGGGGGGAACTTACATTATTTTGATACTGGGTGGACTGGGCGTGGAATCTGACGAGTGAAAACGTCAGTTCGTATAAATCAAATTTCCATTTATGTTTTAACAAGACCCAAAAATGGAGTTCATATTTATTAATTTTTAGTTTATTAATTATTTAAAGTTATTTCAAATAGTTTTTTTATGATCATGTGGCAATTTTTGATCAAAATTGCAATAAAACACCTTGTGACCATTTTCTTTTATATAATATTAGGTACCTAGGTTTTTAAGTAAAATATTGATATTTTTATTATTGTAAAATTAAATAATTGTGTAACTTTACAATAGTTTTTATTTCATAAAAGGAGTACTGGCTCTTGGGGTTATGAATTTTAAGAAATAAATAAAATGCACCAAAATTGTCATTTTATTAATTCTTATAATATTAAAATTAGAAGAAATAGTCCTAAATTTAAACTATTTATTTTTGTTAATTTGCAGCTCAAATTTACTCTTTTAGACAATTTGTGTACGTCTACAGTATGCAACAATTGATAAGATATTGTTTTTTGTAAAATGTTCAACAGTTTGTTATTAAAGTTTTAGTCTTATAATTGTCACATAGACATAAAATCTCGTTACAGGCAGATTGTTCCAATAGCTTTTTTCAAAATAATTTACACAAACCTCATTTTTGCCAATGCAATATATGTAAATTTAATGTATGTATGCACATACATCAACTTTTAAATTGTAAACCATCTTTAAGTAAGAAGAGTTAATTGCCACAGTGATATTTCTCAAATATTATTTAATAAAAAAATGTGGTGTTCACTTTTTCCTAATCACGGCATGTGATAAATTACATTTGGAGTCCAATAAGGCTCAATAGTTCTGCCTGAACGAAACCGTCTTGGGACTTTACACGCTCCTCAGTTTACAGTCTTTGAGAAGCAGTGCATCTCCCGCAGTTTGAATTTTATTCAAATGTGTCAACTGTCTAATCCGTAACGTACTGCCAAAATATCTGGTACGTTAGGCAGCTAAGCTAGGCGGTCTGTAAAAGCTTTTAACCAACTGATTATGTAACTTAACCCAGAATTAGTTAATTGGATACCTATCTAGATCTCAATATTCGTTAATAATGATAATGTCAAAATTAATTATCCATTAGAATTATTAAATGCGTTGTGTGGTTGTAGCGTTGCGTAGGTGGTACGCAAATTTGCCGCATTATCAAGCTTCCCAGATATAAAACCTTATAAAATATGCAATTTGCTTTACTTTGGATGATGAATATAAAGTCAGAAATAGAAAATGTTTTAATTAATTAAACTTTAATTTTGGTATAACAAAAAGCAATACTTTCGTTATATATATATATATATATATATATATATATATATATATATATATATATATATATATATATATATACATTTACAGAGGAAGCAAATAAAGTTCTAAGGTAGCTTCTCAAGTTGATGCCTTTATTCCGAGTTCGAGCTTTCGTTTGTGATTACAAACTTCATCAGGATGAACTATAAATGAAAACAACCACTTACAAGTCCGTTTGAGTCAAAAAACAATGTCAAAAAACTCACCAGAATCAGCATTAACGCTCTATAGATTTGTAGATTACACAATAACAAAGGTTGGGCATAGACATAACCTCACAATTCATAAGCAACAATCAACTAGTCAGGTTCAAATTTTAAAAAACAAAAATACGGACGTGGACTTATAAAATTGTTCTAAAACTATCTCTTATAACGCATCCCTCTTTAAAATACATTTGTCCACTGTGGATGGATCCAGATAAAATTAACAAATTAAAAATCAAAGAATCAAACATCAAAATTAAATTAAAAAACTGCTTTTTTGATATGACACAGGATGGGCAAGCAGAAACGACGATTGACAGACTGTCAGATGACTTAAGTCAACTTCAATTAAAATTAGGGAGTGGTTATGGTACGGCTCTGCTATCCCCTCCCGGTCACCGAGTTTTTAGCACATTAATGGTCAAATACGTCCGGCCACTTTCTTTGTTTAGTAAATTGTTGGCTCAAGAGGTATGTGTAAATTGAACTCAAGCTATCTATATCTTTTTTGTGATTGAGACAATTTTTACATTCGCTTATATAGCACATTTCCAATATTTTTCTCTTATACAGATTCTTTTCTAAGTCCAGAACAACGGCACTATCGTACTGCACCCTGTGGTCGTTCTGGTTAACATGTATACTAAGACTGGTAGCCTGCGGTTTGTTTTTGCAATCGCTTTTATGCAATGTTAGCCTTTTTGAAAGCCTCTGGCTTGTTTGTCCTATGTACAGTAAACCACACTCACGAGGAATGCCATACACCACGCCTGATTTCTATGATGTAGGTGTTTTGTCTTTCAGATTGGAATAGAAAAGGTTAAGTTTCTTACAATTATAATTGGCCACCCCTATATTATAATTCGAGAATTATCTCGATCGGGTGGAAAATAGTCCGATCAGCGAAGTTAAACATCGCTTTGCTTAGATGTTTTTATACAAAGAAAACGATTGTTCTGCATCTAAGGTTGGCAAATACGAAACTTTTCTGTCAATCGTGTAAGGCTTTATTTTTCTGATACTGTATGTGAATGTCCTGTAATATCGCTAAATCGGTATTTTTTTCAACAATGTGTGTAAACCTTTTACCGTTTTTTATGCCAATGTTGTCTCTAAGCGCTTGTAGCCGATGTTGCCATACGTCCCGGTATACCGGGACATGTCACCTGTTTCAAGTTCTTAATCCCTGTGGCTCAGATTGTGCTTCAAATTCATTAATTTACTTTTGTTTATTTTGTATTTGTTACCTCAAATAGACAGTTCTGATAAGTAATATTTTTCGTTTTTCTTCTATTTGTGTAATTTAAAATACCATTAAAGTTTATAATTACTGCGACGTATTTTACTACATTTTAAAGCAAACAAAATATTTATTTAGTTTCTTCTTTTTGATAAAATGGTGGGTGCGCCTAATTTATATTTTCCGTTTTTACTAATTAACTACATTTAACTTGTTGTTTGTTGATTTTTTTGGGCATTTTGGCAACAATATCCCGGTGACCGATGTTACATTCTAGGCTACAATGTAGCCTAGAATGTACCATATTCACAATATTTAGAGGTTCGGCTAAAGACAAGTCCTTCTCTAATGTGTTGAGTGCTTCTACTATGACAGCGTAATTTGTGTTAATAATACTTAAATCAGGGTATACTTAAATATTATTAAAGTGGGTCTGACTCGCGGTAGTAGTTTGAGTATCTTTAGGATTAAACTTTAAAACAACAGACTTTATTTGGTTAAAACATATTATAAATAATAATAATACACTACCGCCTTAAGCCATGCTCTCCATCGGCTTAAAATAGGCTCGGTAGTTTTGCAAGGCCTGAACAACTCAGGAATACATTAGCGATGGGTCGTTCGCGAACGACTTTCAATTTAAACGACTCTTTTCAAAGAGTCGCGAATGAGCCGCTCCCATCAACTGAACGATACGTTCACCGCTCGTTAAAATACCTCCATTATTATAGGCGACTATGACTATTGACCCGCTCTCGCCCGTTCGTAGAAATTCCATTCCATGCTTTCGCGAGTTTCGGACAACCCAGAGAGCGCGAGAGGGCGAGCGGCTCAAACGTATAATATAAGAACGAGAGTGGTGGAGCATCTAGCGGCCTATGACTATGACAATACATTACACAGTTGGTACGTCTTTCGTATTACTATTATTTTACGATTAACGATTAATTACTTTGCCTGAAATCTGCAACAACGTTTTTTAACGGCGTATTCTGCGGGTAGGTTAAATCATTGAAATCCATATTACACAATCATTATCTAATCTCCAATAAAACCATTTTGGTTAATATGTATTTACTTTTATTTTGAGAATTTACCAAATAAAAATTTTAATCATTCCAATATTTTAATTAATTTTATTTAATTTATTTATATTATGTATATTTTTCTTTGAAGCCGTCGCGCCAGAATCAGGCAGCGGGCCGTCGCGTCGCGTCGACAGTCGTAAATGTGTAATTCACACCCGCGTTTTATGCTCTCTTTTATGCACATGAAGTGCAGGTGTCACGTTAAAGTAAAGAGCTCCGTGATTCTGTAATTCGCAACTCAGCAGCCCTCGTTCATTCGAACGACTCCTTGCGACCGACTCTTCCAAGTGAGCTGAACGAGTGAGTGGGCTCTCTTGAAAATGAACGAATGACCCATCGCTAGAATACATACATTTACGGACTGGATTGCGTTACGACGCCGATATTTTGACATACCGTGGCTAGGTGTTTCGCCTGCCCCGCGTGCTGCGCTGAATGACGGAAGGAAAGTAGGGGAGCTCTAGACATCATACACTGTTACTGAATTTAGAAAAAAAAGCTTTTTTGTAATTGCTTGCATATTATATGGTATATTATTTTTTAATTACTCGCTACACCATTTACTGATTCTAAAAAGTGTGTGTTAAATATACCTACCAGTTTGTTTCAGGAGATCGCAAACACGAGCCATTTATAGTTAAAGGTTGCAAATAATTATTCCAGCCGGGCTTAATCATTACTGACCATGCGACCTTCCCAATTTCTACAGTGTAAAAACCATCACAAAACAAGAAAGTTTACGCTCCTGTCGCGTTTATTTATGGTTAATAGTCTTTGTAGTGGCACATCATGTATATGTTACCAAGGAATAAATACAGTCAAAATAAAAATAGGTCTATAATATTTTCTGTGACGAGCTCCTCTATGCCAAGTTGCATCGCGATACTTCGCTGAAAGTGATTGAGTTACAAGAAACAGATTTTCGCATTTATAATATATAAGGATTAAAAAACTGGTAACGAAAAATAAATTTCTATAAGTGCTTTTAGCTAAATAACAAATCTACAACACTGAGAAATAAAGACGCGACCAAGACATGTAGGGCTTTTTATAAAATCACTTGGATCTCTTTTATACGTTACCTGTTCGACTGGAACTAAAACGTCGAACATGGATTTTTTACTTAGAATATTGTGGCTTTTTGAAATTGTCGGAAATCTAATGTAGTCGTTTTTTTTTACCTTTATGCTAGGAGATTTTTCTTTTACTGGTAAATTGATTAAATTATTTACCTTGATGTTCCTTAAAGCACTTTTGTGAAAGTATGCTTGCTTGTTTCGTATTACATTATATCATTAAATTTATATATACTTATTCCAAATTCAATGGTTATATCAACCATAAGTATGTACATATCTCTGCAGGACGTTTCCTAATATTTGACATGTTAAAAATTAATACTCGTAAATAGCAGTAAGTTGTTGTCAAATAATAATTCTCAAGAAATTCTGAGAAAATTAAAATGCAATAAATTGCCTTAGCAAATTAATACACAGATATTCCGTTGTGCTCTAAAGAAATAGGCTTCAAAATAACTTGAGAAATGGAAAGGTCGAGCCAATTTTTTTCCAAATTTTAAATAAATCTCTATACCCTCATACCACAGTTTTGTAAGTGTTAACACTTACCTGAATACAAAAGTACGCGAGCAAATGTGAAAGCTGGTTTTGCATACACACGTAAGGTAAGTATTGATACATACTTCGATGCAGTAATATGGCATTTTGGCCCGATCCCGCCGCCAGCGCCGCGCCGCGCCGGTTGTCACATTGTTGGCAAATCATAGGTTATTAATGATTTTTTTTGGCACTCCGTAGCTGAAAAAGGCTATTTTGGTCCCCCTTTTTAGGAACTACAGTATCACTTTTAATCCCTGAAGGATTAAAAATGCATTAGGTCCCTTTAAAAGGGATTTTTAATACCTGTACTAACAGTAAAAATACCAAAAACTACCTTTAGGAACACAATATGTATTATATTAAAACATTGACAACTAACCTATGTAAAATGTTAAGAATTATCAAGGCCAACGAAAGTGATAGCTATATCCTTGCCTAGGTATATTGGTGATTATTAATATTTACGATTTATCAATGTCTATAATGTTTTTATCCTGGAGCATCGCTTTGACCATTGAATATTGGGACTATAAGATCGAGTTTCGCAGTGTCTTCGATTTTTGAAGATAATATGCAGTTATTTTCTTGGAATGGCACCAGGTTGCAAAATCTTCGTATTGTTTTTCATATATTTTTCTTAATTTGAGCGTCAATAAGCTAGACAGCGTCTCTCTCAATTTCATTAAAAACTTAATTTGTGTGACAGTAAACAAAATATTAGTTTCCATAGTAGAAAATCCGTTATGATTTTGTGATAAACAGTGATTACAGGTACGCATATGTCTTGTGCAAAATGATTTTAAAAATAATACTAAACAATATTTGTTAATTTTGTGTCCTATAATTTTTGGAGTGCAAAAATAGCATATACCGTAAAATGGGGTGAATAGGGTCAATTTTCAACTTTACACCTCGATAACTTTGAAACCGTTGTCCGGAAAAATTTGGACATAGGTTACTAGTATGAGTCCCTACTTGTACAATAGAACTACCATATAAGTTTTAAGAAATTCAGTAGGAGTCAGCATATATATAGTTTTTTATGCCCTGACCCCATTCACCCCAAAGTCGGGGTCAATAGGGTCACGCCTTAAAAATTACTCTAAAATACGAGTAAACCGCTACTGGGTTAAAAAGGGTCAGCTAAACTGTTTGAAACAGATACTTTTTGGCTTTGTTTGCAAACATAGGTAACAAAAGATTCACTAAGAAAGTTTAAGATTTAGTACTGGTTTAAATTAAGATCTTATAGTTGATCAGTTATGTTTTGACAGGTTTTTGTCCTGTCCTTGTCATTCAAAACTTATGAATTATTGTAATATTTCGGCGATTTACTTGGTTGCCACATGATTTTCATCTTGGAACGAGTTGCTGTAATGAATTTAGTTCTATTAGTGTGGAAAGTACGTACTAAAATTGTCCTTTTCCTGATAAATTTGCGAAAAAGCTCAGAAATAAGTTCCTAGAATAAAACTGAGTTGTCTTATTCTTACACTTGTCAGTTTAAAACTTTTGATTGTCAAATTAGACCGGACTAGCATTGGATAATCTGGCTGTTTGTGTTTATCTTGTTTGCTAAAAAAACCAAAAATATTATTGTAAAAAATAGGTTAAATAGGTAAATAAAGTACACATTGGTTTCTAAACGTACCTATATTACGAATCAAGTGTGTTATAATACAGTAATGGCCAATAATCTATATCAAATTTTCGCCAAAAAAAAAATTCGGTTTAACACAAACACCAGGTAACACAATAAAACACTAATTATATAACTTTGTTGCTGGGACACTTACCTACCTTTAAGTTACACAAACACAAAAATCTTTGTCCGTTAATTTTAACAAAAAGACGGGACACGTTTACGGGATAACTTTTTTGCCGCTAAATATTACGAATATTATCGTGGCTAACACGCCGCTACAGGTTGTTTAACAGCACACATAACTATCACGTCCGGTGTTGGCAAGTGTCAACATGTAAAAGCCATGTTCGAAAATCGGCACCATTCGCGCATTTTATTTTTAAACTGGATCCAGTTTAAAAATGCCATACACTTTGACCCTATTCACCCCCGTGACCCTATTCACCCCAGTTTACGGTATATCAAGGGACTCAAGGGTATTTTAATCCCTCGTTCAATTTGTCCACCAAATTTTGTCCTTAGAATTACTTTAGTCTCTTAATATATAATATACCACTGAGTACAGCATGCAAACAAAAAACAGCAGGTACCGCACTTTACACTCTCTGCTGTGCTTGTTCACTCAGAAGTGCGTCAATGGCAGTGGCGGTTGGTGAAATTTCAAAGTTGTGTATCTCTGTTCATACTTACAGGACCCGTACCAAATTTAGGGGTTTTAATAGTGAGCCCACTGGGAATGTTTTGGTAAAGAAAAAAATCATTTTGTAATTTGCGAAAAAAAGTTAAATTTTTGGTGCGGCCCACCCAAGAAAAAATGAACACGTCTAGGTATTTGCTTTCTTTTTTTTCTAAACAAATTTTACATCATTTTGTCGACAGGTTTTAAATTTTGAGAGAAAAAAATGTGTTAGGAGAAAGTTATAGTCATTTGAATTTTTTTAAGCCTAAAATATAATGTTACAAAAAATTCAAATGACTATAACTTTCTCCTAACACATTTTTCTCTCTCAAAATTTAAAACCAGTCGACAAAATGATGTAAAATTTGTTTAGAAAAAAAAGAGAGCAAATACCTAGACGTGTTCATTTTTTCTTGGATGGGCCGCACCAAAAATTTAACTTTTTTTCGCAAATTACAAAATGTTTTTTTTTTCTTTACCAAAACATTCCCAGTGGGCTCACTATTAAAACCCCTAAATTTGGCACGGGTGCTGCTCAATGGCAAGCGCGGTTTCGGGGGGGGGGGGGTCATGCGAGTCATGTTCCCCCAAAATCATCAATAACACATGTAATTATTAAAATATAAATATAAACAAGTTAACAATATCTTCGCTAGGTGAACGGCACCACCCCCCCCCCCCCCCAATGAAGTTCTGGATCCGCGCCTGCTCAAAAAGGACACCTTTCTCCAGTTTTGTTAAATTTTGTATAAGTGACGTAGAGAAATGTCTTAGTGGCAGTTCGAGCTGGGCAGGGCTTGAGGGCTTGTGGCTTGAAAAAGGGCTCCAAGCCCTTTTAGGGATTTCAATTCCATGACTTGAAGCCCTTTTTAAAAAGAGAGCTTCTGGCTTGTGTCTTGAATTCCTTTATAAAATAGCTTTGGTTGGGTTGGGTTTGAAAAAGAGCTGCAATTCCTTTTGAGGGCTTTAAATGCCTTTATAAAGGCTAGATAATATATATATATATATATATATATATATATATATATATATATATATATATATATATATATATATATATATATATAATACTAAAAGGGCTTTCGAAGCTATACAAGCCGGTATTGCAAACCGTCTGATTTAAATCGTATTTATTCGATTTATTAACTCTCGATACGATGTACGATCGCATCAAGCTTCAAGCTCTTTTGCGGAGCTTCCAGCAAATAAAGGGCTTCAAATCCTTTGCAAAAGGGCTTGTGGCTTTCAGTCTAATTCCTTTTTAAGTGAATTGGGAATTGCAAAGCCCCTCATGTTTAAAAAGGAACTGTGGCTTTGGGCTTTTAATCCCTTTTTAACGGGGCTTGTGGCTTGAGGCTTCAAGCCCTTTTGTCTAGGGCTTTGCCTAGCTCTTGTTGCAGTAATATATTATTGCATGCTGATGATTTATCATGACAGTATCGATGAAGTTATTTATGACCATTCAATCACTACAACGTTATGAGCAATAATTGCAGCCAGATCAAGAAATTACTTGATTTGAACCTTCGGAAACATAAAACTATTAGTTAGTTTTTCTAAAGTTCAGAACACAATTTTATATTAATAGTTATTAAAAGGGTTATTACAATAGAAGACCTAGGTGTTACTTTTAGTTATAACTTACGATTGACATGTTATAGAGAATATGCAATCAGGCTATAAAGCTTCTGGGATTATGTCTTAGGAAGTCCAAAGGAGGTTATTAATATCACTTTGTATATAGCGCAGGTGTATAGTGCGATAGTAAGGTTCACACTCGAGTATGCGTGTCCAGTTTGGTCATCACGCATTATAAGGTTTATATTGACTTAATAGAAAAGAAGACACGCCGAGCCATATTACCTATAAATTATGCATTCTAAATGAGGAGTAAAACGCAATAAATAAGTACACTTCTTACTTTTTGGATAAAAATATAAAGATATTGCAGTAGGCTCGATATGTGATTTGAAACATCTAGTTGAATCAAAACTCACAAATTGTCGCATAAATGTCGCCCAACTAAGCAAATTCACGTTAATTTAGCTGACTTTAAGCAAAGTTTAATACTAACATAGCATTTTAAATAATTTATCTTTTCCTTTGGGGGGATATCTGCCAAAATAATAAACATATATCCATATGAAGTGGGGTCTGGATAATTGTCAGATCCAATACTACGCGCGATATAAGGATTTCTGGAAGCGATTTCTAATGTACTTAATAAAATGCGCAATAAAACATTTTTCTTTTTATTTTATATCAATGAAAATAAAAAAATGCAAGAAATATCAACTTACACTTAAGTAGAAAGGCATTTAGTTTAAACCCAACCTTAGCAAAATGAAATAAATCCACGTCAAGGTTATGCAAAATGGCATAAATTTATGAAAAAAGTATATATTGTTGTGAATATCTTGGAAATTTGGATTAAAAATAAAAATATTTAAAAAACGCCGTTTATATCATTTTTCAAGGGATAAAAATAATAATTTTATAAGCTTTGCATTTCATCGGTTTTTCGCTTTTTCTCAAGATCATATACAGGGTGATTCGCGGTGGATGGTACGTTAGACGTATCTGGCGAACCAGTCAACGAATAGTTCTGAAAATATGGTCGTGTACATAAACGAACATGCCTACAATATTTTTGACAATGCAGAGTTGTACCTTCTACTAAAAAGTAGTAGCAACTTAGATATTTTAAATAGAATACCCTGTATTTTACTTCATTTTCAAAACAAGTATTAATTTCTTAACAACTTCCTCTGACATTGTTGTATACTTGTCTCTTACCATTTCTGAAATAATAAGTAATTTCCAATATTTTTGGCGGAAAACGTTACCTTAAAAAATGCTGATATTTTGGAACTTTAAAATATTAAGACCCTGAAATTTTGTGGAGAGTTCAATAATAACGAGGGACTTTTTATCCTATGCCCAAATCTTAGTTTCAGTGTACAGGGTGGTTTAAAAATACAGGTATTTTGGTTACTTGAAAAAGTGACCATAAGTATATTTTTTAAACATAACACCCTGTATATTATTACTGATTTAAAAAGCTACTTAAATTTACTCTTTATTTTTGTCTATTGTATCTAGGCCTTAAGTAGTCAAGTTTCTGACTTATAAGCCATTATTTGTAAAATTTTCCCAACAATTTAATTTCCATACGGATTTTAGTAAGTATGCCATGACAAACTATTGTTTGATACGAAAGTCATGTCACTTTCGTTATCGTTTTGATATCTTATTGAGTATTACTAATACAAGTGGTAAATACCGTTAAAAATCATGGAAGAAAACTATTCAAATGCAGTTCTTGTGAATTTATTGTTTTTAGACAATGTAATGAAATTATCGCCAGAACATGTATAAAGTTTAATGAAATGTTCCGAAACCTACCGCCTATGAACCTCAGAAAATACATACGAATCCAGAACAATTTTAATGAGTTTGGTTCAACTTAAAAGCGCCGTAACTTCTGACGAACATAACCACATTACTGTTTTGGCATATTTTCATGCATCTCCTCAGTCTTCACGCGATGTGCTGAATATGATTTAGGTATAACATATTCATCAGTTTAAACAATTTTAGAACAGCATAAATGCATGCGATTATAAGTTTACTAAAGTTCAAGCCATAAAGCCTAAAGATCCTCAAGAGAGAGTCAAATTTTGTGAAATGTTGTTGGTGCGCACCCCAGAAGATCCAAATTTTTTAAATAAAATTGATTGATGAATCGAAATTTTCAAGCGAAGGGATTTTCAATACAAGAAATTGTAATTTTTGGTCAAGAGATAATCCTCACGTCCCAAGAAAGCTGGATTTTAAGAAAAAATTAGTTTTAATGTTTTCTGTATGTTAATGGACAATCAATTACAGTATGTAATACCAGTTGTCGAAAACTTCGTACTACGAACTTCGTAGACAATCTGCCCCTTGAAGATAATCAAAGCTGTTGGTATCAACTTGATGGGGCTCCTGTACATTATACAAGAGAAGTTACAGTAGAACTTGATAGGATTTTTGACGACTGTTGGATAATACTTTTGGGATTTTGGAATTGGCCTCCAAGATCACCGGATCTCAATCCATTGGATTTTTACTTGTGTGGCATGTTTAAGGAAAAAATTTGCAAATCACCAGTAAATTCAAAAGAAGTGTTGGTACTTCAAGTTACCCAAGCATTTAGAGATCTAGATCCAAACGAAATTAGGTTTTCCACGACGAATGCAGCGAACATCCGCATTTTAAAGTGCTTGGTTGTTTACTCTCAACCAATATTATCCTGTGTTCCACACAAATATCCCGTACTATTGAAGAAAGGATTTCTTTTTATTTTTTTTGTATTGGAATGCAAACTTTTGCCAAATTAACTAATATTCTAGCCAAGATTTTACAAAAGATATAAATTTATTACTAGAATATTGTCGAATAAATGAGAAAAAAATAAACGTCTTCAGGGTCTTGTAGAGGCTTTTGTTTATTTATTCGTTGGAGATGTAACATTTTGGGCAGTTGTTGTATACAAGAAAATTTCACGCTGTTTTTATTTTATAGCTATAAGGGTTGCCAGCGAGAAAATGGAAACAGAAATTTTGTAATCAATATTAATCAAAAAGAAAAAAACCAGATGCAAAAGAGCGTATTAAACTATATAATAACCAGTTGAGATTCGATTCAAAACATGTAACTATTGCGAACCGTTACTTCCAAATAACAGTTGTAAAATAATGATTTGTAAAGTAACAGTCCATCTCTAGGCTCCACCGACAATAAAGGTTACAGTAGCAGCTACCATTGTTTGTCATGTATAGGGTCAAAAGAAATATAATGCAATGATGGTTTAAAGAAACTCTTGTTTGATTTTAAAATTTTTTATCGTTTATACAGAAGTCATATGTATAATTCGGGACAAAATTGTCATTCTCTCCCTTGGATGAATGAACTTTATCCGAAGGAGGAAAAATTACACTTAGTGCCTTTCTTGTTTATACAAATAACTACTTTTAAAAGTATATTGCAGGTAATAAATATATTGGGTGAAGAAGTTACATGTGAATGCTTTAAGGAGAGAATAGATAAAGTTTATGCTGATGACTTAAAATTATAATAGGTGCGGTAAATAATTTTATGTGCGATTTTATTATAAGTACTGTTTATGAGTTTTGGGCCATATAGAGCCTCATTATTGTACGGGTACAATAAAATTACTCTATTGTTGTAGCCGGTATACTATATTTAAAACTTTTCTTACTTGCAGACCATTTTCTGTTAGCAGCAAAAGTTTCTTCATATAAATGCCTAGGTTTGGATAGTAGCAAGCATAGGCGCCGACTGCACGAGTGCTCGAGGACAGGGCCATCCCAATAAAACAAGAAAGATATAGTGCCCCCCCCCCCATCTAACGAGGCGTTAAAGCTGCGTATTAATTTTTTACTTAAATATGTGAAGTGTGCCTCAGTAGCACTCACAAATATGAACTTATAAAGCTAGTCTCAAACTCAAAATTAGTAATTTTTTATACTAAAACGCAGGGGGTGAAAACAGAACTTTTTTATGATACAGTTATTCAAAAACTAGAGATGTTTCTAATTTGTTTTTTCTGGAACCACTTTTCAAATTTTTCTTCCACTTCGAAACTACATTTTTTTTAAGAAAAGATGTTTTCAGAAATAACATTTTTTCAAACACTGTCTCACAAAAGGCTTTGAATATTCGAATTAAAAATAAAGAACCAATTTTTTTGAAAGTATGTATGTACTACAGAGTAACATAGCAGACACAAGGAAACGTAATCCTGACCAAACACAAAAACGGTTCGTTTAGGTTAGTTCAGGATCATTGTGTCATTTTTTCATTGACATTTTCTAAGCCTGTAGAGATTATTATTTAAATTTAGAAATACTTCGTTTTTTAAAAAATAGATTTTCGGAAAACGTATTTTTAAAAGATTCTTTTAAAAAAGTAATTTACGAGAAAGTAACGTACCTATAAGGAAACCTGATCAAACCCAAAAAAGGTTCGTTTAGGTTTGTTTAGGATTTTTTATTGCCTTTTTAACGAACAACGGAACACTTATAGAATCACTTCGGTGTCCGTCCGTCCGTCCGTCCGTCTGTCACAGGCGATTTTCTCTAAAACTGTTCGACGTAAAAATTTGAAATTTCGCACAGAGATAGAGTGTGGTGGCCCAATTATAGACGTGAAGTATAAAAAGTTGAATTTTAATTCTGGGGGTTAATTTCAGGGGGCAATTGGGAAAAAAAGGGGCATCGTGCAGGTTACAAAATGAAAGCTTATTGAAGCACGAATTCAACAATATATGATGTATTTTTTAAAACACTTTTTGCCAAAAAAGCCCTTATAAACTGCCGGCACCAAAAGGATCACTTAGAAAAATCTCTGAAAAAAATCATGAACATTAAGAATTATGTGTACCTAGATTAAACGAAAATTATCGCCATTGAAAAATTCTATGGCAACAATTAAATTGTTTATTTTTTTATAACTGATAAACCATTGGTTTTGTAGAAAAAGTTAAAAAAAAATATTTCTTACGATGTAAGATAACTTTTGTCCCTGCTCATTTTTCAAAATTTTTAATTTGGCTTCGCGCATACGCGATGTGATACAGCGTTGGTGCCGTCGGCGGCGGGTACCGCGGCAGATGGGCGGAGATCTGGCGGTCGAGGTTTGCTCAGGTTAACTGGGGGGCTGAAGGCACGGAACACTAATTGTGCAAGCATAGCTTATACTTGACCGAATTTTTTTCATTAACATTTTCCAAGCTAGTAGAGTTCATAATTTCATTTTCTTTATACTGTTTTCCAAAAAATATATTTACGGAAAATATACCAATTTTTAAAAAAATATTTTATTAAAACGTTTTGTAAAAATGTACTTTTAAAATACGTGTTTTCGAGACAATATTTTCATAATATTTCATAAATCCGTTTTCAAAAAAGCATCTTTGGAATAATATCCATTCGAAATAACTTTTTGAGAAAGTATTTTTGAAAAATTTCGTTAAACCGTTTTTCAAAAAGCTGTTTTTTGAAAAAATTTATGTTCAAAAGAGATGTCTTGGAAAAAAACTACTATTTGGTTATTTGTTTCATTTAGAAGCCAAAACGATCCGGCACAAATTTGAGAGATGTGTAAGCAACGTTTTCAGAAACAATCTCAGAGCCTGTAAATTAAAAATGCAAAAAAAGACTTTCTTATATTACATATTAATATTGATGTATTGATATTTATTGATGATTTATGAATATTGATTTAATATTCATATTTTTGTGATATAATTTATTTCAAAGACTTTCCATAGACGTCAAATGTTTGTTTATAATTTTTTATAAAATATGTATGATATTAATTTTTAAAAAATTCGCTATTGAAATCCTTTTTATACAAGACTTTACAAAACAACTGAACAAAATGTTATAAATACTCCTAAAAAGGATAATCCATGGAAAACTGTGGGATATAGACGTAGACAGAAAGGACGTTAAGTGGAGCTGCAGCTTTCCAGTCGGCCTGCCCCAAGTAAAGGCACAAAAGAAACGAACCAGTCTTTAAAAATTGCTGAACACTATGCCTGGCTGTTTGTTTCTGGCTTTGATCCAGGAACCACAAGTGATGAGATCCTTCAGTATATTAAAGATAATGGATATAACCAAAAATGCATCTGTGATAAAATGAAGACGAAAAAACCCAATCAGAGAAGCTCATTTAAACTTGGCGTTCCAAATTCCATAGCTGAAGATATAAATGATGGGTCCTTTTGGCCCATAGGAGCTACGATTAACCATTTTATAAATCTACAGAGCCACCCGAACTACAAAAAGAAGACCCAGCAAGGAATGCGGGTGGGGACCTAATAAATTTTATATAATTCAACATTTCTTCAATGAGAAATAAAACTAATGAATTGGAAATAGCTCTCAAGGAAAATAACATTCATTTCCTTTGCCTTGGTGAGCATAGCATGGAAAAGGATGAAATTCACATAGCGAACTTGGTTAACTTCAGGTTAGCGAGTGAATTTAGTCGCACACATCATAAGCGGGGTGGCGCAGCAATTTATGTTGAGTCAAATATGGAGACTGAAGAAAAACTGGGCATTAAAGAACTTTCAGTAGAGAAAAATGTAGAAATGTGTTGTATATATGTAAAAACGTATGAACTTTATGTAATGTCAATATACAGGTCACCTTCTGGTAATCTCAACCTATTTTTACGTGTTCTAGAGGAATCTTTAAGTTTAATAGGTATTGGTAAAAGAATTCTTTTAGCTGTAGATTTTAACATTCATTTTGGCTCTGATAGCACTGACGACTGTAAGTACCGAGATTTTATAAGAACTTATGGCTTTAAACAAATGTTTTTCAATGGAACTAGAGGCAAAAATTGTCTAGACAATATATTTCTAAATTTTAATGATGAACTGGAGCAGTGTCTGGCAGAGAGCATCGATTTTAACCTCTCAGATCATATGGCTCAGATTTTGAGGCTGCACATACCTGTGTATAATGTTGTAGAATCTGTGTCTGTAAGTAAGATCTGTAGGCCTATAACTGTCACCGGTAAAATAAAAATTTTTAATCTTGTCGAGAGTATCTCGTGGGATTTTGTAGATAGTGTGTCGGTTGGGATAGATGAAAAATTATCACTTTTCATTTTTAAATTATCGGAAGCATTCAAGTCTGCTTTCCCTGAAAAAATATACAAGAACAAAAACCACAGGAATCCTTGCCCTTGGTTTGAAAACTATTTAAGGGAATTTAGGGAATGGCTGTTCTTTTTTAATGATCTGTACAAGACTGGCCCAACTGAAATTCTGCTTCAGCAACGTAATTTTTATAGACGGGAATACAGGAAAGCTATTGCTAATGCAAAAAAGACGCATAATGACATCCGTATTAAGAATGCAAAAAATCCTCCAAAAGTGATGTGGGATATCATTAGGGAGGGTAGCAGGATGGAAGAAAATTCTTCAAACATCAATATTTCACCACATAATTTTAATGAATATTTTGTAAATATTGCACAGGAATTAACAGACGGTCTTAACATAGAAAATAACACGGGTATTACAACTGCGACAAAAAGGGGTCCAGGTTTCTCATTTAGACCTGTCACCTACATTGAAGTCAGGGATGTAATAAATAAATTAAAAAACAAAACTAGCAAGGATATATTCTACCTTAATGTGCCACTTTTTAAATCAATACGTGAAACCATAATATATCCGTTAACAAAAATGATCAATGAAGCATTAAAGGAGGGAGTTTTTCCTGATGTGCTGAAGCAGGCTTTAGTTGTGCCAGTTTATAAAAACAAGGGAGATGAGGGTGATGTGGGAAACTACAGGCCAATATCTCTGCTTCCGGTGGTGTCAAAGGTGTTCGAGAAGTGCATTGCTGCTCAAATACTGCACTATTTTGAAAATAATAATCTTTTTACCGAAGCCCAACCTGGCTTCAGACAAAATCATAGCACCATCTCGAGCATAGTTGAATTTATCACATTAATACTTAATGGTTTCGAAGACATGGAATATACCAGCACCATATTCTGTGACCTAAGCAAGGCATTCGACTGTGTCTCTCACGACCTACTCATTAAAAAGCTAGAAACGTACAGCTTTGACAATAACAGCCTAAGACTATTACAATCATATCTAGTCAACAGGTCGCAGCGTGTGAGGGTGGGGAACGTGTTGTCGGGGAGCCTGCGGTTGAGGGTCGGCGTTCCACAAGGGTCGGTCTTAGGACCACTTTTATTTTTAATCTATATAAACAATTTGCCTGAAAGCTATAATGCTGCATCCTTCAACCTTTTTGCTGACGACACGACCATCAGCCTTCGGCTTTGTGGAAGTGAGGCTCTTGCTGAGAGAACGGGGGAGACGCAGTCGGCTGTTGCTGCTTGGTTTCGCGACAACAGCCTTGTCCTGAACGAGACAAAGACTAAAAAGATGATTTTCTCCTTGCGAAACTGTGAGACAGACTTGGAGACGGAGGACGAGGTGCGGTTCCTTGGTGTTACTTTGGACCCAAAATTGAAATGGGATTGCCATATTAATAGCCTGGCAGCCAAGATCAGTAGGGGAGTGTTTGTTTTGCACAGCTTGGCTAGTGCTGTTTCTTCTAGTGTGTTTAGAACAGCATACTTTGCCCTGTGCCACTCACTGCTATCCTATGGTGTAATAGTGTGGGGACGAGCTGCTACAGCCTATAGGATCTTTGCCCTACAGCGCAGGGCTGTACGGTTCATAGCTCAACTACCCTATAGGGAGGATTGTCGGCATGCTTTTGTCAGTCTCGGTATCCTTACTTTTCCGTGTGTTTTTATATATGAAAATCTTCTCTATGCAAAGACAAATTATAACAATTACAAACTAAATAGCGATTTTCATTCATATAATACACGACACAAAGATGATTTAACTGTTCCCTTCTTCAGACTTAAAAAAAGCCAAAATGGACCAAACTTTTTAGCAGTTAAGTATTTTAATCTTCTTCCCAGAGCTATCAGGGATCTTCCAATAGAGCAATTTAAAAAAACTATAAAACTGTTTTTAATTTCGAAAGCTTTTTATTCACTTGACGAATATGAAAATAGTGACCTTATATTTGATAATTAGTACCTATATTTCTTAATGTGTTAATATTTTTTAATGTGTTAATATTTTGTTTGTAACTTTATTCACTATATTTGAGTTCTATGAGTTTTAATTGTCTGTAAATTTAAATTATTTTATGTTTTTTAATTGTATTGACCTAAATTTTATATTATTCATATTTTATTGACGTGTGTACATTGTATTACAATACTAACATGAATAAACAATCTGAATCTGAATCTGAATCTGAAAAGCGCCTTTTGAGATACCATTTCTATTCGACGGACACGTGAGCGCCCTTTAAATTTTTGTGAACTCGGCGCCTATGCAAGACATCTTTTGCAGTATTTGCAATAATTTTAACGTCTTCGAAAATTTCTTTATCGAAGCTACTTTTAACTTCCATTTCCTGTTTTGATATTTATGTTTGACAATAAATAGAAAAACGCTTAGGGAACTAAGAGAAATGCAATTCAAAGCACGCTTTGTTATATTGAATACCGATATTTTCATTGTTGGTTTTTTAATTTCTAACTAAAAATCACTGAAGCTTCTCGAAAAAACAGTATAGTATGAAATCGTACATAAAATCTTGTATGACACACGTAAATATTAAGGGTTTATTGGACTCGTCCTTTTATTGGCCTCGCTTACAAGCCCGCTCGACCATAAACAGTTGCAATAAAGCCATATATTCTGTTCTAGTGATATAAATAGTCATTATTCTCTTCAAAAATCGCAGCTTGTCATAATCCAATTTCATTTTATTCTAGACGATTATATTAGGTTAATTTCTTACATTAATCTGGAGCGATGATATCTCTGGCGAGAGTTTAGCAAGACGGTACGTCCCGAATAATTATTATTATAATTATATCTGCAGAGAACAGCGTTAGTAAAGTTGATGTGGGTTTAAGGGCATGGCTTCTACGGAGACACAAAGATACGAACGAAATTTAATCATTACTTATTTTACTTTGACTGCTTTTGGTAATATTCCACCCTTCTGTGGGCCGTTATAACTTTTTACTAAATTGTTAAATGAAAAATGACTTTTTAATTTAATTTAAATTTGGAAACTGTCTTTAAAATTATTACATTATGAAAGTCTATTATATTATCTTCCTCTTCCCTTGGGGATTTGTATGGGTATTTATTAAAAAAACACATTACTAGTGGGAAGTGTAATATATTTAAGTTATACCGGCTGTTGACGTAAAAAGTGGCCAACTCATAAACGTAGAAGACTCGCTCTTATCTATGTACCTGCTATTGCTTAAGGCGCCAGTGAGCAGACTGAGGCACGAGCAGTAGCCAGCGCTGAATAGATAGTGTAAAGGGTTTAAACCATTGATTTCTAATATGGATAAGCAAACAATAATCGCGAAAGGTGCAAATTTCTGGCCTTGTGCATGTAAACAAAGCTGATCGGCCATGGGCATGCGCACTGCAAAATTTGTCATCTGTGATGGTCGATCCCACTCTGATTTTCAAGGAACATAAAAGGGTTTTTTGCTGATTGTTTTCCAGCTGGTTATGCAAACCGTGTAGCAGATGACAACAAGAGAGTTGTGCGCATGCCCCTCGCCGATCTGGCTCGAGAAATATGACCTTTGGTCGTGCGTACAAACACACTATTTCACCCTGGTAACTTAACTTTTGTTTGCGCAGGCTGTCAGGTGTACGGGTCTACCTATATATAAAAGCAAAGAAAATAATAGCTAGCTATTATTTTCTTTGATAAAAGTCAATGGTTTAAACCGATTCACCATATAGATGAGGGTGGAGCATGATGAAAAGAAGATATGACACCGCGCAGGTAGGCGTGGCCATGTACGTCATGCTGTGAGTAATTCCGCCATATTTTGCAAACGAGACACGTCTTTGTTAAGATCGCTTTGTGTTTTAAATTGATTTTTTGGTGTTTTTATATCACTTTTACGAGTTTAAAAGTGAAAATGAGGTGTGTGGTGGACAATCAATGCAAGGGCTTTATGCCCGATATTAAAGTTTTTAGCTTCCCCAAAAACAAACACAAAGTGTTTGGAAGCGTCTGTGCAAACGAGAAGACAAGTTTAATGTGAAAAATGCTAGAGCCTGTTCTAGACATTTTAGTGAAAGTGATTATGAAGGTAATTTAAAGCATAAATTGTATCATGTCATGACTGTCAAATGTGTTTAATGTTTTTACAAACTCGCTTCAATAAAAACGTTTATTGTGATAAACAATTGCTAAAAATCTCCACGGCAACGAATCACCAGACTTTAATCGAGAATATACGACAAGCAAATAGAGTAAAAAAGGATATTTCCTTAAAAAATAATTTATTGTTTTACTTAATTTCATAAATTTAGATGTTTGTGTTGTGCTAATGTATGCTAATGCTATATTTGTGTTGCTAATGTATGACTGCCTGGAAAGAAGTGAGATCCAGTCTGTTGATACTACACTTTAAGGACACAGTCTGCCTTGACTAAGTTTAACCCAAAGGTCTTCCCACTTCCATTTTTTTCAGATTTTGTTAAAGTGGTATGTCCTAAGTAATTTAAGCCCAAAATGAAAATCCTGAAAAAAGAGTTTGAAAAGAAAATTTGATTTCACTATTTTTTTAGGTTAAGTGGCTTTAAGAGAGTGTTATTAAAATTTTTCAAGGCGTATAATCTTTCAAGTCCTGGAAACGATATCTTCTTAGTGGAAGTATTTAATATTTTTTAATAGCTCCCAAAATACTGAAAAAAAGATGAAATAATGAGTTTTTCGTCAGTTTTTACTTCCTATCTACCTTAAATGGTACGTTCAAATGCGACGATTTATGAATTCACTTTAAAGGTAATGCAATTATCTACAAATAAACTACAAATTTGCCTCTATCTACATCTGTTTAAAAGATATAGGTAATAGAGGGTTGAAAAATTCGAAGAAAAAAAATTGTGGAATCAAAATGTTGTCATATATCTCAATAATTATACGTTATGGTTAAAACTGTTCATCATTTTTAAAAAGTTGACTCAATTTCAAGCAAAATATAAAAAATCATCTTTTATCTGGAATAAAACAAAAGATGGGATCGCCGGAACAGTGCCAGCCGCATAGATGATATGCATTCAATAGCTGTATTAGTTAGTTTTTTTTCGAGTTTTACTTGCTTAGTGAAAATATAAAATTGGTTCCTTTTAATTTAAATTTCTCTAAATTGATTATTTTCAATGTATAATTCTATATAAATTGGCAAAATGATACATTGAAAATAATTCGTTTAAAGGAAATTAAATTAAAAGGAATCAATTTTATATTTTCACCAAGTAACACTGGAAATAAAACTTAATAATACAGCTATTAGATGCATTTCGTCATAGCGCTCTACCCAGTTGGCACTGTCAACACCATCGTGTCGGCGGCGCGGACATACAGTTTCCGACGCGACGATCCTATTTTTGGTTTTATTCCGAATAAAAGTTGATTTTTTTATTTTGCTTGAAACTGAGTCAATTTTTTGAAAATACTGAGCAATTTTAACCATAACTTATAATTATTAAGATATGTCACAACATCCTGATTCCATAATTTCTTTGTTCGAATTTTTCAACTTTCTATTAAGCATATTTTTAAACAGATATAATAGACAGAGAGACATTTTTTATGTGTAGATAATTGCATTATCTTACAGTGAATTAATAAACCATTGTATATGAACGTACCATTTAAGAGATTGGTACCAAAAACAGACGAAAAACTTATTTTTTTTCCTTTTTCAGGAGTATCAAAGCTATTTAAAAATATTAAAGGTTTCCACTAAGAAAATGTCTTTTCCAGGACTTGAAAGAATATCATACGCCTTAAAAAAAATTGGTGCTACTCTTTTTCATAAAATAAAGCTGCGTAACCTAAAAAAAACTAGTAAATTTAAGTTTTCTTTTCAAACTATTGATCTAGGATATTCATTTTGGGTCAAAATTACTTAGGCCACACCACTTTAACAAAATCTAAAAAGAAAGTTGAAGTGGGAAGACCTTTGGGTTAAACTTAGTCGAGGCACACCGTGAGGACTGAAAGGTAGTCAAGGAATATGCTGGTTGGTAAAAAGTGCTGTGGCCTTCTATAATAGCTGAACATTAAAATGATGCATATATGACGCCCTTCTTATTATTCTGCCCATTACAAAAGTCCTATAGATATTTGCTGAAAAGATACAGACTACCCACAGTATGTCGGTGAGGAACATTAAAATGATGCATATATGACGCCCTTCTTATTATTCTGCCCATTACAAAAGTCCTATAGATATTTGCTGAAAAGATACAGACTACCCACAGTATGTCGGTGAGGAACATTAAAATGATGCATATATGACGCCCTTCTTATTATTCTGCCCATTACAAAAGTCCTATAGATATTTGCTGAAAAGATACAGACTACCCACAGTATGTCGGTGAGGAACATTAAAATGATGCATATATGACGCCCTTCTTATTATTCTGCCCATTACAAAAGTCCTATAGATATTTGCTGAAAAGATACAGACTACCCACAGTATGTCGGTGAGGAACATTAAAATGATGCATATATGACGCCCTTCTTATTATTCTGCCCATTACAAAAGTCCTATAGATATTTGCTGAAAAGATACATACTACCCACAGTATGTCGGTGAGGAACATTAAAATGATGCATATATGACGCCCTTCTTATTATTCTGCCCATTACAAAAGTCCTATAGATATTTGCTGAAAAGATACAGACTACCCACAGTATGTCGGTGAGGAACATTAAAATGATGCATATATGACGCCCTTCTTATTATTCTGCCCATTACAAAAGTCCTATAGATATTTGCTGAAAAGATACAGACTACCCACAGTATGTCGGTGAGGAAGTGCAAGAATTTTTGTTTGAGTTATTCGTGAGTTGGATGAGCCTCTTCCGAACAGAATGAGTGGAAAGTCTTAAAGTTCTCAAATGTGCGCACAATATTTATATTAAATGTTATTTAACAAATGTGGAGTATATTAGATTGGAAATGAATCGGCATATTTGCGTTTGGAAAATAAATCCAAGCATTTTGAGAGTTGTCATTCCTATTGAAATATGGCGTTTAGTCATCTGGGTGCAAAGTCAAAAACCATGCAAATAAGATGGAATGAGGAAAGGAGCAATATGGTTGCTGCCAATACTGAGCCTTGGGGTATGCGAGCAAAATTAGATGGAAGTTAGATGGGTGACCGTCTACCACAACAAATATGTGTTGATAAAAGAAAGAAATATAATTTGGATAAAAAAAACGTAAGAGTCAGTTTCTTGAGGGGTACAGCGTGCGATACTTGGTCAGAGACCCCAGCTTCTCTAGGTATATCAAAGGCAACCATCTGGAATTTGTCTTGAACTTCAAGGGGGTTGTTTTCGTTGTATATGAAAAAGGTACGAAGGTCTGTCGTGCAGCTTTGGTAACAAGATACGTTCTGTCTGTCGCGGATAAGCTTGAGATTTCCTAAATATTTCGGCATTTTCTAGGTAGGTACTGGCCTTTCCCATAATCTTGCAAACAGCTGAATGAAGACTACAATTGAAAAGTCAACAATTGAAAGCATGGGATTTGAAACCTTTCTCGGACACAGATTCTACACGAACCGTCTTCTATCTATCCGAACCGTATGATAATGATAGTCAAATCCTCATAAACCAACGATAGTCGATTTTTAACGGTTTATGAATAGAAATATTGCAAAAAAATGGGTTTCGAGGCCGCTAAAGTAGCAAATAAGAAAGTTTGTTGGACATTATGTCGTAGTACACGTACACACAAATTAAAAACTAAGAAAATAAAAATACTTAAAATTAGTCGTGTGTTTAACTATTACTTAACTAAATAATCAGGCAATTAAGAGATGCAATTTTAGACGTGAAAATCACTGCACAGATTGAATAACGCATACGAATTTATTTTATTTAACAGAGTTCAAGAAGGTTATGTACCACTAGACGGATCTGGATAAAATTTTCATTTCCCTCTGAAGCAGTTAAGTCCATTAAGGTTTTAGTGTATTATGGTCTGTTACCTGAGGCCTCACTTGCGACAAACACGGAACATAAAAACCAAATGGGCATAATCGCCGGCTGGATTTATTAAGGGGTTATATACAGTTAGGAGGCCTAAAAAAAGCGGTTTTTCAAGAATTTTTCCTGAGAAGACTTTTAAATTTATTAATGTGAAACTTTGTACACATATTATGGTAACTTTTAACTGTATTTTAAGATTTTTGTATTTGTAAAAATAATAGTTTTGAAAGCTGCTATAGCTGATCTCCAGGAGTTCCTCTCAAAAAAGGCATCTTGCGGTGACAACGATATATCTGGACTGGATCATCGAAAATGAAAAAACCAAACGGATTTCGTTAAAGTAATGTATAATCTTCTAATTAATCGAAGGAATAAGCAAAATAAAAATTTTTGACAAAATGGCGGCTTCTCAAAAAAGAAATCGATTTTTTACCAAAATTTTGGCCTTATATTGTTTATATAAAAAAAATATTTGCCGGTGAGAAAAACCTTCGATTAATTAGTAAAAAATATACTTAAGAAGCTTGTGTTAAAATTTGAGACTGATCGGTTTAGCCGTTTCCGAGAAATCTCCGTCACCGACTTTACAAACACAGTTTTGAGAAAAACGCGGTTAAAGTTTCAAAAGCACTGTACATAGCGTACAATCGCTCTGACACGTCTTTACAAATAATATGCGTGTAACTTCGAAAATAATCGCCGGATTGCCTTGAAATTTTCTGTGTGTGTAGTGGAATATATGTACGTTACGAAAATGAAATTTAAAAAAAAAGATTTTTTGAAAATTCTAACTGTATATAACCCCTTAAGCGTCGAGGGAATTTTGTAACATAGGTTATATTGTGATGCGGTGGGATGAAAAGGAAATACATCAGACGTAATTTTTTTTGTCGTATATATGTATGTTTTTAGGCCAATTTAGATAACAAAACTATCTTACAAAAGAATCCGCATAAACCGAGAAAAATTTTAGACCCACACGTGTCATAAGGGGTGAGAAAGGACGGAATGGGCTTGCGAGGATATTTTGTTCAAACACGTTGATATGTGCAAAAATACTAAAGTCAAAGGATTCAACTTTTGTGTTAATAAATAATATTAAAGGTGGGTGGCTAAGGGTATAAAATTATTTTTTTTTTCAGAAATGTTGTTTATTATACTGTTTTCAGAATAATCAGGATCAAAAAATCCACGTTTACATAGATTTTAAATAAATAAAGGCGAAGTTGAGAGGGGACGAGTAGAATTCGAGAATTTTTCGTTAAATATATGCCGCTTTTAGGATAAATTCAGCAGAAAAAATAAAACGGAAAAAAAGACGGATGACAATGAGATATATCGAGAAAATTTATTTCTTCAAAATATATGTGATATATTTTTTAAGGATATTAAGGTAAAAGAAATCAATATTAAAAGGATGTCAAAAATTAACGAGAACATAAGAGAAAGGGGGAAGAGAACAGGGCAATAACACATTCTTTCAAATTATCATGTAATATGTCGCCTTCAAGGTTATCAAGACCTACAAGTCCAATTTTACGTAACAAATTTTCTACTTATTGATGACTGGCACATTTTTTTTGTCAAAAAATGAACCAATTCAACCAATTCATATTCATCTTTGGTCATTCATAAGTATACATACATATATTTTTTGCGTAAAGTCTTACTTGTACGTTCTTATTTTAGTTAAACTGTTGCGACGCACTTTGTTCAAGAAAAAGTGTTTAGTTGTAAACCGTCAATGATACTATGATGAGTATCATTGACCAAGTAGCTACCGCTTATAGCTTGAAAAGAACGTTAAACACAAAAAAAAATCCAGGAAGATACTCTAAGAGAGAAACAGAAATAGCAGGGTGTGACCTGCTCTCACACATCAATCCTGCTATTCATAATATAAAATTCAAAAACATAGGGCGCAGTGAGCTGAATAAAACAACGCAATTACTTATAACCCTATATACATTTATTTGTACAAGTTAGTTGTTGTTGACAAAAACAGAAAAAATTAGTGGTTGACAAAAGGTGTTGGGCGATTTTGCCCCCGCAAAATAACTGAATCAAATTTACAAAAAAAAAATCTTGAGGAAGCCTGTCCTCAAGGACCCGTAAATCTCAGGGTGGCTCCTTAGCTCTCACCCAAGAAGGCTGCTTAGCGCCCGTCAAAAGACGTAGGGACGCTTCTTAGCCCCTACCAAATACAATAGGGGTATTTGTAGCCCCTACGGAAGACCCTAGGAACAAAACAATTCCTAGTAATTAGAGTAATTTAAATCCAATTAATAAAAAAATATATATATTTGAAGCTACGTTAATAATTAAAAATAAAAATCAGAAGTTACGTTAATAGAAAAGATTACTATTCGGAGAGAAACAATTGACTTGAACTAAAGCGCCAAAATTTAATTAATTTTGTATTAATTAATTAATTACTTTAATATTAAAAGAGAAAGTCATTGGCTGGAACTGAATCGCAAAATTTAGGTAAGTAGAAAAATATTTAAGAATAAGGAGCTACGTTAATATAAAAAAAAAACTACTAATAAAAGAGAAAGGAATTATTTGCAAAATTTAAACGAGTTTAAGATACGATTAAAAAGTTACGTTAATAAAAAAGTTAATATTTCGAGAAATAATTTACTGGAACTAATCCGCAAAATTTAAGAATATTAAATAAAAGGCTATTAATAAATGAGAAAGCCAGTGGCTTGAAATCAATCGCAAAATTTAAGTGAGTTACAAAAAACCAAAATATGAAGTTACTTTAAGTTACAAGAAAGAAGTAATCGCTGAAAACCCAGATTGCAAAATCTAAACAAGCTTAAGATAAGATTAAAAAAAAGTTACGTTAATAAACAAAAGAACTTATTACTCAAAGACTGGCAACTAAATACAATGGTACAGTTCATTGGCACTTTAACGATAAACGTTAATATTTACAAAGAAATAAATGTTCGTTAACTGACCAGGTTTAACGCTGTATTATGTTATCTTACATTCATAATAAAAATAATAAAAGTACAACAAAGGAAAAATAATTAACTGATAATTAAATCATAAGTTTACGCTAGATTCAAAGTATAAGAAAGCTTAAGCGAAGCCAAAAGAAGAAAATAATTAACACTTTAAACGCCTACTGTAGCTTGACTCAAAAGCTAAGCGCTCAGCACCAATTCAGTAAACCCGAGTCAATGTAAGATAACATAAGAAAACCAAGGCATATATGGAGAAACCGTTTAAATAGAAATCATCAAAAAAATCACCGCTTATGTACACCTATCAAAAATTTAAATTTAATTAGTGTGTAACTTTTGTGTTTATAAGTGACTATGGCCGTAAATGAGTAAATAAATAAATAAATAAAATCACAAAGCTTAAATTACAAGCAAATGAATCGCTACCATAAAACTACCTAACTACTCTAAGCAAACCTAAGCAATGATCTACCTTAAGTTTCAACCAAGCAAATGGTACGATAAAAATAGAAAGTGTAAAACGTGCATGGGCCTAGTAAGTTTATTCCCCAAAACAATAGTCAAATGACAAATTCGAAAATAAAATAATAGATTAATTAATCTCTCTGAAAATATAAAAATATTATTTAACCCACCCGTTATAAACAAACGCAAAAATACAACTAAACTTTCCAACTTCACAAACAATAAACCCGAAACTTCAAGCCCGTACACAACTTATATAAACAAGAGGAATAAAGATTTTGTGGTACGGATCCGGAATATTATTAAATTACTCCGAAAAAGCTTTCTCGACAGGATGGCGGCTGAAATAATTATAACAAATTAACAGATTTAAAGAAAAAACTGACTATAAAGCTTAATTTTTCAGGCTGGGGCATATGACAGGCTTGTCAACTTGGCGTTTACGATAACAAATTAAACTGTCAGAACTAAATAGTACCACAAATTCCTTTATTCATATAAAAATTAAGGTTTGAAATTAAGATTACAGATAGCAAGCCCCTGCAGATGATTCGATAGCATCAAGCCGGCAAAAAAAAACTTGACAAAAATACTGTATATTAAGTGATTATAGACATAACTTATAGATTCTAAAGATTAATCAAGCTTTTAAAAGAATGCAAATTAGGTAAGGTATAATATTACTATTAAGAAATTGAGAAGCTTGGTTGTTATCATTCAAAATTTGAAGTAGTACACCGAGCTACAAAAACTAGTCTTAGTACAAAATACTTTTAAAACAGAACTTCGATAATTACGATTCGCTAAAATCTTAATTAAAATTTAGGGGCATAAGAGAAAAAAAATAGGCGATTAATATGTATCCGAAAAGCACGGGCTGCACAAGAACTTCAATGTGACTTACCTCCTAACAGAGGGCTCGATATTCAAAATTCCACCAGAAAACCAAATCACCAGAAAGAAGCAGCTACCAGCGGCTTCCCAGACGTCAGGCCGATGTTGATGGCTGATAAAAGTGAAAGAAAGGAACCCTTAGTACTTGCAAAATTTCCATGCACGTGGCATCACGATGCAGACTCGCAAAAAAACTCATCTATATACAAACTAGCTCACCTGATTATATCGATCGAAATTGTCATCAAAACCCTGCTCTAGCAGGCACCAATCCAGCAAAAAGGATTTAAACAGCGGTACCTGGATTTGAATCCAAAAATTCTTGAGTTTCAAAACTGAAACCTTAAAACAGGTACCATGGAACAAATTCGTCGAAAGGCAGCGTGGAAGTGACCGGCTTATGCCTCGTGTCGGAAGAATATGACACTTCATCCCACCACCGACACGACATGGTATCCAAAATGGTTCCGAAGAATTTCCGTCTTGCACTGACTGCCCCAATCAGTCCTCCGCTACAAACCTGTGGCTTCAACGACAAAGCGTCAAATAACCGCGCGGGCCACGCGAAAATGCTTAACGCTACAGAACAAATTTTAAACCCTCCGGCTTGGCAACACTGCAAATCCTTGACAGTAGTCAGTCCAAAAGAAGATAAGAAGAACCAAACCCGAAAAATTTACAAAAAAAAATTCTAGTATTTCAAACGAAATATGTAAAAATTAATGCCGTTTGAATCATACAGACATACAGAATAATACAGACCCGGACAGTGAAGGCTATGCGATTAAAAGCCAGACAAATTAAGGGCGTTCCAATATTGCGAGGGAATGTAACCAGCTGATTTCCAATAGGTAGGTAGGTCTTCAAAATTTATTATTTAGACATGTTAGCATAAATAGACTAAGGGCGACTTGTCTAGACAAACAGGGTGGACCTTAAACAAGGCGAATAAAAAAAAGTTCAAGGCTCAACAAAAGAGAGAGATGTTAAACCAAACTACCAGCTACGAAAGATGGACAAGCTGATGTCAAGCTGATCTGTGCAAGAAAGTAGGCCTCCAAGATGGACAGGGAGTAACCTGGAACACAGGGCAAAGCGAGCCTACCCAGTGTAAGAGTGAAGTTCAGCTTCTTAATCAAGGTAAATTATTAAGTAAAACCTAAACGGGCATTCGCGAATAAAACTAGTCACTAAAGCAATCCCTGACACTGTGGCCGAAATTAACTTGTCACACTGTATAAATCCACTTTTAACCTGGGGTGGTAACGGTGGCAGCACGACGTCATAACCATGCCTTCATTTCCTCCCTTCTGTAGCTAAAATTGGGAAATTTTTCTGTTACCCTTTGCAGGCAGGTTAGGCATAAGTTTTCCTTGTACCCACTTTTTGTAGTTAGCGTAATTATTTTCACTGCGATAATCACCCGATTTTGTTTGCGATTTAAAATCCAAATAGGCATTAGGCACAAAAACATATTCACTGAATGAACTATTACTAGTCTTTGCCTCTCTGACACAGGCCTTCGGTGCCATTCGTCAAGATATTTCATGCGTGTGAGAAGAATGAATGTATGTCTCATCCATATAAATTATTGGACGGTTTTTTTACGAAATTTTTTCATACTTCTTAAGAAATTTATTCTCTTGTGGCGAATATCGGGTTTTCATCAACAGTTTGCGGTTAGTTTTTGGTTTTCGCCATCTAAGTCCCACCTTTTTCATATTTTTTCTTAGATCCTCAAGAGAACCGGTGTAATTGTAGACGTCTTTAATTTTTTTGTGAATTTTACGCCAGGTTGACACTTTTTTTTCACTCACTTTAAAGTTATCAATGTCTTAGTTGTAAGTTGTCTTCATCACAACCGTGCAATTCGATTTTAACGTTCGATTTTCTTCTTTTTTATTAAGTTGAAAATGAAGAGCACTTGCCATTTTCCACTTTTGTAGTCTCGCTCACTATTGCTCGAATTGTGTGAATACACACGCCGGTAGCAGTTGAAACACGCTCTTGAATTCTTTAAATCCTTGACGAGTTTATTCGCTTAAGCTTCTTGGCGCATAAAATGAATAATATTAGACACGAACTCCATACCGAAATGCACGTCACGACAGTTAACATATAAAGGAATTAAAAAAAACATGCACTTTTGTTACGAACTGTACCTACCTCACCGATGCAACCGGTCTACTGCGCTATTAGTGGACGTGGCTATCTCAGAGGCAAAGCTATATTTGACAAGCTGGACACCACTTTGTGGTGTACAAAATACAATTAAGCTATGATGGTGTTATACGTGTATGTGTGTGAGTTGTATTACATGACATTAGTTTAACCAACTTACAATTAAGTTCTATAATACCTAAATACGCACAAACAGTATTTCAAATTTTTCAGTGCATTTTGTCAAGTGGGTTTACTTTTTGAAATAAAAATATATTTAGAGCTAAGAAGATTTCATCAAAACACTCCTCGATATCTACATCTAAACCCATTTTAGGGTGTGTAAAAAGTCTGCGACGTTTGGGTGTTGGTGTTTAATTCCATTTTATCACTTCATTAAATAGCTGTCTCGACTAAGAGATTCAGCTTCAAGCTATTATGTAGTATTACGGGTTAAATCTATGATTGCATAAATTTCATGCGCTGTCGTAATCCTCCCACTTATGTAGTATTACCACTAGTGCTTATGTGTTTTGTGGATTATAAGTAGTGGTAAATATCACGCACCTACAGAACAATGCTTAAATTTATAAGACCATTATATTAGGTACATAACATTTGTTTAAATTTTCAAAGAAGTCCCTTACTTTTTTATATTGAAATAACTGTTTTGATGCTGCGGTGAAAGGACTAACATTTTATTGCTAATATTTTGGGCAAATTTTCATGTGCTGTTAAAAATGCATGAACTAATGGAAACAGTAAAAGGACTTTCGATCGAAATGAAGGATATAAAGGACTGACAACAGGAATACCATGATCACATGCAGCGATACAGCAAGAGAACGAATAAATAAAAAAAAGGAATAAAATAACTGCATGGGAAGATTGAAAAATTTGGAAAATGGTAAGTTAAGAAATAATATAATAATATTGGAATTAGAAATTTAGTCAGAGGATGAAAATAATATACAAAAATAAATAAAAAGATTTTTGGAAAAAAACTAGAAGTTCAACCAGAGATAGAGAAATCTCAGAAAATTGGACACAAAAAATATCCCAATCCCCAATATCCCAAAATGCAAACGAAAACAGAGAAAATAACAGTACACTCAGAAAAGTAAGGAGTAAACTCTTATACATAGATGATGAACTAACTACGTCAGAAAGAAACAGAAATAGTAAAACAAGAAAGAAAAAGAGGCTGTAAAATAAGAATAGTATACAAAAGGTTAAGAATAAACAAGGAATGGAAATGGGATGAGAGAGAACAAAAACTAAAACAATAACACAAACAGAAGACGGGAGATCAAACAATTAATGGAAGACGAAGACAGACTCAACACGATAACGACCACGGCTATGAAAAGGGGCAAGACGAGGAATAAAGGAATGAGAAAGGGAGAAAGGCAGAAATAGGTAATGAAGAAGAGAAGGAAATAAAAAACGAAGAAAAGAGAAAAGAACAGAAAGAGATAAAAATGGGAACATGTAATGTCAGAAGTAGTACGGGACAAGAAGACTAAATAGGAGAGGATATGATAAAACAAAACATAAATACTTCTATCACAGGAACAAAAAGGAAGGGAAAAGGACATAAACAAATACATTAAGGATACTGGATATTCTCCTCGGGAGTGGAAGAGAAGGAAAGATCAAAGGAAAGTGTCGGATTAATAATAATTGCACCGAGTAGATTAAGCGATGTAATACAAAAAGAATACGTAAACGAGCGATCATTAACAATAAAAATGAAACTGGCAGATGAAGAAGTATGGACAGTTGTAAATGCATATGGCGAAAACGAAGATGCAAGAAAGGAAGAAATTTTTTTTTTGAAAATTACAAAAACAGTTAGAAAACGGACAAGGGAATATAATAATAATGAGGTACTTAAACGGTCGAGTAGCAAACAATAGGGGAATAGAAGAATATGGGAAGAGGAAGAGAATACTATAAACAATAATGGCGAAAGAATAGCAAAGATATTGAAAACCACCTAGTTAAAACAAACACAAAGTTTAAACCTAAAAATATACACAAATACATAAGAGCAGTAGAAAATAGGAACGAAAAATTAATAATCGCCTACTTTCTTGTGTTGAAGTAAATGGAAAGAAGTAAAAGATATAAGAATAGTAAGCAGAGATTGAAAGTGACCACTACATATTAATAATGAAACTGAAAAGAATGAAAGAAGAAAAAATAGCTAAAAGAAGGAGAAAAGTAAATGAAAAAATAAAAAGCTTTAAAATAAGAGAGCAAAAGCATGTCAATCTGATCCACTGATATCTTAGCGATCCTTTGGCGAAAGCGCTTTTTTCTTTCGCCAACCCTTTTAAAATACTCCCTTCTACCCTAATCTACTAGTATTTTTAGTGCCCCTTTGCGAAAGCGCAAATATGCCTTTTGGACACTCACCCTTCTAATCCACTGATATCTTAGCGATCCTTTGGCGAAAGCGCTTTTTTCTTTAGCCATCCCTTTTCAAATACTCCCCTCTACCCTAATCCACTAGTATTTTTAGTGCCCCTTTGGCGAAAGCGCAAATATGCCCTTTGGACACACTCACCCTTATGCAATATAGGGGAAGGAGGCATTGACACTATATATGACCTTCTTACACTACCTTCAAACATTTGCCCTCTTACTAATACTGTATCAATGGTTCAGCAGTGTGAATAGAAACTCAGCCCGACGCACTCGTGTCTCCAAGGTCACCGAAAATGGACCCAGCAACTCAAAGGTTCCGACAAAGCTGTCGCTTCTCGTCGATTTGTTCTTCTCGGGTAATACTTCATTGGACTGTTTTTGTCTGTCAAGTCAATTAACAAAAGTTAACATTTTCTGATGTTTTATTTAATTCCCAAAAACCATTGCTTGTATTTAATATTCACAAACTGTTAAATTAAATTTTTTTTCTATGATTTCAACAGTTTATTTTTTTCGGTGCACCAAAAGAAATACCAAGAGTTATTAGACCAAAAACTAATGGATAAAGGAAAAATCTCTAGTATAGAGGAAAAATGGGAACATCTTAAGAACAGTATACTGTTCGCAGCTGGACAGAACTGTGATAAAATGAAAATAACAAATAGTAACATGAAGAAAACAGAGTGGTGGACGGATGAAATTCGTGCAAAAATAAACAAAAGTCATGTGGAAAAAATATCTAACCACAAAAAGAATAGAAGACTACGAAGCATATCAAAGAAAATGGAAAGGTGTTAAAATTGCAATCAAAGGGGAAAAAATGGAATCATGGGAGAATGGGGAAACCCAAAAACTGCTTTATGGTACACTAAAACAACTTAGACATAAAAATGACAACAATATGCTGAATGTAAGAGACAAGGATGGCTACATAATATCAGAAGAAGACAAAATAATGGAGCGTTGGACAGAATATTTTGAAGAGTTAACGTACACGGTAAGACAAAACCTAGGGGAGCAGAAGGAAGAAACAAGGGACGAACAAGAAACAGATAACATAAGTGAAGAAGAAATACAAAAAAATAATAATGTTAAAACTAGGCAAAGCACTCGTCAAAGATAATATCACACCAGAAATGATAAAATACATGAGTAGAGAAGGAATAAACAGACTAGCGGAACTAATGAATGATATATTGAAGAGTAGAAAAATACCGAAAGCTTACATCATCCTACCAATATGTAAGAAGAGTGACAAGAGAAACTGTAGTAGTTGCAAAGAGTATTCAATTATTATTAAATAATATACACGGCGTTTTTTATGAAATTCGTAGAGCTGGCATTGTTGCATTCTGGACATATTTTTAAAGGCTAGATTACAATATCCTACGCGTCCGACCAACATTCCAAAATGGTATCTGTATACCGTCTAATATCTTTTAATAGGCCACCCACCGTGAGTAATCCTGTATAAATTTAAAGTTGGTGATACTTTGAAAGCAGGCACCATATTTGGGTTGTGGTTTCCCTCCTAAAAATCCTTTTCCGCTAAAGCAAAAACGTTGTTGACGTAAAATAACATAATAAATTAGAACAAGATCGGCGGGGATACCTGAGAAGTATGTTCCTTGGTAGTTCATAATAACTTTTTTGCTTATAAACTACAGATTACCGAAATACTTGGTAAAATTCATATTTTAGCATTCTTACCCCATTATAGCAAATGATCCCTAAATTTATAAATTACAAGCGTTTTGAGATTTTCAGGCTGTTTTCCGATTTCAGGTACACCAATCCAGGCACTGGCGCATTAATGTTTATTGTTAGTCTCTTTTTATGTCGTGTATATTTACATAAAAACCCGTTCACTAAAATAGAATCTGAACACAAAATATTCTCATGAATTTGAGTTTTAACATTTATGACGACGATAGCAATAATTATACATAACAGCATATTTCTTTTGCATGCAATAAGTTCATTAGTATGTTCTACATTCCTGAATATTCATAAAGCAAAATTGTTTAGCCAATAGTGCGCAATCAACTGTTATTGATTTATATACAATTAATCTGCATTGAACTATGTAGCAGTATTAACTACTATGTAAATCCTTGACGTTACAGTGGTGAACATCTGCATATTTTATAAAATTATAAATTAAAAATTTAAATTTTTTTGTTATATGGGAGAAAAATACGTTGCCAAGATAATACATGCTACATTCGAAAATATAGTTAAATTCAATGGCCTTAATAAACACACGAAACTTCAGAATAAAAGAAATATCGTCTAGAACGATGTGATTAGAAGAATTAATGACTTTTCTTCATGCAACTTTATCTGCATTCTGGTTATGGTTAAACCATTTAGATTTTTTCTATTTATTTTCAAACGGAACCAAAATATTTAGATGAAATATTAGGAAAATAGGAAAATATTGCATAAAATGCAATACGTCAAATAATTCAAGAGAAAAGGAGTGTTTTTGACTCCGGCTCGGGTGCTCTCCTGCTATCTCGATTTCTGGGCCCTGGCCCTTTATTAGGCAGGCTTGCACCCAAAATGGCTGAAGACCAGTCATGTTTTAATGGAAATCAAAATCCATCCTTGTACCCATAGCAGAGTCATGGATGGGTGAGACTGTTTCGACCTTCGAAATTGCATTCGGCTCCTAACACAATCAGTGTAGTTACTAGAAACAAAAGTCTACAGTGACTTTCATTTTTGAAAAATATCATCTGCTTGTAAGTAATTAGCTTGCGACTTCATCCGCGGTATAACAATTTTACTCTATTACAAACTTTGAAGCCCCCTTTTACTCCTAAGGGGCTGATTTATTAAAAACTATAAAACACATGTTTAATCATTTATTTTTTGAAATATTCTAGTGTATAGGACCATCTAATATGTTTTCCCCTTACAAACTTTTAACCCCCTTATGACCCCTTCAGGGGTTGAATTTTGAAAAATGCCTTCTTATTGAGTCTCTACATTACAAAATAAAACTACTGACCAAATTTCATATTTATAGCACCTCTCGTCCAGATTCTTCAGAAAATGTTGACAGATTATTACATTTAGGTATGCAATAAGAGTTCAAAGGAGGATTTTTTTTGTCACTTTGAATATAATTTCCGGAAAATTTAGGTGTAGTTAGCGAGGAGCAAGGCGAACGTTTCCACGGAAATGCAAATAAGTTGCACTAGTTTTGAAGAACGATGGCTTGTGTCAATAATTGGGGAATATTGCTGAATGCTGCAAAGTAATTATAAATAAAAAAATTATTTATTTATTTTAAATTTTATAAGAAAGTCTTGCATGCACTATAAATATACACTTATTTTTGTAATCAGCAAAATACGTAAGTGCTGACTTCTTATTTATAATAAAAGAGAAACGTCAAGTGAGTTATCTAAAAAGTAACAAAGTATCTTTTCAGCGCTGTTCAAATCGACAATAGACCATATCGACCACTGATCATTTTCAAAAACTTTCTTCATAATATTTTTAGGTAAAGTTTAACGTTCAGATTCACTAAGAAGGTTTAAGATTCAGTATTGATTTAAATTAAGATCTTATAGTTGATAAGTTATGTTTTAACAGGTTTTTGTCCTGTCATTATCATACATAAGTCGTCATTAAGAACTTATGGATTATTCTGATATTTCAGCGATTTTCTTCCTTTCCAAATGATTTTCATCTTGAATCGAGTTGCTGTAATGAATTTAGTTCTATTATTATCAAAAGTACGTACTAAACTTACCCTTTTCTTGATAAATTTTCGCAAAAGCTCATAAATAAATTCATAGTGTAAAACTCAGTTGTCTTATTCTCACACTAACTTGTCAGTTTAAAACTTCTGATTGTCAAATTAGACCGGACTAGCGTTGGAAAATCTGGCTGTAAATATCTTAATATCCATTTTTAGACTACTAATTACTTTAACGTAAGTGAAACCTCAAGCTCTATCTAAAGTTAAAATAATATAACAAGCTCAATTTCTTATCGTATGAACCACCACTATTCAAACTTAATAGTATTACCTATAATAGCATGTCAGAAAGAACAGTATTTATTGCAAACTGAAACTTTACTTATTTTCTAGCCATACTAAATTTTAAAACGGTATTTTAAGTATTTCCAATAAAACTTTAGTGACGAAATGATTTCATTATTAAAGCCTTGAAGACTGTAAGTAAAACTATTAGATCTATTAAGAACTGAAATAGGGTTTTAAAATTGAATTTATCAAGTAACATTTCACATTTAGATAGAAGGTTTGAGTTAAGATAGGACTTCGCAAAACGGGTATTTTAGAATAATCTCATTCAGTGACTATCTTTTTCTTAGATTAGACCCAAATCGTTTTGACCTTCTCTAAAATATTCAATATTCCATAATTGACTATAAACTTTGATCAGGTTTTTATTTTTTTGGCAGAAACTACGTACAGTTATTTATTTTTCCATTATTTTATACAAGGAACTAACGGAAGATAAAAAAATTCTTTGAAAGTCTGGAGAACAAAATTTTTAAGCAATATTTTCTCAAAATTTTCTTTTAAATCGATATTACTATTCCATTTATTTCTGTAGTATTTTGAATTTATAAAAAAGTAACTCCACTTGTATTAGAAACCCAAAATTAAAACACCACATATTTGTTTATGACTTACGTTTATTTATCACTTATTTAAATGCAGACCAATATGTCTGTTTATGACTTACCGATATTCTTTAAGGAATTAAAATGGAATGTATTTTACAAATTCTGAAAGCAGTTTAAGATGCTAGCTTGAAATTTAGATGGGTTCGAACGTAAAATACGGCGGTCAGTATAAAAAAATCTAAAGAGATAAAAGATTGTATAATAGTTATTTATGATATAAGTGTTAAAAGTATAATTTTACGGCACGAATTGGAAAGTTTGCAGAATGAGCGAAGCGAATTCTGCAATTCAAATGAGTGCCTTAAAAGTACTTTTAACACAAATATCATACAAAATTTTTTCTACAAACGACAATAAAAAACAAAAATACAATTACAATTTTTAGAAAGTTGAACATATTCGAAACACATAGTTTTAAGTAGCATCGTAGATATAATATAAAATTATGAAGTTGACATTTGTCAAAAAATCTAACAACCATTATTGGCGTCGTAGTTGCCATAGTAGTACTTTTAACACTAGTGCTATAAAGTACTTTTAACACTAGTGCCATAAAGTAACATTTTTAAGGCGTCTGCGGCGTGTTAAAAAATGCATTTATCCACGACTCGTCTATAATTTGATTATTATACATGAGTTTATGAAATAATAATAATATTCATTATTCACTAGTGAATAATGGTTTCATTATTCACCGCTTCCACGGATATCTCGATCCAAACTCCAAACAAGAGCTGTGCTCGATCCAAACCGGCTTGGAATGCGATTGTACGCACAAAATAAAAAACAAAGGTGGCGATGAAAAATCCTTTTACCGCTAGCATGTCAACTACAACAACTAATCAAAGTATAAAGCTAGATTTAAATTCCATCCCTACATTTAACTTGTCAGATTGTATGAACCCAAACATTACCATTAATGTAAATAAATAATTTTTGTTTTAATTAGTTAAATCTAAATTAGTTAGCTACCTAGTTAAAGAAAATTTCAATGTTTTGTTTCCATGTTACTTACTCGTTATACTCGTTCAATATTTTTTTGACATTAAAAATAAAAACATATATTAATATTATCTAAATTTTTTTGATAGTCCTGGATAAAGTATAGTATTCTACTCGCATATAATGGCTGTTATTCACTTGGATGATTTATGACACTCGCCTGCGGCTCGTGTCATAAACTTCATCCGCGTGAATAACAGCCACCATTATATGCTCATTGAATAATATACTATTTTAACACGTTTGTAGAAAAACTAATTTTAAACATATTTTGTGATTATCACATAATTGTTCGTTATTCTTTAAATAAAATCAGAAGAAAATATGTAATTTGATGACGTATATTATGTATTTTTTAGGTTCCAGGAAATTATTTTGGAGTCGTCAATGTTCAAATCAAATTCTTGCCTAGGTAAATTCGGGAAAAAATGGATACATGTGAATGAACTTAGAGTCTGTTCTCCACCCATGATGTCCGCCAGTCTGTCTGTTGCCTTTGAATTTCTGAACCATATTAAATAAAAACAATAAAGATATTGGATTTGTGGTTACTGTCCGAAAAACCCAAAAGGCTATGAGAAAAAGAAATACTTCACCGAAAATAAAATATTTGTTTTATTTCCTGCGGCACACCACAGAAAAGGACACTAGGAGAAAAGTTCTCATACAATAAGGAAAGATATGATATCAATGGTTATCTGCAAATTCTTCATACTCGAGTTACAGATAAATCGGTCTAATTGTCTATTTTTTGGGATACTATTGTATACATTTATTTATAGGAATTTCACCTTTTGTGTTACGGTTAATAATTCTTTTAATGTTATACTCGCACATTAAACATTTTAGGAAATCTCATAGAATATCACATTAGGAAATCCTTTTGCTACATTTTGCTTTGTAATCTAATAATAGTCTTGAAAAATAGGCTACTCGTATGAATGAACATATTTTTAGGGACAGAAATAATACTAATTCTTTTTATAAAAAAATAATAAATTCGCCACCGTACTTTGTTTTACTAAAATATTCCTACTAAACCTTAATGATTTTTCAATTGATAAAAATATACATATCAACCAAAATAAGGCAAAGGGTTTTGGCTAACACGCACTTGGAAATTTGTAGATTGCAATTTCTGGAAAGTAGCCAGCTTGCGTGTTTATAGCTCAATGATATGGCAGTCGGAAAACATAACAAACTTATTCTGATTTTAGTTCAAGGGATATAATTTGTGTTTATATTATGGTATAAAATGTTAACTGTTTATTTTAAAATTACTGGGTCTTGTCTGTATGGGGTCCAGTTTATACCTATTAACCTGGAAAAAGTATATTTCATTTTCTTTAGCTTTATTTAAGCATAGTTATAAAATTTATTACTCTTTCTTAATTTTGGCTCTGGAAAATATAATTGAATCTGTAGAACATCAGTTTTTCTTCTGAAAGATTTGAAATTATCTTCTTACAAAACATCAACCTTGCTACTATCAATCTCTTCAAAAATTAGTAAATCAGAAATACTATTAATACTGTTGCCAAAAATGGCGGAAGCGGGACGCGGTGGGAAGCCACCATATGATCATTGATCAGTTAAAGGTCAATTATTGATGTTCTGATATTTTATAACCTTGATATATTTACATGATGTAATAATTTATTGGACTTTCTAAAAGAATTTTCAGAGAAAATATAAAAAATGTCAATAGCGGCTATTTGCTAAAACAACCTAGAATCAAAATTCAACTTTTTGATATTTTTTGCCATCTGAACCTGATTCTCAATGTTCATGAATTTTTTCAGATTTTTCTGACGATCCTTCTGGTGATAAGGGTGGGGAACCGCAATTTTTTAGCGTTTTCCCCGAAAATAAAAAAAAAATGCAATAAGAAATTCATCATATACATCGTTGAACTCGTGCTTCAATAAGCTTCCATTTGACACCATAAATATAATATTTTTCCAGATGTTTCTGATGATCCTTTTTGTGATTAGGGTGGAGGCAGCAATTTTTAAGCGTTTCTCCCTTAAAAAAATTGAATAAAAAAATACATCATATATATTGTCGAATTCGTGCTTCGATAAGCTTTCATTTGACACCCTACATAATGCCCGTGGAATTTTTCTTCCGTTTCCCATTTTACCCCCGAAATTAACCCCCAGAATCAAAATTCAACTTTTCATACTTCACATCTATAATTGGGCCACCACACTCTATCTCTGTGCTAAATTTCAAATTTTTAAGTCGAATAGTTTCAGAGAAAATCGCCACCGAAGTGATTCCATAAGTATTCTGTTTCACGGAACACTAAAAAGTACTTGAGATTTTTAAGTTTTACTTACCAATCCGTTTTTCGATCAGACGTTTCGTTTTCGAGTTATTAGGTACCAAAGGGGGGTCTGCAAATGGCATTTTTTAACCTAAATAAATTCCATTCCGGTCCTCGCCAGTTTCGATAGGGTTCTGAAGCTTCGGGTCCTCTACAACCTCCGAAAATTTAAGTCGATTTACTTTTGCGACCTGTACCCGATTTTAACAGAAATCGCGGAAATTTCGACTTTGAGGTTTAGTAACTCGGAAACGATATATCCTGTATAATTGAATTTTGTACCGAAGCTCTATTAACCCAGAAAATTCGATTGCTTCCCCTCTGACTGTTTCCGAGAAAAACAAACCTGCTCGGCTTTAGCTTTAAGTTATTTTTGCTGATCTCCTGACATCACTTTGCATTGCCTGACGTCACTTTGCACTGAGAGCAAATGGCTGCTCTTTAAATTGTAGTAAATTATACCGAAAAGTAAAAAAAAAATCATTCTAAATTATCCTAGTAATTTCCTTTAAAATCATTTTTTTGGGTTTTTTATAACTTCCTTAAACGATTTATGAAATAAAAAAATACGTGCATATTCTTTATTGTTTAGATCAGTGATTTCGTTAGCAATCATGGATGCCCCTATCCTAGTCAAATAAGCTTAATATGCCAAAAGCTACTCTCTGGACGTACTTTTTCTTGCTATTTAACTAAAGTAATTTGAAGTGACGGTTCTCTATGCTTCTGATATCGACTGGGCCTTTGCAATTAGTGCAGTGAAGATATCTTTCACATTATATCCTAAACTAAAACGAAATGTATTATGAATTACATTATATTATTATTTCATTTATAGTTGCTAATAATTGGTGTTCGGGCTATTTTTTTAATTATTAGAATGGGTTAACTTTAGATCAAAAAATCAGATTATGGGGAAAATTTATTATTTTTACGCTAGTTATTTGGACATAATTCATATCCGTCGCAGAATTTAGGTTAATCATACCTAGTCAGTTGTTGTTATAGATGTTCGTCACGTCATAGCTGGAAAATATCCATTTTTGCTGCTTAATTTCTAATATCTACGTTAAACATGGAAAAATGTTATTAAAAACATTAAAAGTCTTTTTCGACATAATTGTTTTATAAGCAATTTTAAAACACAACCTTTCGGACATATTTTGTACCAGTGACGTTTTTTATATTCACGGAATGAATAATGTGGCTGTGGAAAAGTGAGCATTTCAGTTTTTTTATTAGTTGGCAATCATTTTTAGTTAGCTAAATTTCATCTCGATATTTTTATAGTTTGTGTCAGAATCGTTAGAATATTAAGTTGGTACTTCAGACTTTCTGAAAAAGGCCGATATCGGTTATTAAATTTCTAATAAAGCAGTAAAAAGGGAAGATATTATTCTAAATTAAATGAGAGCGGTTTAGGAAGACACTTGCCCTGGTAAAACCATGATTTGTGGCTAAGCCTATTTAAACAAGGCAGACAATTTTTACAAGACGAAAAACGCCCTGGAAGACCAATTGATGTGACGACAGATGAAATGGTAATGATAGTGGAACTTGCCATTATGGAAAATGCTCGACAAAAACTTGAAGGAGATCGCAAAATGTTCAACATTTCCGAAAAAACTGCCTTTGAAATTCTTCATGAGCACCTTGGGATGTCTAAGGTTTGATGGATTCCGCGAGACAGCACTCCTTATCAAAAACAATACCGCGTTGATTGTTGCAAACAATTTTTGGAGCTCGGGACAATCAGGCAGAAGTTATACACATCATTGTGACTGGAGATAAAACTTGAGTTCATTTTGATAATCCTGAATTAAAAGAGTAGTCGAAGTAGTGGTATTTGGCATTTGGTCCAGCTCAAAGGAAATTCAAAATGCAGCCATCGGCGGGAACAGTCATGGCGACAATTTTTTGGGAATTCTGTTTGTAGATTACAATCTTAAGGGAGACACCGTTACAAAAGAATACTACGCGGAGATTCTAACCCATTTGCGAGAAGCCATAAAAGAAAAAAGGCGAGAAAAATTCTCAAAAGGCGGTCTCCTACTCCACGATAATGAGTTTATAAGGCTGTTATTGCCGTTATAGCTTTGGGGTCGTGCGGCTTTCAAAAGATTAGCCATCCATCATATAACCCTGATTTGGCTCCCAGCGACTATTTTTTGTTTCCGAACCTGCAAAAGCGAGTGAAGTAAAAGACGTTCTGTGGACGAAATGTCGCTATAAGCTGCCATAAATGAGCATTTTGAAGGCAAATTAGAAATATATTTCTTTGACAGGTTAAAAAAATTAATAGAGAGATGTAATAAATGTATTACTGTTCGAGGAGATTACACTGAAAAATGAAATTATATCATTGATAAATATGGGTCACTTTATATCTTATTCGGCAAATATAAGAAATAATAATAATAAAATAATAATACATCCCAAACTCACCGAATATTCTTATTATGATTTTTATTCCTGTTCTGTCAGTTTTTTGGCTTCAGCTAAGACCTTAATCTGGCTTGCCACCAAATAGATACCTATGCTGAAAATGTCTTAAAAAGGTTATGTTTTACAAAAATATATTAAGCGCTGATACCAAAGGCATTCGTAATTTGCCAGGTACAGCAAATAACTTAGGTACATTAAATTTTGTTTACTTTTTCTCAAATCGGGTACTAATTGTCTGACGCAAATATTACACAATTAAGTAAATTACATGCCACGAAAGTAGTAATGTCAAAAATGAGTACTTTACGATGCTTGTATTTGTTTGTTAATTTCAGATGCAGTATTCGTTATTTGTAATCGGATACTGGTTACTTATTATTACTTTATTAAAAAGAATATTTGCCCCATTTCAGCGAACAAAAACAATTGGTATTAATCCGTATCTGTAATAATTAATCCTTCTATTAGCGTTTTCATGGGTTAAGATAGCTAAACAATATAAACAAATAAAATAGAATAAAAGTTGTAGTACCTAAGAAACGCACCAACAGACCAAAAGACTGACAGACAGACAGACGGATCTACAGACTGAAATAAGAAATCATCTTTTGGAAAAAATTTCGAGAAGTGATTTTTTTCACAAATACAGTACTTCCTCTAGAGAGGGAAGCTAAAATTGTGACAAAAAAAATATTAATTGTAACTAAATGGAAACCAAAATAAATATTATGGCGTGTTTTAAAGCGTTCTGTGAAAATTTAACTATGTGCGTGTTTGCAAATGTTTAGGAACTATTTATAATATGTTGCAAAAGCAAGTTTTCCTGTAAAAGCATGATATAAAGTGACCTAGTCAGTTCAAGAATATCTAAACTTGCATTTTCAAGCAAACGCGACATGCAAAGCAGGACAGCATTCTTAAACAACATTTACAAGGAAAAGACAACTATTAAGAAATATCAGAGATATAGAAATCAGAAATTGCTTCTTCAGTATATAACTGTGGTATGTTACCTTATACAGATGAGAAAAATTTTGTTCGAAAGTGAGGTCGTTTATAGGACCACCTGTGAAGTTGAAAATTGTAATATTAGTTGACTGTCCATAAACCATAAAAATACGAAAATACAAGAGGAAGAAGGTGTACAAGTACGAAGCTGGAATGGGAGAATAACCGTAAGTTCACGTTGTACCTACTAGAAACTTTAAACGCGTTTTTCTCGAAGCTATGTATTTAGACAGTGTCACCACGATAACTCGGTCAATTTTCAATATTTTTAGCTTTTTTTTCAAATCTTGATAATTATTTTATCTATAGTATGACGAGACGTTTTTTTTTTTAAATTTTTGGGTTGGACAATTTTTTATAAATTATTAAACACTAATTTTTTTGAAATTGCATACTAAAGTTTGAAATACTGTAATTTCTTTATTTTTGAAAATAAAATTCCTATTGTCAAACTATTACTACTACATTATTTTATAAGATTCTTTTTTATTTTTGCAGATTGGATAATTTTTGGCGAAGTTATGATGTCGACAAGGAGGCGCCATGGTTTTCATCAGTAGGACATTTATATATGTAAAACATAATGTTAATATTAAAAAAAATTCTATTTTTTTTCTTATAGTTAAAAGGTTAATAAAGATTAACATTCTTTATTAACTTTGTAACTATAAGAAAAAAACTAGAATTTTTTTCAATCAATCAAACCCAATCAAACCCAATCAACAATTTAATTTTTTTTTCACCATATAAAATTTATAATAATTTTTCAAATTGACTAGGTTTTCGGCGCGCGCAGGTGTATGTGAGCCCCTTATTGGAGATTACCTAATGGAACTCGACACACACTGCATAGGTAAGGATGAAAGGCAGTATATAGAGATATTGGAATTAAAGTTTTACAGAACAGTGATTACGGTAAATTGATTAGTCACGAATAAAAAAGTACCAAATAGCATTCAAGAAAAATGACAATGTGGAATAACACAAAGGAGATTACGTGATGGGCGATGAGACACGATGAACTAATGCAAAATAGGTCAAGATGAAGAGCTATATTAAACTAATCTTAGTATTGCGACTGAAAAAATACACTTTTCTACTATTGTAGAAATTCTAAACATCCTGTACAAAAAGTTTTGATATTATTCAATAATTGCCTCCATATATACGTCAAGGCATAATAATGCTTACCAGAAGAGCAGAATAATAATCGGTATTTCCATTTATATGGTAATTAAGCGTAATAAGGTCCTATTTATTTTATATCCATTAGTGTGACGTAGCGTAATAGCTGCAATTTATAATTTAAATGAGCGATTACAATCTGATTCAGATTTACACCTATGTTGAATTTAGCATTTCGTGTCCCAGCTTAGTTCGTATAATAGCAGACAAACTATATTGATTCATATATTAAATGACTAAAATGTATACGTAATGAGTTGTCCAGCAGGAAAATAATTATTATTATTAATTAGTTTATTAGGTATATTAGGTGAAGATTAAGCACAAGTAATCGATAATGATGTTTGCGTTGAATTAGAAATTGCTGTACTTGATTCAAAAAATGCGATATTCACTAGAAAGGTTTAAGACAGAAGTGGTTCAAACTTACTATATCTTTTTGGTCAGTTAGATTATGGCAAATTTGAAAAATACGACAGCAACAGCAGAGAATTTCCAACCTCCATGCCGCTTAATTGTTGTCAAATTTGCTCCAGCATCAGCAAGTAAGCTCGCTGAAGAACGGCGAAAACAATGCCCCGTACAGAGGTCCGAATTTTGAAGTTCCCGAAATCTTGCTATAGCAGCAGGAGTTTTTCCAAACGAATTGATTCCGACCGGATTTCTGGTACATTTACCTTTCACATATTTCAGAAAAAGCCGCCGATGTCCGACATTTGCAGGACGAGGAGCCATGTATTTTCGGTAAAAATGCAAATAAAATGTTTCAACAATACTGAATTTTCGTGGTACCTTGGTTTTTGTATCTGATATTGCAATAATTAATGAGGTTTCCGTATCTTCCACGTTGTCAAATTACACAGTTCCTCCCTACGGCATGCACCAAATATTCCCACAATCGCAGCTACTTTCATCAGAAGATACTCATCATCCGGTGCACACTTCAAAAATTGTTCAATTTGATCTTTAGTCAAGATCTTGGATTTCTTAGGTTGGTAACCCTCTCCTTGACGCTTTAAATATGCAATAAGTTTAAAATATTTGCTGATATCTACATCACTGTTTATACCTAGCATAGCTTTGATCATCGAATAATTCGACCACAGAGACGATGCTTTCCAAACCTTCCCTTTCTCCTCAAAATATGCCAGGAGTGCATTTTCAGTATATTTCCCGGAAACGCCTTTCTCTTCACACCATTTCACAAACCTATCGTGGGCAATCTCATATTGCATTCTCGATTTTCTGGCTAATAAATCCAATGTAGCACGATTGACCGCTTCATTTATTTCTTTAAGTGTATCGATTTCATCCATATTTTCTTGCATTTTAAGCAAAGCGGAAACTACACCAGTACGTTTTAATTAACTGACAGGACGTTTCAACTTTTCCGTAAACAGCTACGACGCCAACAATGGTTCTTAGGCTTTTTGACAAATGTCAACTAAATAATTTTATATTATATCTACGATGCTACTTAAAGCTATGTGTTCCCAATATGTTAAACTTTCTAAAAATTGTAATTGTGTTTTATTGACGTTTGTAGAAAAATGTTGTATGATATTTGTGTTAAAAGTACTTTTAAGGCACACATTTGAATTGCAGAATTCGCTTCACTGATTCTGCAAACTTTCAAATTCGTGCCGTAAAATTGTACTTTTAACACTTATATCTTAAATAACTATTTTCTCACTTTAAATCTTAATGTTTCCTTAAAATATAGAAGTTCTCTTTATTTAAAAACTCAAGTAATCCAAGTAAAGAAATATTTCTGAAAGCAATTATTTCCTTGAAACAAGTCTTCATTTTATGTGTTACAAACGCATTTAAATGTTACACAATAAAATAAAAATCTGATAACAACACAGCCCATTACTGCAGACCACGTATGTTTGTTTCTACTTCTTCAAAGGAGTAATAGGCCCCATGTAACTGAAAAACCTTTATCCTGGTTCTAAAATCCCTACATGACAAGTTCCTAACATTTGGTGACACCAGGTTAAAGAATTTTATTCCTTAAAAATGTACACCGATCTGCCGTCTCCTCAGTCTAGTAAAATTGGGGTAGATGTTTCCCCTCTTTGGAGTGCCATGACCATGTTCAGAATGAACCGAATATTTATCCAGTTGATTGCGTACATAAGACACAAACTCGAAGATATACGCTGATGGAATGGTAAGTATTTTTAAGTTCATGAAAGCAGCTCTAGCATCATCCCGATAGCCCAGCCGTGCCACGATCCTTACAGCCCACCTGTGGAGTCGAAACACTCTAGTTCGAATAGCAGAATGACTCCAGACAAGAATGCGTATTCTCGCGTGGAATACACCGCAGTATGCATTTCTCAGTACACTCAAGGGCACAGACTGAGAAAAATGCCTCAACATAATGGGCTTGTTTGGTTAATAGATAATTGGTCACCATGCTATGAATGAAATATAGGATGGCATCCTATCCTTTTCTCTCGAAATCCGTACTGAAATGGATTCAAATTCAAGATTGACGCTCTCTCAAGAAACAACAACAACTGGCTCTTTGGCACCTTTTTATAAATTTTTGAGATAATCGGTAGGATAGTTTGAAACATCGGCGAGGTGAGTAAAAAGCCGGCGCTACCAGTGCGTCCAACGTTGAAACCAACGTTACGCCGGTTCCACATACTGGGATCAATGTTGAGGACAACGTTGGCTCATATTCGTCATTTTGTTGGTTAGAGGAGCCATACATTAGATTGGAGTCAAACTCAGTTACTTCTGCGCAGAGCCAACATCAACATGTCGGATATAAAAGTTTCTATGGCTGCGTTTGTTGTAATGAGTGCTTATAATTAAATTCAATTATATCAAGTACTTTTTCATTAGACCACACTACCTAGGACGACATTATTTAGGTTCACCATTAACACACTGATCCTGCAAAGTCTGTAGACAAAGATTTACTGACGAAACGTCCAACGTCCGAACGTGCGGCCGGCAACACGATTATTGGCACCAATTCCTTTGATGTGGCGTCGAAAACCGATACAAGACTGATAACCTCCAACATTGGTGCCTACGTTGGCCCAAACACAGTTTTGCCGCTCCACACATTTGACGAACGTTGTTTGTGCCAATGTTAGTCCCTGTGCGTGGAGCCGGTATTGGGTACAGTGTTGGATCCAACACAGGAACCAAGATCGAGAAATTAAAATTTGGCAAAGTAATCTATTACATGATGCGACAAACGTTGGAACAAACGTAGAAACAAATGTCGGAGCCAACACATTTTAAGTTGTTGTCCAGCTAGAAAAAGAAAATGGATGACATAACGGTGATAACAGTAGGTGTTGCTGCTGGCGTGGTGGTTTATAGTTCATTGTTATAACGACAAAAACAGAAATAAAGACGCACGCGGATTTTATGACTTAATTTAGCTAATCATGAATAAGTAAATCAGTTTTCGTGTTCGCACCATAACTTTTAAAATTTGTTACAAAAAGACTATACTTATCTATACATAAATTTATTTAGTAGTAATTATTAAACTTACCTTGTTACAAAACAATAAATTTGAAACCTGCTGAATGATAATGCCTCCAATCGAGAAACGATTAACAAGTCGTGTGGCCGTGAATCGAATGTTGGTTCCAACGTTGAAAGCAGCCTTTGACGCGGGGCAAAAATAGAGACAAGAGCCCGAACGGGTCCAGCTTACAACGTTTGACACCTGAAATTCGTTGTTGCACAGCGACGCGATGCGACAAATTACCATGTGCCAATGCTGGAAGGCATTTGACACAGCGTGTAACCCCAGCTTAAGAGGTATTGGTTTGCGCCAACTCCTTCACCCAGTGTTGCTCCGAAAAGGCATTCAAACCATTTTGTCATTTTATATATAGGTAGAATGATGCATTGAAAATAAAAAAATAAAAAAAATTAAATCAAAAGGAATCAATTTTATATTTTCACTAAGTAAGCAAAACTCGAGAAAAACTTAATAATACAGCTATTAAATGCATTTGGTCATAGCACTATACGCGGTTGGCACTGTCAACACCGTCGCGTCGGCGCGGAAGCATACAGTTTCCAACGATCTTTGGTCTTATTCCAGATAAAAGGTGACTTTTGTATTTTGCTTGAAATTGACTCAGCTTTTTGGAAATAATGAACAGTTTTAACCATAACCTATAATTATTGAGATATCTCATAACATTCTGATTCTATAATTTTTTTTGTTCGAATTTTTCAACCTTCTATTATCTATATCTTTTGAACAGATGTAGCTAAAGTTGCAATTTTTTTTATTTGTATATAATTTAAAATTAATTCATAAACCATCGTATTTGAATGTACCAAAAAGAGAAGGTACCTGAAGAGATGAGTCAGATACCAAAAACTAACGAAGAACTAATTTTTTCAGGATTATCATCGCTTTCTAAAAATTTTAAATATTTCGAAGATCTGGTTTTCAAGACTTGAAAGAAGATTACATGTCTTAAAAATTTTGATACTGCTCTTTTTCATAAAATCGCTTAACGTAAAAAAATAGTAAAATCAAATTTTCTTCTCAAACTATTGATCTAGAATTTTTATTTTGGTCTTAAATTACTTAGGCCACACCACTTAAACAAAATCTGAAAAAATAGATGTGGGAAGACCTTTAACACAAAAAAATGTATTTTGTTTAGACATAATGCATAAAAAAGGCGTATTTTAGCAACACATATTTAAAACTATTTAAAACATGTAATTATACAGTCAGAATAAAATTAAAGTATAAAATTGCATCTTACTATTATAATAACAGTAAATACAAAAAATAATATTTTAAAATTACAATACTAATTTACAAATAAATTGGAAACATTTACATTTAAAATGACCAATATCTTAAATAAGCAAATACAAGGTATATTTACCAATACAATATAATTTTGCAAAATAATTGTAAAAATAATATGAACTTTTATTTAAATTTAGATTGTTGAATATTCTCAGCTTGTTCTAGCAATCCACAACCAATGATTTTCACTGCATTTTGGCGGAAGAATTCTTTGAGTGCAAATAGAATAGCACATCAAATCTTTGAAATCGGAACTACAAAATGTCCTTTATAATTATTTTATTCGGTACAATTTTGTCCAATAAAGTTGAAAAACGCCACTTGAAATGTGATATTAATTTATAATATTTTGTAACTTTCAACACACAACTTCCTGTTATGTAAATAGGTTGACCTATAAAATCTATTTATCATTATTATCACGTTTCTGTACATTTCGGTTGCAAACTTTTGCTAACCAGGTCCGACTAGTGTCCAGTTTTCGACAAACTAAATTTGCCACCAAGCACGTGTCGCCACGCCGAATATCGCAAAACATCTGTTCACCCTCGTTAAACAAAAGTTTTGAGGTTCAAATTTACGACCCACTTACCGAACGTAAAAACAATTATAACAAATTCTGTGTGATTTTAAATTTAAGTTGAAGGTTTAATTGCAAATAATTTATTTATTTTATTAGTTGTTGTGACTAATACACGAACTTTTAGTGCCTGTTAAATAGTGCTGCAGTACACGTGTGACTAATTTACGCAGGTATGCAGGCATTTGATGAGATAGACTAAAAATTGATTAAATGTGTACTGAGATTTTCGTCAAACGCTGTAATCCATCCAGTATTATTGTTGTAGGCTTAGTATAGATATGTATGTGTTTTTTTGTAAAATACCTTTAAGCGGGCCACACATCTTGAGTCAAAACTGTACTGTTAAACTTTTTCCAGGAAAAAGTTCGACAACCCTGGCTAATTTCCATCGAAGGGGTGGTAAATTGTCGTCTTTAATGGCAACTAAATCTCCGATCTGGATAGTATTAGGTCCATTTTCCTTCCATTTTTGACGATTTTGTAATTCTGACACATACTCTTTATTCCAACGCTTCCAGAAGTGTTGAGTCATTTGTTGAAGACGTTGATATTTACTTAAACGATTTTCCTTCACTTCAGTTACATCAGGATCGGGAAGAGAAACTAAGGGTCTCCCAATCAAGAAATGACCTGGCGTTAATGGAGAGACGTCGTCTGGACTAGAAGATAGACGACTTAATGGCCTTGAGTTGAGTATGGCTTCGATTTTCTGTAGTACGGTCGTAAAGTCTTCGAAGTCTAATTTACTGTTTCCGGCTACGCGTTTCAAATGTTGCTTAAAACTCTTGACTAGATGCAATTAAACTAGTGACTAGTTCTAAGTGGATAGCCTTTGTCGCCATGCAAACAAAGATACAGATGTAGACCTTGATCAATTTATATCCACGAGTTTTTCGATCCTTCAACATAAAATAACCTGCGTAATCACAGCCTGTATTTAAAAATGGTGAGCATTGATTAAGTCTTTCAGCCGGTAAGTTTCCCATTATATAATTGCACGGTTTTGGTTTCGTCTTAAAACAAACTATACATTTATGAATTATCTGTCTTGCCAAACTTCTGCCCGAAATTGGCCAAAAATGCTCACGAACAGAGTAAAGTACCTGCTGAGGGCCGCAATGCAATAAACGTACGTGTTCATTAGTCAGAATTAATTCAGTTAATTTATGTTTATTGTGTAAAAGTATCGGATGCTTTTTAGAGTATGGAACGTCGGCATTTTGAATTCTTCCCCCAACCCTAATGATATCGCTATCTAAAAAAGGATGGAGCGCTAAAACGTTACTGGAGTTACTAATCGAACCTTTAAATTTTAAATCACTTAGTTCTGATCTAAAAGACTGTACTTGAGAAATTTTTACTAATGTGATAAGAGCATCGTTCATCTCTTTTGGCTCTAATTCTCCTGTTACACGTTCCAACTTTTTATGTCTAATATTGAACAAAAACCTCTTGCAATATGCAATTACTCGTTGTAGTTTTGTTGAACTGGAAAATTGATAAAAAATATCCCAATCATTTTTTGCGACTACTAAATTAACTTGAATTCGTTGTTCGGGTAAGTCATGATCTACGATCGTTTCACTTGGGAGCCAGCAGGTTTTATCAAGTTTTAACCAGTTTGGGCCTTCAAACCACAAAGAACTGTTTATTAAAGATTCCGCCGACATTCCACGGGAAATCAAGTCAAGTCCAAACCAATCATTAATATTCGTTTTATTTTGTATTACACCCACCCTGTTAGATACAAATTTTTTCCAACGCTCAGGAAGACCCTTAATCCAACAGAGAGTGATAGTCGAGTCGCTCCAATAATAACACCTGTTAAAATTTATCGTTAACGAGCTTTTTACTTTTTCTGCCAGTTTACAGGCTAAAACTGCGCCTAATAATTCTAACCTGGGCAATGTTACAGGACGCACAGAAGTTACTTTACTTTTAGCTGTTAATAGCCTACAGGAAAATTCAAATTCTTTAATTTTGCACCGTATATATACGCATGCGCCATACGCAATCTCGGACGCATCTGAAAAAGTATGCATTTCAACGTAACTAGGGTTGCTGCACAGCACGTGTCTCGGTATTTTTATTTTGTTAATGTGTAATAAATCCTTGCAAAATAAAATCCAGTTATTACGAAGATCGCCCGATATGTCTTCGTCCCAAGAAAGTTTATTTTTCCACAACATTTGCAATATAATTTTTGCTCGGATTATAATTGGTCCCAATAAACCTAAAATGTCAAATATTTTTCCAGTAATAGACAGTATGGATCTTTTTGTTATCTTGGAAAAATTGGAGAAATTTTGAACATGGTATTCAATAGTGTCATTACGCGCGTTCCAATAAACTCCTAATGTTTTATTACTCTCATTTTCCCCAAGATGCAAAATACTCGTTTCTAATGAAGTATTGACATCAAACTGCTCAAATAGTTCCGGTTTATTTGACAAGTATTTACGCAACTCGAAACCTGCGCCTTTCAGAATTTTACTAACCTCTTTTTGTATTTGTAACAATTCAGTCTCAGAATCCGATCCCGTAAGTAGGTCGTCTACATAAAAACAATTTTTAATGACATTGCTAGCCAACGGATACAACTCTTCATTGTCTAAGGAAAGTTGCATCAAACATCGTGTTGCTAGGTAAGGGGATGATGCTAAGCCGTAAGTTACTACGTTATAACACCGTAACTTTTCTGACGGATCGTTTCTCCAAAATATGCGCTGATATTTTCGATCTGGTTTGTCAATGATTACCTGTCGGTACATTTTTGAAATGTCCGCATTTAAAACATATGCGTGTTTTCGAAAATTTAAAATAATAGATAATAAGTCGGTTTGTATCGTAGGTCCCGCATATTGAATATCATTCAACGATAAACCACTATCTGTGGGGACGGATCCATTAAAAACAACGCGACAACGAGTGGTGAGACTATTAGTCTTAATAACCGCTTGATGACTTAAATAATCAGCGTCGGCATTACCATCCGAAAGTTGCTCAATATTGTCAGTTAATAAGGATATGGGTCCTGATTCTTTGTACTCCCTCATAAACTCTGTATATTGTTCCTTTAATTCACTATTTTTTGAGAGGCGTCGCTCTAAATAATCGAAACACTTTAAAGCATTTTGTTTCGAATCTCCTAACAAATTTTTATTTTCCTTAAAGGGAATTTTCACGACAAAACGTCCGTCTGTATTTCGTGTATAATTTTCCTTAAAATGTGTCTCACAAATATCGTCGTATTTGACAACACTGTCGCATTCTTCGACCTCCCAAAAACGCAAAAGATTTTTATTAATTTCTTCGTCAATTTGCTGAGAACAATGAAACGAATATAATTTATTTCTTGAAGAAAAGTTATTTATTTCACCTGCCAAAATTCAACCCAATTTGGTTGACTGTAACACTAAATTTGTATTTAACTTAATTTGGTTCATTAAAAGAACGTCATAGAATATGCTGACGCCGACTAACATATCTATTTCTCCTTTAATATTAAATTCTGGGTCGGCGAGTTTAATATCACCCGGTATATTAATCAAACTAGGATCAAAACTATGCATTGGCATAGGCTGAGTGATTTTTGGTAAAATTACACAAGTAATTTCCCTCGAAAAACCGCCATTGCGTGATTTTATTTGTACATTTGTTTTATAATTAGTCAAAATAGTTTCATTTCCTACACCAGTTATAGAAATATTCACTCTTTGCTTGGATGCACCAATTTTATTAGCAAAGTTCTCCGTTATAAAATTAGATTGCGACCCAGGATCTAATAAAATTCTTGCTTTAAAAACATCATTTTGTTTGTTTATAACTAAAACTTCGGCGGTGGACAATAAAGCATACCTATATTTGCCTGACCTAACAACGCGGATTGCGAAGACGATGCTATTATCGACGCGTCTTTGTCTAATTCATTGCTTAAGCGATTTTGTGTACTCTCTCGCTCACACGATGGTGTGATGGCCGCGTACCTGTTTGCAACGTCAGATGCAGCGTCGCTAGCTTTTCCTCCTTGCTGCTGAGATGGTGGCCTAGGCCTATTAGACTGATTATCGTCCGTGTTTGAATGTCCGTCAATATGTAAAAGTGAGTTAATGTGTCTTGAGCATTTTTGGCATGGAGCCTTTGGACATTCCTTCACTGAATGATTAGGATTAAGACAGTTTAAGCACAACTTTAATCTTTTTGCTTCATTATTTCTTTTATTGATGTCTAATTTTGCGAACGAAATACATTTAAAAATCGAATGATAATTCTTACAGTAAAAACAAGAAAATTTGCTGCTCTTAGATGAAATCAATGCATTAACAGGTCTATTCTTATAATGAGACCACGGAGGCTTAGTGGTACTACTGAAAATTTTAGCGACTTCTAGCTTTTCTAGTAATTCGCATTTTCCTTTTAAAAATTCATTAATATCGTGCAAAGTGGGCACGTCACCATTGAACTTATGTGCTTCCCAATCACGTCTGGTACGATTATCGAATTTACTAGTAATTAGATAGATCAACATAATCGACCATTCGTCAGTGGCTTGACCTAGAACCTGTAAACTACGCAAGTTTTTGTTGAAGGTATCGAAAAGGTTACGTAAATCCGTATATGATTCTTTAGTCACTGCTGGAGCTTCAAATAAAGCCTTAACATAATTAAATATGATCAAACGATTATTCTCATATCTTTGCTTGAGTAGCGAAAAAGCCACGTCATAATTTTGTGCAGTAACTGTTATTGATTCTATCATTTGCGCAGCTTCTCCCTCAAGATGAGCCCGCAAATAATAAAATTTTTGTATAGAATCTAAAGATTCATTTTTTTCAATCATGGAAACAAATGCATCTCTAAACTCCAACCACTTATCATAAGAACCTGAAAATTTGGGTAGTTTCATCTCGGGAAGCTTTACCGAAAAGGTACACCCTTGAACATTCCTTGAAGAAGCACTACTTTCAGCGATCGAAACATTGTCAGAGCGATTTTGCTTTTCCTCAAAGTTTGAAACTACAACAGAGGCTTTTGAAATTAAATCAAAATAATCATTCTCAAAAGTGACCAAATCAGTACTATCTGTACGAGTGTCTTCGCCAGACTGACTAAGCAATTCAATTTCATTCTGACATTGTAAAAACTCATGAAATATTGGGTGAACTTTTTCTAACCTAGCGCTAACTTGCGTAACTTTGACCTGATCAAGGTTTCCAGTGTCAAGAGTGTCAAGAAACGTTTTGAATCTAGTTAAAATGCCTTTTAACTGGCCCCTTTTAAACTTAAGTTTATTTAAATCTTCCGACATTTTACTACGTCTAGTAATAATCAAGAAAATGGGTAAGCGAACCGTGTTAGGTCTTAGTTAAGTCTAGCAAATCAAATTGGAATAAACTCACAGATAGATCCGGCCTGGATGTCACCAGCGAAGGTCCTTTCCCACAGGTGATCGTCGTCACCGACTTGTCAACGTCGTGGCTTGACGGCAAATGGTTGTTGAAGTTTTTCAAATTTATTTGAAAATTTTCGTAAATAAATCACATCCGGCTCGAAGGACCGTAAATATGGATACGCACTAACTTGTGGACTGTATGAAAATTTGTAATATCACTAACTTATTGGCTCTAAATGTGATTTATTTTAAAATAATTATAAAAACTGACAAGAACGACATGTTCTCTCGTAACTATCAACAACAAAACTCAAAACAAAAACTGGTCTTTTTCTCTCTTGCTCTTCGGCGCGCTCTCTTCCTTAAGGCAGAGTTGATTTATTTAACTAAATTTAAAATAGTCTTTTATAGGGCTGAACAGTAGTATCAAAGTTATCACTGAAAGAGATATAATATATTATATTATTAGGTTGAATTTATTGTCTTAAAAGCTTGTCGCGCGCGAAATGTTCATACAGGCATTCATAATTTTGTTTCGCAGAAATTGTAAGTAGTACCTTAATATTTTTTCTTTTCTGTTCAGGCGACAAGCTTTCAATTCAATAAATGTAACTTAATATATTATATCCCTTTAAGTGACAACTTGATACTACTTTTGTTAGGATCCACTCACCTGAACTAATAACTAATAACTTATAAATAACATTCAGCATTGCGCCATTAAAAAAACTGTACCGGGTTTTCTCTTATATTTTGAACGGGGTCCACAGTCCTTATTTTTAAAGATATGGAAAAATGTTTAATACAGAAAATTTAGAGTTTTATCTATATCATCAGAATTTTCTAAAAAAATAAACAAATGATAATCAGAATGTCAAAAAATCGCTATCAACTTTAATTTTTTAAATAGAACACCCTGCATATTTTCAACCATTTAGAAAGATATCTTTTTTCTGATTTCAAAAATATATAGTTTGTTTATGTTTCTAAGCAGTTTGTAAAATATTTAGATTTAAATATTTAAAAATGCTCAGTTTAAAGTCATAGCCGCTCAAGCATAGGTGGCTTTGGAATCACTTGTTCAGTGATCGCAAACGTATAGCTTGGAACATTTTTAAACATTTAAATCTAAATATTTTAAAAACCGCTTAAAGAAACATAAACAAACTATATATTTTTGAAATCAGGAAAAGATATATTTCTAAATGGTTGAAAATATACAGGGTGTTCTATTTAAAAAATTAAAGTTGATAGCGCTTTTTTGACATTCTGATTATCATTTGTTTATTTTTTTAGAAAATTCTGATGACTTAGATAAAACCCTAAAATTTTTGTATTAAACATTTTTCCATATCTCTAAAAATAAGGACTGTGGACCCCGTTCAAAATATAGGAGAAAACCCTGTACTTATTTCTTCGTTTTAGTACATCTAAATAATAAAAGCTTGTTTTTAAAAAATATTTTTACATAAGTTTTATTTTCATCTTAACCTATGCCATTCTGATAATGCATCATTATTACAAGGTATTTTTACCTGCATTGTATTCTACTCGTCAAACCCTTTCATTTGATACCCATATCAAGGGGATTGTAAAGAGAAAGATAATCCGCCATCTTTGTGGCGTCCGCCATATTGGCTTTAAAATGACACCACATAGCTTATCGTATTCTACTCGTCAAACCCTTCCATGTGATACCCATATCAAGGGGATTGCGATGAGAACGGTAATCCGCCATCTTGTGGCGTCCGTCATATTGGGTTTAGAAGGACGTCACTTATATACTATATTGCATGGACACCGGACTTATACACTTGTGCAAAATTTCAAAGCTTAAGCATTAGGACTATTCGAAATTTTAATTGCACTATTTGACCTAAATACACTAACATACATACGTATACATACAAACGAACTAACAGGTGAAGTTAAAAAAAGCTTGTAAAAAACTGGAGATATATCAGAATGAATTAAGGAGGGTGATTTATTGAAATTTTATAAGCTGATTGTGAGAGCGCGTCCTTATCATATTAATAAGATAAAAACTAGGCTAGTAATACAAACGTAGCTTTTTTAAAATAAATTTCACCATTTCTATTAGGCGCACACGTGAGCCCCTCCCTCCTAAATTTGTAAAATCTCGGCGCCTATATTAAATATTATAATTTGTAGTAACCAGTATAATATATTATTACGTTCTTTTATTGAAAAATCTCTCTAAAATTGACTTTATTCACACCATTGCACCAAATTTCCAATACTAAAATTACCTTTAGAAATAAATTTGCTTGGTACACAGAGGTTATTCCGGCGTTTGAGGAATTTTTCAAATAAAATAAGGTACAAAATATTTTAAATTGCTTTTCAAAGTTTTAGGGTTCAGGATTCAGTTTAAATCTAGAAAGTAATGTTTCAAATTCGAATGTATGAATGTATAAATATTTTGGCAAAGCCTGGTTATAAAGGGTTTGTTATTTCTTTTTATACTGGGGTAATGAATTTTTTTCATCAAAATGAACCAATTTAAAAAAAAGCATGGAAAAGTGTGTCTAAAATAATATTTTTACCTACATATTAGTGAAATTATTGTTAAGCTAAATTGTGTTCAAACTATACATCAAAGTTCTTAACTCTGGAGTTAGCACAACGCCTTGCATCAGATTTCTCTATCGATTTTGAATAAATGGTGGGCGCTGATTTTAAATGTACTGTTAGTTTCCCGTCATCAGCTGAAGTTGTTGAGATATTGTAATACGAGTATAACTAATTGTTGTAGTTATTTGAATATTTTTGTCAGTTACTTTGTAATTAGTGAGTTTCTGTCACTCTAGCGAATTGACATCGTCGCGGAGGACGTGTGTAAATAGCCTGGAGTATTTTTATGACATTTGTGGTGAAAACAAGTTTAAAGAAAGCCGTCTCAAGATATCGGAATTTGTACGAAACGCTTATTCTGACTACTTTGGATTTTACCTAGAGACATGAAACAAGACTTGGTGTCCTCATTTGGTGTGTTTAATTTTTGCTCAGGTGTTCTCAGGACACCAAGTCTTGTTTCATGTCTCTACTTTAAGTCCAACATAGTCAGAATAAGCGTTTTTTACAAATTCCGATATGTTGCGATGGTTTTCTTTAAACTTGTATTCACCACAAATATAACAAAAACACTCCAGGCTATTTACACGCGTCCTGCGCGACGATGCCATTTCGCTAGAATGACACTAATTGCAAAGTAACTGACCAAAATATCCAAATAATTAAAAAAAATAGTTATTACAATATATCAAAAACTTGAGCTGATGATGGGAAACTAACAGGACCTACATTTAAAATCAGCGTCCACTATTTATTCAAAATCAATAGAGAAATCTGATGCAACAGACAATAAGGTCAATTTTATTGTGCGATGTTATTAACGCACTATACTCACCTACTGGCCTACAACAGCCAAAATATATTCGAGGTCAAAATAGCCGAATCTTGTACACTTTCACAAATTCATAATATACCCAACAAAATTTCAAGTTGGCTCCGGTTTTCCTGATACCTGTTATAAAAGGTACAGGGTTACTCTGTAGATTTAGACAGAATAAGCGTTTTTTACAAATTCCGATATGTTGCGATGGTTTTCTTTAAACTTGTATTCACCACAAATATAACAAAAACACTCCAGACTATTTACACGCGTCCTGCGCGACGATGCCATTTCGCTAGAATGACACTAATTGCAAAGTAATTGACCAAAATATCCAAATAATTAAAAAAAATAGTTATTACAATATATCAAAAACTTGAGCTGATGATGGGAAACTAACAGGACCTACATTTAAAATCAGCGTCCACTATTTATTCAAAATCAATAGAGAAATCTGATGCAACAGACAATAAGGTCAATTTTATTGTGCGATGTTATTAACGCACTATACTCACCTACTGGCCTACAACAGCCAAAATATATTCGAGGTCAAAATAGCCGAATCTTGTACACTTTCACAAATTCATAATATACCCAACAAAATTTCAAGTTGGCTCCGGTTTTCCTGATACCTGTTATAAAAGGTACAGGGTTACTCTGTAGATTTAGACAGCTTCTGAGTTTATTATAAGGGATAGAAAAAAATGTGATTACAAAAGTTGCAGGGCTTGTCCTAAACCGCTAGAAACTGTTACGTAATAAGACAAATGAACATCGCAAAATTAGTTAAAAATACAAACTTGGTTAATCTTAAATAGAACACCCAATATATATTTTAGAAAAATTTAATATACCTTTTTTATTATTTCAAAAATATATAATACTCGTATATTGATATTGGTTTAGCCGTTTTCGAGATATTTCAAGATAAAAAACTTGATTATACTGTTTTACCAAATCGCAGTTGTCATGCTTGTGTCCACTTTGTCAATAAATGTCATTCTTAGAACTTTTTCTGAATAAACAAAATTCACTTGAGTAGATGGACTTAGCAGGAACTGGCATTTGAGGATGAATGCGCCGATACTCTGCCTGAGCTTGAACCACATTATTATTATTTTTATAGAATAAACGAATTATTTCGAATTTTCCTCATCTGTGTAGCTCATATGATACGAAGTATATCATTTAGCGAAATAATCAATTCATAGCATTCGTGTCGTTTGTTTATTAAGGGCAACTGCGATTTTGTAAAACAGTATAATCAAGTTTTTGAAATTGAAATATCTCGAAAACGGCTGAACCTAACATCAACATATTATGTAGTTTTGAAATCAGAATAAAAGATGTTTTACATTTTTCTAAAATATACCGGACGTTCTATTTAAAATTAGACAAGTTTGGATTTTTACCTAATTTAGCGATGTGTATTTGTTTTAGTTCGTAACAGTTTCTACCGATTTAGGACAAGCCCTGCAACTTTTGTAATTTAATTTTGTTTTCTATCTCTTGTGATAAACGTGGTAAAAGCTGTCTAAATATACAAAATAATCCTGTACCTACTTTATACCTGTACCTAATTACGGGTGATACTATTATAAATTCATTTAGCTTGGTATTTAGCATTCTGGGAATAGTGTATATATTTGTAAATGAACGTTGTAACGTGTGTTGAACGTGTAAATTCTTACCCAGTTCTGACTTAACCTTTGGATTAGTTAGAAGTGTTCGTATATTAGAAATAAGTGAGCTTCAAACAATATGCCGCGAGTTTGTGTAAATAAACCAAATAACTTTTGTTATGTTTGTGGTGAAGTCACATTTGAGAATTAGAATCGTAGTCTTATTCCCATAATACAGAAAGCGTATTATTTGTTTCAGCGTCACAGATTACTCCTACCAGATCCGAATCTCTTAATAACTTTCCTACATCAGGATTCCGCGGTCTTGGCGCTACGGACAGAGCGGCCCGGTCGCCTCGAGCGTCGATGCCGTGAATGGAATTTTCCACGCGTTTGGTAGGTTTTAATTCAGAGACATTATGGATTATATTTTAAAATATTAAAACATGATGTGTGGCATTTTATATAAAATTATATCATTAACAAATACAAAAACGTATCTCGTTTATTAAAATTACACTACAATCTAGTACAACCACAATTTAAACCATCAAATCAACGCAACAAAACTGATGTAATAACATTAGCCTGCTCTCTATTCCACCGAGACGCTCGCACACGCTAACAGCCAGGAATTCACCGTTCGGCGACAGACTAAATAATAAGGTGCATCGCCACCTTATAATTTCTTTAAATTGAGCCACCGTCGAAAGCGTAAGATTCGCATCAGGTATAAGTAATCTGTGACAGCGTATCATTAGAATCAGTGATGCGAAAATAAAACAAGGAATTTTTGTGGGTTCCCAAATTAGAAACCTTTTCAAGGACGCAGAATTTAATTTCATACTTAAGCGTAAAGAAAAGGATGCTGGGAATTCGTTTAAAATGATTGCGACAAATTTTCTAGGTAACAAAAGGGCAGAAACTACAGAGATCTTGTTTCCCATCTTTTTTCGTGATACCAGAAATTAGGATGCCATATGTCACTTAAAGTAGTTTCCTTAGATTTAGTTTACTTTCCAGACATCTGTGGCGCAGTAAGTGACGAACACGGGGAGAGATTTCACCAACAAATTTTAAATATGGAGAAAAGATACCAAGGTAAATGGAGTTCTGAGGTTTTGGCTGTACTATTATAAGAGATGGTCCAGAAGTAACAAAAAAGACAAACAAGCGCAAGATAAATGCTTAATTAAGTAACATAAATATACTGTTTATTACTCTTTCATATCTAAATTGATTTAGTTATATTTTTTATGTTCAGTATGCCGCTTTATAGATAAGAGTTATACAATAGAAAAAATCGCTTTAATTGTTTTAGAGCCAAGTAATAACTTTAACAGATATTTTAGGCCAACTTCCACCTACCGTGATTAAAAATCTTTTTTGTTAAGGATACAAAAACAAAGTTAAAATTTGTAGGCCAGTTACCCTTAAGCATAGTAACTCGCTCAGTAAAATAAATATGTAAAAGTATTATTTTATACCCAATTAGTGTTGAATTATTAGGTTTGTAGGTCCTGAAATCCGTGAAACATGATAATTTTAAAGAGTATTTTTAGTGCACCTATTTTTCCTTCCCTCTACCGCCCCCTCAACTTCCCGTATTTTTTGAATATCCGTTTGAGTATCCGTCCACTTTGACTTCAGTATTACTAGAATGTGAGATATTACACAGATATTTTTAAGAAAAAGTGATATTTTGACATTTCATCAATCTTGTCCAATTGGCTATTTTTTTACGATAGTTGAGTACAGATGAGTTTTAGCTGCATTTACCTTAATGAAAAATTTTCATGTCGCCCGTTATTTTCTTCTCACCTCTCTAGTTTTTACCATTTGGTAAAATTGAATTATTTTACACCAATATATTGTTCAACCGCATACCCGAGTACAAATACACGTTCAATAATTCAAGATAGCAGAAATCCATAATCGACTTTATAATAACAAACCGAAATACATCAAAAGGAAATAATAGAAGCAAGGGTTTTGACATCTGCAAACGCAACAACAGAACATGGTCTAGTGTTACGCAAATATCGAAAGAAAATAATTATTCGCAAAGAGGAAAATGTCCTGAGTACATAATTAAATTCAATATCGGATCCTTCAAAAACGAGAGCACAATAACACTATATCAAATGAGACTAAAAGAAAAAATTAAATAAAACACCATAACAGAAGAGGACAATATAAACCTAGCATGGCTAAAAGTGAAGTCAAATATAACATCAAGTTCAAACGCTTATTCTGACTACTTTGGATTTTACCTAGAGACATGAAACAAGACTTGGTGTCCTCATTTGGTGTGTTTAATTTTTGCTCAGGTGTTCTCAGGACACCAAGTCTTGTTTCATGTCTCTACTTTAAGTCCAACATAGTCAGAATAAGCGTTTTTTACAAATTCCGATATGTTGCGATGGTTTTCTTTAAACTTGTATTCACCACAAATATAACAAAAACACTCCAGGCTATTTACACGCGTCCTGCGCGACGATGCCATTTCGCTAGAATGACACTAATTGCAAAGTAACTGACCAAAATATCCAAATAATTAAAAAAAATAGTTATTACAATATATCAAAAACTTGAGCTGATGATGGGAAACTAACAGGACCTACATTTAAAATCAGCGTCCACTATTTATTCAAAATCAATAGAGAAATCTGATGCAACAGACAATAAGGTCAATTTTATTGTGCGATGTTATTAACGCACTATACTCACCTACTGGCCTACAACAGCCAAAATATATTCGAGGTCAAAATAGCCGAATCTTGTACACTTTCACAAATTCATAATATACCCAACAAAATTTCAAGTTGGCTCCGGTTTTCCTGATACCTGTTATAAAAGGTACAGGGTTACTCTGTAGATTTAGACAGAATAAGCGTTTTTTACAAATTCCGATATGTTGCGATGGTTTTCTTTAAACTTGTATTCACCACAAATATAACAAAAACACTCCAGACTATTTACACGCGTCCTGCGCGACGATGCCATTTCGCTAGAATGACACTAATTGCAAAGTAATTGACCAAAATATCCAAATAATTAAAAAAAATAGTTATTACAATATATCAAAAACTTGAGCTGATGATGGGAAACTAACAGGACCTACATTTAAAATCAGCGTCCACTATTTATTCAAAATCAATAGAGAAATCTGATGCAACAGACAATAAGGTCAATTTTATTGTGCGATGTTATTAACGCACTATACTCACCTACTGGCCTACAACAGCCAAAATATATTCGAGGTCAAAATAGCCGAATCTTGTACACTTTCACAAATTCATAATATACCCAACAAAATTTCAAGTTGGCTCCGGTTTTCCTGATACCTGTTATAAAAGGTACAGGGTTACTCTGTAGATTTAGACAGCTTCTGAGTTTATTATAAGGGATAGAAAAAAATGTGATTACAAAAGTTGCAGGGCTTGTCCTAAACCGCTAGAAACTGTTACGTAATAAGACAAATGAACATCGCAAAATTAGTTAAAAATACAAACTTGGTTAATCTTAAATAGAACACCCAATATATATTTTAGAAAAATTTAATATACCTTTTTTATTATTTCAAAAATATATAATACTCGTATATTGATATTGGTTTAGCCGTTTTCGAGATATTTCAAGATAAAAAACTTGATTATACTGTTTTACCAAATCGCAGTTGTCATGCTTGTGTCCACTTTGTCAATAAATGTCATTCTTAGAACTTTTTCTGAATAAACAAAATTCACTTGAGTAGATGGACTTAGCAGGAACTGGCATTTGAGGATGAATGCGCCGATACTCTGCCTGAGCTTGAACCACATTATTATTATTTTTATAGAATAAACGAATTATTTCGAATTTTCCTCATCTGTGTAGCTCATATGATACGAAGTATATCATTTAGCGAAATAATCAATTCATAGCATTCGTGTCGTTTGTTTATTAAGGGCAACTGCGATTTTGTAAAACAGTATAATCAAGTTTTTGAAATTGAAATATCTCGAAAACGGCTGAACCTAACATCAACATATTATGTAGTTTTGAAATCAGAATAAAAGATGTTTTACATTTTTCTAAAATATACCGGACGTTCTATTTAAAATTAGACAAGTTTGGATTTTTACCTAATTTAGCGATGTGTATTTGTTTTAGTTCGTAACAGTTTCTACCGATTTAGGACAAGCCCTGCAACTTTTGTAATTTAATTTTGTTTTCTATCTCTTGTGATAAACGTGGTAAAAGCTGTCTAAATATACAAAATAATCCTGTACCTACTTTATACCTGTACCTAATTACGGGTGATACTATTATAAATTCATTTAGCTTGGTATTTAGCATTCTGGGAATAGTGTATATATTTGTAAATGAACGTTGTAACGTGTGTTGAACGTGTAAATTCTTACCCAGTTCTGACTTAACCTTTGGATTAGTTAGAAGTGTTCGTATATTAGAAATAAGTGAGCTTCAAACAATATGCCGCGAGTTTGTGTAAATAAACCAAATAACTTTTGTTATGTTTGTGGTGAAGTCACATTTGAGAATTAGAATCGTAGTCTTATTCCCATAATACAGAAAGCGTATTATTTGTTTCAGCGTCACAGATTACTCCTACCAGATCCGAATCTCTTAATAACTTTCCTACATCAGGATTCCGCGGTCTTGGCGCTACGGACAGAGCGGCCCGGTCGCCTCGAGCGTCGATGCCGTGAATGGAATTTTCCACGCGTTTGGTAGGTTTTAATTCAGAGACATTATGGATTATATTTTAAAATATTAAAACATGATGTGTGGCATTTTATATAAAATTATATCATTAACAAATACAAAAACGTATCTCGTTTATTAAAATTACACTACAATCTAGTACAACCACAATTTAAACCATCAAATCAACGCAACAAAACTGATGTAATAACATTAGCCTGCTCTCTATTCCACCGAGACGCTCGCACACGCTAACAGCCAGGAATTCACCGTTCGGCGACAGACTAAATAATAAGGTGCATCGCCACCTTATAATTTCTTTAAATTGAGCCACCGTCGAAAGCGTAAGATTCGCATCAGGTATAAGTAATCTGTGACAGCGTATCATTAGAATCAGTGATGCGAAAATAAAACAAGGAATTTTTGTGGGTTCCCAAATTAGAAACCTTTTCAAGGACGCAGAATTTAATTTCATACTTAAGCGTAAAGAAAAGGATGCTGGGAATTCGTTTAAAATGATTGCGACAAATTTTCTAGGTAACAAAAGGGCAGAAACTACAGAGATCTTGTTTCCCATCTTTTTTCGTGATACCAGAAATTAGGATGCCATATGTCACTTAAAGTAGTTTCCTTAGATTTAGTTTACTTTCCAGACATCTGTGGCGCAGTAAGTGACGAACACGGGGAGAGATTTCACCAACAAATTTTAAATATGGAGAAAAGATACCAAGGTAAATGGAGTTCTGAGGTTTTGGCTGTACTATTATAAGAGATGGTCCAGAAGTAACAAAAAAGACAAACAAGCGCAAGATAAATGCTTAATTAAGTAACATAAATATACTGTTTATTACTCTTTCATATCTAAATTGATTTAGTTATATTTTTTATGTTCAGTATGCCGCTTTATAGATAAGAGTTATACAATAGAAAAAATCGCTTTAATTGTTTTAGAGCCAAGTAATAACTTTAACAGATATTTTAGGCCAACTTCCACCTACCGTGATTAAAAATCTTTTTTGTTAAGGATACAAAAACAAAGTTAAAATTTGTAGGCCAGTTACCCTTAAGCATAGTAACTCGCTCAGTAAAATAAATATGTAAAAGTATTATTTTATACCCAATTAGTGTTGAATTATTAGGTTTGTAGGTCCTGAAATCCGTGAAACATGATAATTTTAAAGAGTATTTTTAGTGCACCTATTTTTCCTTCCCTCTACCGCCCCCTCAACTTCCCGTATTTTTTGAATATCCGTTTGAGTATCCGTCCACTTTGACTTCAGTATTACTAGAATGTGAGATATTACACAGATATTTTTAAGAAAAAGTGATATTTTGACATTTCATCAATCTTGTCCAATTGGCTATTTTTTTACGATAGTTGAGTACAGATGAGTTTTAGCTGCATTTACCTTAATGAAAAATTTTCATGTCGCCCGTTATTTTCTTCTCACCTCTCTAGTTTTTACCATTTGGTAAAATTGAATTATTTTACACCAATATATTGTTCAACCGCATACCCGAGTACAAATACACGTTCAATAATTCAAGATAGCAGAAATCCATAATCGACTTTATAATAACAAACCGAAATACATCAAAAGGAAATAATAGAAGCAAGGGTTTTGACATCTGCAAACGCAACAACAGAACATGGTCTAGTGTTACGCAAATATCGAAAGAAAATAATTATTCGCAAAGAGGAAAATGTCCTGAGTACATAATTAAATTCAATATCGGATCCTTCAAAAACGAGAGCACAATAACACTATATCAAATGAGACTAAAAGAAAAAATTAAATAAAACACCATAACAGAAGAGGACAATATAAACCTAGCATGGCTAAAAGTGAAGTCAAATATAACATCAAGTTCAACGGAAGCCATAGGAAAAGAAAAACCAGCATACATACATGGAACCCGGAACAAGTCTCGGTTTACTGAAGACGTAAAAGAATAGCTAAGCCAAAAGGGAAGCCTATGAAGAGACCTCTGCAAAAGCATGAAGGTCACATTTTTTTTAATAAATAATATTACAAAAAAATTCTTAGGTTTTAGTAAACTATTAGTTATTCCACAGTATTTTCTACTAAATTATACATACGATGGTAACAGACAATTTCGTCAATTTGGCAGACTGCAAACTTAATTGGGTTTTTGAACTGTAAAATCAGTTTTCTGACGAAAAACCTTTTTGAGACACCCATTTTTTTGCAGTGGACTCTTCATATATAAAATATGGGAACAATAAAATTCCCCAGAAATTCAACACCTATAGGCACCAGAACTAGAGCAAACCAAGCAATAAAAGAACTTAAAGAACGACACGGGGAGGATTTCTCCACAGAAATGCAACACTATCTTTACGGAGGACAGAAAAAAGTATGAAAAATATTGAGAAAGAGAAAGAAACCGGTAAATGAAGAGTTCCAAGCAAACACTATCACCCCCAGAACAATGGACAAACTACTTTAGGGGAAAGTATGGAGAGCAAACGGTAACCGAAATCAACCTGGAAAAGGAGACACTAGATACTTACACCAAAATAACAGAACATCCCAAAATATCAATATATGACATACGGTCAATAGTCAAAAACAGAAAAGCCCGAGGTATTGACGACATCTCTAACAGAATAATTAAGTATGGAGAATCAAACCCAAGCAAACCCACTAACAAATCTGCCTTTCTCTATAAAAGCTAATCAAACACTAGGTAACAAATGAAATTAAAATTAAATGTGGAGTTCAACAAGGAGATGGTCTGAGCCTAACACTCTTTAACATCAATAACTTGAATCAGAACCTGGGGGAAGTCAAAAATGTAAATGCAGCCATAGAATAGGCAACGAAATTATCTCACTATCATGTTATGCTGATGATGTCACACTAATAGCTGAAACTGAGAATGAGCTGCAGCGGCTCCTGTTTAGATTTACAAAAGCCGCAGAGAAATTCAACATGATTATATCTATTCAAAAAACAAAATCCTTGGTTGTATTGAAAGACCTCATTCGCTGCAAGCTGGTACTCGGCGACACTCCAATAGAACAGGTGATGAATTTTAATTACCTTGACTCCCATATATCAAGTTATAGAAACTTAGCAGAAGAGGTTAGAAAAAGCTGCATTAAAGCATCAAGGGTCTCAGGAAGCTTAAGAGATGTAGTATGGAGGAACAAATATAGGTCTAAAGAGAGCAAAGTAAGAATGTATAAGACATGCGTAAGACCTATACTAACATATGCAGCTGAAATCCGTGCAGGAACCTTCAAAAGCAAGAGCTTGACGAGAGCTACAGAAATGAAGACGCTGTGTGATCAGGTCCGAAGTAGTGCTATAATAGAAGAACTAAACATTGAAGACATAGTTAGGTGGGTGAGATCTAGAAAACGTCACTGGAGAGACCATGTAGACAGAATGGATCCAGACAGAATTGCAAAATGGACTAACGACCAAAAGTCACAGAAACAAAGGCCTCCTGGCCGGCCACCCAAACGATGGGTAGAGAGCTGAACCTCGACGCCACAAGTCAGCGAAAGTAAGAGGACGCAGTCCTGACATAAGAAGAAATATTTTACACCGGTTATCTTAAAAAACGATTTACAGTTTTTTTGAAAAAATAAACAATTTCATCTACACGCTTCTAAATTTTTTAAACAACAAAGTTAAAGTATGCTTCACCCCTCACTTTCTCCATCCTCTGTGACACAAGACTCACATACAAACATACATATTATACACATACATCCAAATCAGACACAGAACCTCCTCTTGTAGGTCGGTAAATGAAATGGGTTTCTGCCTCTAGACATTATTTTTGTAGCACACTTCTGGTTACGTCAGTACTCCAAAGAGCAGTTCACATCTCCGTGAAGCAAACTAATTCAGAACTAAAAAAATTATTTTTAATTAACAATTAATAATAAAAGTTTATACGAAATAAAAAAAGCGAACTTCAATACATCCATGTTATACCTTACGGGTACATTTTGAAACTATGGAAGTTTCGACTTCACCATTAGTTTTAAACTTTTCGTCTAGTTTTAAAATTAAACTTCCATAATTTTCGCCAGGTGTTACATGCTTTGTAATAGTCTGAGCTAAAATAAGTGTTCTAACATGTAATTTTCGAAGATCTGCAAAGTTCTTAAACTCCTGATATAATAATTGAAATTCTGTATAAAATATACTCTGATGTAAAATAAAATCTTAATTATTTTTTCGTGGATATCTGCTCTGTATGTTAGTTAGATGTAGGTAACTAACAAAAAAAGACAACATTAAAGGCAATATTAATAATATAATGTGTATCTACACGGTGTGGTCTAAGTAATTTAAGCTTAAAATGAAAATCCTAGATCAATAGCTTCAAAAGAAAACTTGATTTCATTGATTTTTTTAGGTTAAGTAGCTTTATTTTATAAGGAAGAACAACATTTTGTAAGGCGCATAATCTTCTTTCAAGTCCTGAAAACGATATCTTCTTAGTGGAAATAGTTAATATTTTTGGTCGTCTCTCTTAACTAGTTCGTTCAGATACAATGGTTTATAAATTAATTTTAAAGATAATGCAAATATCTACAAATGAAAAAAAAATTGCCTCTCTATCTACATCTGTTCAACAAATATGGATAATAGGAGGTTGAAAAATTCGAAAAACAAAATTATGTAATCTATCTCAATAATTATAAGTTATGGTTAAAAGTGTTCATCATTTTCAAAAAGTTGACTCAATTTCAAGCAAAATAAAAAAACATTTATCTTTTATCTGAAATAAAGCTAGAAATAGGATCGTCGGAAACTGTATGTCCGCGCCGACGCGACGCCGACGTGCTGACAGTGCCAACAGCGTAAAGCGCTATGACGAAATGCATTAATAGCCGTATTATCAAGTTTTTTTCGAGTTTTACTTATTTGGGTTCGTTAGGTTGTGTGAAAATATTAAATTAATTCCTTTAAATGAATTATTTTCAATGTATCATTTTGTCCTTTTATATAGAATGATACATTGAAAATAATTCATTAAATTCAAAGGAATCAATTCTATATTTTCAACAAGTAAATAAAACTCGACAAAAAACTTAATAAAACAGATATTAAATGCATTTCGTCATAGCGCTCTATGCGGTTGGCACTGTCAACATAGTCGCGTCGGTGTGGACATACAGTTTCCGACAATCCTATCTTTGGTTCCATTCCAGACAAAAGATAATTTTTTTTTTATTTTGCTTGAAATTAAGTCAACTTTTTGAAAATGATGAACTGTTTTAACAATGTCTTATGAGATATATCACAACATTCTGATGCCATAATTTTTTTGTTCGACTTTTTTAACCTTTTATTACCTATATCTTTTGAACAGATGTAGATAGAGGGGCAAATCTTTTTCTTGATTTCTAGATAATTGCATTATCTTTAAAATTAATTCATAAACCATCATATTTTAACGTACCATTTAAGAGATAGATATCAAAAACTGACGAAAAACTTATTTATTGATCTTTTATCAGGACTATCAAAGCTATTTAAAAACATTAAATATCAAACCCAACCGGATCAAACTCAAGCTGTGGCTCTAGGATTTTCATTTTGAGCTTAAATTACAGAGATCAAACCACTTTAACAAATTCTGAAAAAAGCGGAAGTGGAAAGACTTTTGGGTTAAACTTACTCGAGACACATCGAGGCACATTGTACCTAGCAATCAGCTTTGGCTAGAATTAATAATAAGGAATTTGGATTTCTACGCCAGTGGCATTACTCTTACCTACGAGTAACCTCAAGAAATTATTTTTGTAAAGTAAATAGGTTGTCATTAGGCAACATTTCAATTACTACATATATTTGAATAGTATATTATGTAATGAGTATTAATATACGAGCATAAAATAACGACAATTCGTGCAACTACGTTATATTGTCAATGGGCAGTGTGTAAGTAATTACGGCAGTAACTTGCAGCGTTTTAGATACGCAAAGATTACATCTTTGGTAGGGCCATCTTAAGCCATGCAGGGGCCCTTGGGCACACAGAGTTTGGGGGCCCTCTTATAGAAAGTCAAAATACCGTAATGGGCATGGGTTTCGGCATTTCGGCACCCCTATCAGCCCGGGGGCCCTGGGCTCGTGCCCCACGTGCCCTTAGGTTAAAGACGTCATTGATCTTTGGATGTAGAGCGTTCATTTTCAAAATACAGTGCAATCTTTACTTCAAAGGGTACAAGATTAAAAGAGTCTACAGCAGAAAGTATTTTAATACTACAGTCGTTTACACAGGCTCAAAACTAGACTACACGCGTTTAACCCCAGAGTATATTGTGGTATCCACACATTGAGTGAGTAAAATATTTTTTTATTACTTTAACAGAAGATTTTTCGTATTTCGCATTTGTAAGTTACACAATGTAGGTAAATAAATATTTGTATTTTATTTTCAAATTGGATCCTAATTTTATATCCAAATAGTGTAGAGACTCCCCTGGACTCACCTATGTTTACAACTGTTTAGTTATTATTATTATTATTAGTATACCCCGGCAGATCGGTAACGATAGTCATAAGTCAGGATCGGAGTGGATTTGCAATTTATTTTTATTGTACTCTCTATTTCATATTTTAAAAATAATGTGTATGTACGCTTGGGGAGCATGCTTTAATACTCGCCGCCGCTCGCTTTTTTAAGCAATCGATAACTTTGTTGGCTTGCTCGTTACTGTCGTTAATGTCGGCTTTTTTCAATCGGTCGTGAAGCATTCAAGCGGCTGGTTCTGCTAGAAATCGAGCGCTACCTTTCGAATGGGGCTTAAGCTGCATACAAACCGGGCTAAAGAAGGGCAACGAAGGGGTTTCGTTGGCTCTTGTTGGTCTGGTGTGGATGGTAAAGCGAACGACAACGAAACTTCGTTGGCTATCATTTTACTTCCACTACTTAATTTTTGAATTTTAAATAATGTGGTTGTCCATCATCTCCGCTTTCGTTTTGTTTTTCTTGCTATTTCGTTGAAATATAAGGATATGGAGCTCGCAATTGTACTTTCTTCGTTAACGTCCATCATTTACCAAAAAAGTATACAAATAATACTGGATACATGCATTTGATATAACAAATAATGCATATGTACGTATTACCGACGGCCAACGAACGTGCGGTAGCCAGTGGCGAATCTCGTTCGTTGGTCTTCGTTAGCCCGGTCTCTATTCAGCTTTTTTGGCGAGAGGCGAGCAATGGCAGAGGGGGATTTACAACGAAATAAGCAAGTGTGCGGACCTACTAGAATACCTTTCGACGATGGTATAGGTAGTTGTTTTATTGCGACCGGGTGATAGCGACGTTAAAACATGTTTCTATCATGAATTCTAAATTAAAAAACATTTAAAATGAAGCATTCTAATTACATTTTTTGATACCATCAGGTTTAGTAATATGTATGTACATTCAAATAAACAAACTTAGCATTCTATTAATATAAACATAATAGAAGTTATCATAAAATGTATAGCAAATCTGCTGTTAGCTGTACCTTTTTTTAGTAATTTATTTTCGAATAAGATATTTGGAACATATACCAATTTATATTGTTATATTTATAAATAAAGCTCAATATGCATAGATGTCGAATCAAATAGATACCGTTATTTACATTTTAGAGCAATCAGGGATTACCGAGTTACTTAAAATAGATTGCAGGTTGATAGACTCTACTAAGATAACGCAATTACTGTGTGTTAATACTTATCAGAACCACAAATACCACAGGCTTAAGCATATGACTAAGGATTAATACAATATACCAATATACTATTATTTTTAGTGATAATATAGAGTTTTAGCAATTTGTTTTCATTGCATGGTGACGGAATTTAGAGTGAGAGAAGCAACGTCGCTTCACAGGGCGTCATCTGATTCACTGAGAAATCTGAAATGCATAATTTTTTTGTACCGTCAAATCAGGTCGGAATATACGTATATAGTGATAGTTTCACGTGATTTTTGATTCCTCCTGACAGAAGTTTATCCATAAACTTAGCGGAATAATACGTTAGTGCCAAGTGTGTGGAAAAATGGATTTTTGTTTATTCGGAACTGTCTTTTCACAGGTTTGCTTGATGAAATACCGAAATACAGGAAAGTCATTGCAATGGTGCGCCGAATCGGAATTATATCGGTTGGTCTGCCCTACACAAGCACAATGTATGAAGTAAACAACAGGCTAGTTATGATTATGAAGGAATGATGTTGTCTCCTCTTAGAGGTCAATGGGTATAAATGTTCCGGCCCGGAATATTCGTGCGTGTCATCGCCGCTTGCCATCAACATGTCCCCAGGGGATTTCCCGAGTCGGCGGATATGTGTTGCGGGAACAGTTATACCGCTCTAGTTATAATACCTTACATCATATTATTGGGGTATCTGAGACGTTGTTGTACTCGTATAGGGGTATAAATTCTATTGATGTTAAAGTTGCGGGGTATAACTTTGTTAGACAGGATAGGGCAGGACGAGGAGGAGGAGTAGGGTTGAATGTTAAACATTGTTATAATATTCGGTAGTAAAAAATGAAAATACATCAAATGAATATTTTGAGCAGATATGGGTTAAAATCCAGTTTCAAAAAAACAGTTTTATTTTTGAATGTGTATGTGTATTGAAAATACATCAAATGAATATTTTGAGCAGATATGGGTTAAAATCCAGTTTCAAAAAAACAGTTTTATTTTTGAATGTGTATGGGTATATAGACCGCGTTGCCTTCCTATAAACTTTCGGACTTTATGGACAATTTTGACATTGTTTTGACATCAGTGACTCCTATTTGTAATAAACTTTGTAGTGGTAGTGATTTTAATGTTGATTATATGAATGTGTTTCAAATAATGTAACAGATTTTAATTTATTATTAGAAAATGTGGGTCTATCTCAGACCGTCTCTAATCCAGCTCGAATCACTGACAAGTCATGCACTCTTATCGATCTTTTATTAATATCAAATGATCTTTTTTTAGCGAATAGTGATACTTTGCCCGCACCAGGTTTATCTGACCATGAATTTATTTTTTTGTGAATTTACAGTACCAAACGATGAAAAACAAATTAAATATTTATAATTTAGGGATATAAAAAATGTAAACTTGCAACAATTCACATATGATTTACAATCAATTCCGTAGTGCAATATTTTTGATATTTATAATATTAACTATAAAATGGCATTCATTAATGATAATTTAAATGTATTGCTAAACTTACACGCACCATCTAAAAAAGTAAGAATTACAAAAAAAGTATCAACCCTGGCTAGAGAATGTCAAGGACTTAATGAAACTCCGGGATAAATCACAGAGTAGGTATAAAAAACCAGAACGGATGCAAATAGAGAATATTATAGAACGCTTCGTAACTTAACTAATGTAACTATTAAAAATGAAGAAAAGGCTTTTCTTAATGCTAAATTGTCAGCAATGAATAATGTTTGGAAGGATCTAAAAAATATTGTGGTGGAATTCAGAAAAATAAAACTGCAATACCTACCGGAATTTTTGAGAAAACCCGATGAGTTAAATAACTTTTTTAGAACATCAGTAACTCAAACGGTTGATTGTAAGGATTTAATTGAGAATGCAAATAATATTAAAGATACCATAAAATATTTTTTAAAATTTAAACCAGCCACAGACAAAGATATTTTAAATGTTGGTACCCAAATCATATCCAACGCAATTGGAGCGGATGGTTTAAATGCAAAAATTATAAGACATTTCACGCACGTGGTTAACTTCTGTTTGGAGAACTCAGTTTATCCCGATGGTTGGAAGATGGCTCTAGTGACGCCGTTACCGAAAACAAATGGTCCTCAAGAATTCAAGAATTTAAGACCTATTAATATCCTTCCTTGTCTTCTAAGGTTTTGGAAAAAATGATAAATAAACAACTCGCAGAACATGTAGAGCGAAACCGAATTCTCTACTGCTCTACTGCTTTAGCGAATGTTAGTTATGATATCTTTAGAGCTACTGATGCTGGTAGAGTTACGGTGTAGGCGTTACTGGATTTCTCGGAAGCCTTGGATACTTGAACTCATAAAATTCTTTTAGCAGTTTTACACTACATAGGTTTGAGTAATAATGCCGTAAAGTTTTTTGAAAACTTTTTAAGTTGAATTTAACTCAAAATCGAAGAGATAGAATACAAAAGTGCAAAATTCATGACTTCGTCTAATATATGGAATTAAAAAGAATTTCTCATAAGCTATTGGAGGCAAAATAGTTGAATCTGGAGGGTAGGCGACGGAACCACTTAGTTTGTTTTTACTATAGAATTATTATCTATAAACCCCCGGTTACTTGCATGATTGTATTTCGCTCTCATGTGCATAACATAAACATCCGTTATAAAGGTCTGCTAACACCACCTATACATAAAACCACATTTTTTTAAAGAAGTTTCTCATACGACATAGTTAGCCTGTAGAATTCTCTCCCTGAATACCTAAAATCGATGTCCCCTTCGAAAGTGAATCGTGTTATTTTTAAGTATTACCTGAACAGACAAGAAATCCATATTAAACAATTTTTTTTAATCAAATTTTTAGGATATTAGGTTGGCAATAATCTAGTAGCTATGTATTTACCTATATTTTAAATTTTATTTTAAACTAACCACTATGTTATGCCAACACAAATCTTTTATTTCATGTCATATTACGGTTAAATATAGCAGGATAGGTAACCCCTATGGTAGTTTATCACTGAACTTCGCCTTTTTTTACATTGCAAAAAATATTCTTTTTAAATGTACACTAATTTTATTCTAAAATAGGACAATGTCAAAATAAAGACATTATTATTACTATTATAATTATTATTATTATTTTACGTCATTGAAATCAAAAACTGTTTATTTTCGAAATTAGGCATTAAAGTGTGTAACATCACATACAGTTCTTTATTAGAGATATTAAGTACTGCAAATACATATATATATATATATATATATATATATATATATATATATATATATATATATATATATATACATACGTACATATCTCTATTAGTATGTATTTATATTTTTTGCCCAAATTTATTTAATGTCTCCTAAATATCAACCTTATTTGTCTTTGGTTCGTCAGTATATCAGGATTAGAACTGTAACGAGGTGTGTCTGCCCACAATTTCAAAGTATCTGATCCTACGTACTAATTTATTTTTCGGTCATGTCTGGTAACATTGTTGGAGTTTATCACTAACAGTCTAGACATATTTTTTGCTACGCTAACTTCACAAAGCATATATATTCGAGACTGTTATGCCGAGTCCCATCTTATCCTAATTGATTGAGGTATATCTGTTTAGATCTGTGTGTGTAAGTTGGAAGATAATTTAATACATACTCTGATAAAACGATATTGTGAACAGTAAACATTTTTGATTTTGCGTTTTCTAAACTAACTCGGTATACTTTGTAAATGCAAACTGAGCAAAAGTAAGTAAAATGTGGTGTTATTTTTACACTTGTTTTGTAAATATCAATATTGTCCGTGAATTATCATTGTAACGGCGGGTTGCAGAAAGGATGATTAACTAACACCGTGTTAAATTTTAACAAGGTGTTAAATTTTGGTCAAGTTGCCCAAGATTTAATCAAAGCCGGCCCAGGCCCACTTGAAACAGCAATCGCTTAACATCGGCTTTTAGATTTGGAAGCGGTCGCAGTTTCGGGAAAAGTCGAGCGATAAACGTCAGATTTTGATGTCAACAAAGCGTTTTGTATTTCTTGGTAAAGCGAGGATATTTTGAACCAAAAAGAAATATTTTTGGGAAAATAGACAAAGTGAATAGGAAAATTACACAAATATAGAAGAAAATTAACTTCTGAACATATACGAGTATATACATAGTATGTAGTATGTACTATAAGGTAAGTTGTATGAAGCCATTGAACCATAAAATACCGTACAAATACATAGGCCCAGCAAAATTTGTATAATTTTTCTGTTAATTTTGAAAATTTGCCTTAAAAATGCTTTATGTAAAAAATTTGCTGCTTTTCAGCTTCCTTAACTACTATACTCTTGACCTTATTATCCATTTATTTGTTTGTTTTAGGTACATCCGAAGGATCCTAATATTTCTAAAGAAGGTGAATTCCTAATCCTAAAAATCGGACTTTTGATAATAATAATAATAATAATATAATAATAATAAGTTTATTTTCATAAATAAATTTAAAAATTTATATATATTTATATTTATATAAATAAAATTTGAAAATAAACTAAAAAAACCCAAGAAGAAACAATACAGCTTTTGTTTCTTGTATTGTCCCATCTTATCCTAATTGATGAAAGATAAAGCACAAAAACATACTTCCTGATAAACCTATATGTAAGGAATGGAGTTCTAAATGAATGTTATTTGAGAGATTATCCTAGACGCAATCAATATTCCGTGAAATACCTTACTGCCAAGGAAAAAATTTGGAAACAAAACCTTTGTTGTTATTTTCTTGATAAAGGTAAAATATTGTCATTAATAATATCTTAGTTTAATAGGTAGCTATCACCTATCACTACCTACGTTACAAAATTTTTGAGTACAATTTTGTTCCTTATTTTTACCTCAAGTTCTGTGTTTATACCCGTAATAGCATACTATATAACGTTTGTCCAGTTAAGCTAACAAAACATTTTTGTCTGGGTGAGTATCCTGGTCAATTTGTAAACCTAATTGCTGGTAGTATAGATCATGATTATGATTTCTTTAACCATGTGTCACGATCAAACCCAACCAAACTAACTGTAGAGTATTTATTTAATCCACCTCAAATTCGTTTAAGTAAAATTTTGCTGCTTCTCTTTTAATAAACCTTTTGCCTATGATTCATTAACTTTAATTTTTCGTGACACATTTACTTTATTACCATTTTTACCATATCTCCATACACTTGTTACTATTTAGAATAAGATATCTATAAACAAGTTATTTACTTGGGTGTACACTGTAGAACATAGTGCTTTTATTAAAATTATTACGTAATTGTGTAATTTTTTTACTTTATTTGCTTTGTTTTCTTTTGTTACAGGTACCAGATAAGTCACAAGAAAAAACCTTGCAGATATTTTGATGTAAAGATGGGCTTAAAAAATACCTGCTGGTGACAGCAATGTTAAAGTAGTTTTTAAATAAAAAATTGTTATATACATGTTTTGTGATTTTTCAAAACATAAGTTTACATCAGTTACTTTATATCTTTGTTCATTATTCCCTGAAAATTTGTAAAACTAGATAAAGATTCCATAATAAAAACTATTATTTTAATTATATTATTTTATTATAGTTATAATTGATATGCTTTTTTTTTTAAGTTTGATCTGTGGCATTAATGTTACTTTTAAATTTAAGAAAGTTGAATATGCACTTGAAACAAATTACGTTGCGACACTCCAGCGCTATTTTATTTCGTTCTGCATTCATTCTTGATTCAGTTACGTATTTCTCTTAAATCTCGTAAAGTCGTCCGGATCGATGCAATTTTGTCCATCGAACACGCCAGGCTCTGAGCCGGTGATGAACAGTGTTGCCAGTCTACTACAATTGTACTAAATCTGCAACCTTTTTAGGATTTAGGATATCCCTAGTACGCTAGTATACTTGAGTCAAAACCTTAGTAGAAAATGCCATCCGACGTTTTTAAGAGATACTCGAATCATATTTTACAGGTCTCGTATTTTTTGTTTAGTTTTGCCGCAGATTAGATCCTACCTTTTTCAGAGATTGAAAGTAATTGTTTCATTTTTAAAATTAGGAATAATTACATATTTTATTTTTTTACACCAAGTACAGGTTCTTTATATCTCCTGTGTCAGTGCATTGCCTGGTCTGTTGTGTGAAGATCTAGTACATTTTCATTAAATTTAGTACTTTCGCAATTAAAATCCAGTATCAAATAAAGTAATGTCTGGGTCTGGCAACACGGTACTTATAAATCTTGAAATATTTGAGGTTAGGTTATACGTACGTCAGTGTTTTGTTTTTTAAAAAAATATAAATTAGATTATTTGTTTTGTTTATTACAAGCCCTTTATTTTTCTGTTATCGAGAGAGCCGTGAGTAACATAAAAGAAATGATTAATACAAATACAAACTTGCTTGCATTCCAGTATTTTTACTTGCTGTAATAAAGATTATTTTGCGACGTTAGGACGAAAGTAATTCAGAAAATAACTACCTCTTCAAGTTGTTATATTATTTTTAAACCCACAAAAGGGTTTGGTATTTAAACTAAGAGAGGTGTTAAAGAAAACTATGTGATTGAAGAAAAGTAAGCAGACGGAAATTTAGCAGAATATCTATATTTTTATAGAAGACTAAGTAATAAAGTACACGGTAACGGGTAAACCACATATTATATCAGGGCCGAATCGGGACAGTACGGGCTACGAACGTCGTCCGGATTACTAGTAGTACAACACTAGTAAACGCATATGTCTACAATCTACATATCTTCGCTCCGTCTCAGGAATTATTGTATCGCCGTATCCGGAAACGGACCGAAGTAGTTTTGTTTGATTTTTCCCGTCTGGATTGTTGTCAAACCGACAGTTGTTTAGTCGCTCAGTGAGTAAACATACATTTGTGAGCGACTATTGTACAGCTTATCGTGTATTATTATTTTATGTCATAACTACCCCATATCACGTCACGTGAGCGGAAAAGTATAGGTAATGGAAAAAGTTTATTTCTATAGTACGTTCGTAATTTTTACTGCAACTGCACAGAATCTCGAAGAAGACTAATTTTTTAAAACAATAGCGTGCATAGGTCGGAAGAGTGTAGAATCAGACTATCCAGACCGATTGACGTTCCTGGCCCATATAAAGTCATGTCCGGACTCGGCCCTGATATGCGTGGTTTAACCTTAAAAGTTAAACCACACATATCAGGGCCAAGTCCGGACCGGACTCCGTACGGGCCACGAACGTCATTCGGTACGGGTGGTCTACACATCATCGTTGTTTACTTTTTCCCGTCCGGATCGTCACTAAATCGCCAGATATTTAGTAGCCCAGTGAGTAAACATTCATTTTAAAAGCTAGGAACAGCATTCTTTGGACAGATTTGTAAGCGACTATTTTTCAGGTTATCGTATATTATGCATTTTGAAGCGTTTTTGTTAAGTATATAATTTGAATGTTGTTTCCAAGGTTACTTTATTTTTTTTTTCTATAATAGGTTCGTAATTTTTAATGCAATAGCACAAAAATCTCGAAGTAGACTAATTTTTTAAAACAATAGCGTACATAGAGGAAAAAATGATTTTTTCTTTATGTTCTGAACACCCTGTGGAGAAGGCGGGCGATGCGATGATGTTTCAGGGTATTTCGTATGGAAGTCACATCTTTGCTAAGTATTTTTCTTTTTTGTTCTTCCCGATATATGTTCTTTTTGAGAAGATACAATTTTTTAACTCTTGTAATTTTACCATATCTACAGTAAAATATTCATATCAAGAGATATCGGTGCCCCATCATTATATTGCCTATCAACAGGCATTTCATTTCATATTCAGTCAGTGTAAAGCTTGAAATATTGCCTAGACATGCTTCCAGAAGGTGTTGCCCGTGCTGTAACTCTAAACGACGATGGCCAAAACATATCATATATATCACTAACGTCTTGGGTAAAGCCAGGAGTACAGCACAGGATGCAAAAGAGCCGCTTTCGACAAACTGGAGATAATTCTAAGCATCAAGAATAAGGCAGAAGACGTACGACGAATATTCGTAATTATCGTTTTGTTGTGTTAACGGCCCTACGCGATCACGGTGTACTATCTTCAGACATTAGTCGTTAATTGACAAATATTCATGGTACTCAGATTTGCTCCAGACACTCTCCGCTGTAGACTGCGTGAATAAGAACTAAAGTCTAGAAGACCAGCTGCATGCCCAGCTCTTCTCTCAGCCCACCGTACTGAGCGTTTGCATTTCTCTCGGGAAGATAATAATTGGACAGTCGAACAATGGAAGCCGACTACTGTTTACAGACGAATCCCGTTTTTGCTTTCGTTCACGGATGCGAGCGTGTATGAAGAAGACCAGGAGAACGATTTGCGTAATGCTGCATATCTTCACGAGTACCATTATTTGGAGGTGGAAGTATAATAGTGTGGGCTGGAGTGTCCCCTAATGAACGCACCGAGCTCGTTATAATTAAAAATGGGATTATGGTGGCCGACCGCTATATTAATGAATGTTTAGCAGAATATGTCGTACCATTAGCCCACTTCTGTGGAGCAGATTTTTGCCTGATGCACGACAATGCAAGACCACATGTTGCACGGGTGATAATCGAATATCTGGAAAAAGTTAACATTTAGTGGTTACAGTCGCCAGCTCGTAGCCCAGATCTTAACCCTATTGCACATGATTGGAACATATTAGGACGACGAATTTGGCAACGACGACCAGCTCCCGAAACCATCCCCAACTTGCGAATCGGTCCTTTAAAAGAATGGGACAATATTCCTAAAGAACAAATTGCTAACTGCGTTGAAAATCAACCAAGCCGCATGACAGATGTGATTTGAGCTCGTGGGGCAAATACACGCTATTAATTCATTAAAATACTTTTTAAATCAGCCAATAGCAATATTTGCAATTTTTTTTTCTGCTTTTAGATGTTATTACATTTGTTAAGTTGTCTGCTTTTGTTTAATTAATAAAAACTGTACAGTTTTTGTTTATTGACCATGCATTGCACATTAAGGCTAATACAAGACACCTGTTATTTTATTAAGAAAAAACGGTGACATATCACTGTCAAATTTATTCTAGAGCCATAAAAATTTTAAAACGTGCAGGGATTTTCTAAAAAATTTCCTTTTTTTAAAGAGAACAGATATCGGGATAAATAAAAAAAACAAAATGTTGAATAAAGATGCGACTTCCATATTGATTCAAAATTTTCTTGTCCGTTTTGTTTTTTGCTGATGAGTGTAAAATTTGACAAAAAAAGTTGTTAAAGAATACCAACTTTATGGTAAATTTACATTACACACCGTGTGTAAAATATACCTAGTTTGTTCTGACAACCAATAATTTTTACTGTAATTTTACACAAACTTATTTTCAGTGTATAACAATGTTCCAACTAGAAATACAGTTGGTTTGTTCCGTATAAAAGTAGGAGTATTATGGAGACAAATTCCCGCACAACTGAATTTAATTTTACTAAATTATATATAACATTTAATCATTGGTGCTAACAGGACTTTTTGAAAATAGTACACCCCTGGGCAAAATTTAGCAGCCCTAATGGTCTAATTAACGTCCCATCGGAACAATTTTCTATAAGTACACCCTGTTTTGCTTTGAAACTTGGTAGTAGGCAAATTTACAGTTGCAAATCACAGAGGAAAGCCCTAGTTGCTTTATATCCATGTAACTCATCAAAAACCGGAAATAACTAAAAGTATCGTTATAAAGTTAAATTTTGATTTGCATATGCATAGGGTTTGTTTTTTCCTAATGCACGAAATTGCACTAACCTACATTTTCTTTATTTGAGAAAGACACCCATTAAAAAACAATCAGTGCAGGTAAGTGCAGTTTCGTGCAATTCAAATGAACAAACTTTTATACTGTGTGTAAAAAGTTCCGGGCCGGCTGATTTACTGGCCTACAAATTTCAACTTTGTTTTTGTATTCTTAACAAATCTGAGCAATCTGGCCCAAGTAAGCCTAAAATAGCTGTTAAAATTATTACTTGGCTCTGAAAGATATATAACGCTGTTTTGCTGATTGTATAACTTTTATTTATAAAGCGGCATACTGAACATAGAAAGACAATATCAATTTAGGTATAAGAAAGTAATAAGCACTATATTTATGATACTAAATTAAACATTCTTCTTGCGCTTTTTCTCCTGTTTCTTGTGTTACTTCTGGAACATCTCCTATAATAGTCCAGCATTAGTTGGCCAACATCTCAGAACTCCATTTACAACCTTTTTTCCATATTGAAAATTTCTTGGAAATCTGGAAATCTCTCCCCGTGTTCGTACAAAGTTGTCTAGAAAGTAATCTAGATGGAAATCTAAAAAATGTACTTTAAGTGACATAACTTCTGGTAGCACGAAAGAAGATGTTCAACAAGATCTCTGTAGTTTTCTGCCCTTTTGTTATCTAGAAAATTTGTTGCAACCATTTTAAAGGAATTCCAAGCATCCTTTTCTTTACCCTCAACTATATAATCAAATTCTGCGCCCTTGAAAAGGTTCCTAATTTGGGGACCCACAAAAATTCCTTCTTTTAATTTCGCATTGCTGATCCTGGGGAACTTTGCTTTTAAATAAGTAAAGGCACGACCTTCTTTGTCCATGGCCTTTACAAAGTTTTTCATAAGGCCTAGTTTGATATGAAGTGGGAGAATTGGAACCTTTTCTGAGGCAACTAATGGCGTGTCGGCAATATTTTTGATTCCAGGTTCAAAGGAGTTTTGTGGTGGCCATATTTTCCTAATGTAATGCTCTAATCTTACTCGACTGTTTCGACTGTACTCGACTGTTTGTATATTGTAGCTGCATACCAAGCAAGATGGCAGTAACTTTTAAGTCTCCACAAATCTGACATTCATACTATTTATATTCTAGAGTTGACAGAGGTAAATGCAAATTACTGTATGTTTCTTTCATATGGACTGCATTCCCGATTGGAATTGATGGCAGTATGTTACAATTATGAAGTAACACAGCTTTATGACTGAGATTTTATGAGTCTATGAAAAGTTTCCAGTCTTGTGGATCACGACTTATGTACAAGGTACCCATTAAACCATCAGTGTCCAATACTACCAAGTTATTTTCCATTTTAAAAAAATCGGTCTAGTACAAGATATACTTGCATAATTAGTGTTTCGTGCCGTTCATCTGCCACTCTACCCGCCGCCGACGACACCAACGCCGTATCACATCGCTCAAAAGCTGATTTTAATCCATACACATTGACTGAAATATTATTCATTTCTTCAAAGTGTTTTATGCCGCGCAACTTAACTGGAAACTCCATACATGTTAAATTAAGTACACTTGAATAATGAGGATATGATCCAAGCTGTGACTGCATTGAGCTAACAGGAAACAAAGCTGATACAATGGCCCAGGCAAAGCAACATTCGTCTTGGTTGATGACATTCACTGCTGCTTTTTTGTATTCACTACTTTTAGGTAACCCCCAATAGCCTTATACTGATTAATATTCACATCCAACTATAATATTCTTTCCAGTGCCCATCCTACAAATTCAATAAAAATATTATTAAATCTTTAATGCATTTTTATTTTTTCGATCTGTTAACAAACCTGAATATTTCTCCTGGAAATCACTTGATTGCACCTTCATCGCTTCCACAAGAACATCATAAATAGTATCCAAATCGCTGCCTAAACATACAACCACATTTGTTGTATTAAATGACTTTTCACTATATACGTCCTGTGATAGTAGTAGGTACATATCTTCCAACAACGACAATGTTGATTTTTAAGGTTTTATGTGTCTATTTTATCACTTATTAAATCTAACACTTTTTGTCTTATTTCATCAAAAAACAAGGAGTAGTCTATGTGTTCACCTGTACTGAAAATGATGTCATGGTCTCCTTTTAAAACCACATTCCACAATTTTAATGCTCTCAGACATCGACAGACAAGAATTAATATGCTATAATGTTCTCTGATGTGCAGATATCTGATTTGCGGGTACTGTAACATTACATGGTCCACAAGTCATCATATTTGACGTTGATGCTGAGTACAGTACGTTTTCTGTATATTTAGTAATTTTCTTGGAATGGCAAAAGGTTGCAAAATCATCGTACCTATTGTTTTTCAGATGTTTTTCTGATTTGGGCGGCAACAAACTATTACGTAGCCCCTTCAGCATCTCTCTCAATTTCATTAATAAAAAATCGCTCATAGCTTCGAACTTTCGGGTAATAACTGAAAATTTTTTGACACTTTTAAACAAAATCTTAGTTTCCATAGTAGAAAGGTCATTATGATTTTATAATAAATGATTATTACAAGTATGCGTGTGTCTTCTTCTTCAAAATTATGTTTAAAATACCTAATACTAAAAAATATGTTAATTTTGTGTCCTATAATTTTTGTAGTGCAAAACATCGCGTTTATACCACGGGACTAAAGGGTCTTTTAATCGCTCGTGCATTACAATTGCAAATTTTGCCTTCAGGATTAAAAGACCTACTTCAGTCCCTTGATATAATATACTATTTTAGTGCCGCGAGTTTGTGCAAGGCAGTATTTATTTTCATCTAGCTTTCTCCAAGCTCACACCTGGCTGGGTACTTGGGTACCTACTTTTAATGTATTTTATGATACTAAATGAAAACAAATTTAAAAACGGAGTAACATCTCCCTCCTAATTAAAAAACCGGTCAAGTGCAAGCTATACTACAATTAGTGTTCCGTGCCATCAACCTCCCACTTAACCTGAGCAAACTTCGGCCGCCCGATCTCCGTCCATCTGCCGCGCTACCCGCTGCCGACGGCACTAACGCAGTATCACTAACGCCGTATCACTAACGCTGCATCACATCGTGTATACGCGGAGCTGAGCGGTCAAATTAAAAATTTTCAAAAACGTGTACGGGCAAAAGTTGTTTCTTACATCGTGAGAAATATTTTTGCCGAAAATCTTTTTCTCTAAAACCAATGGTTCAGCAGTTATAAGGAAATAAACAATTAAACTGTTTGTAACAATTGACCGCGCTGGAATTTTTCAATCCTGATAATTTTTGCTCATTATAGGTACACCTAATTCTTAATGTTCATGATGTTTTCAGATTTTTCTGAGCGATCCTTCGGGTAATAAGGATTGAGGACAGACATTTTTAAGCGTTTTCCCCGAAAATTAAAAAAATGCATAAAAAGAATATATCATATGTATTGTTGAATTCGTGTTTAAATAAGCTTTCATTTGACACCCTACACGATGCCTTGAAACTGTTTTTCCTTGTGTCACTATACCCCCTGAAATTAACCCCCAGAATCAAAATTCAACTTTTTATACTTCACGTCTCGAATTGGGCCTCCACACTCTATATCCGTGCTAAATTTCAATTTTTTACGTTGAATAGTTTCAGAGAAAATCGCCTGTGGCAGACGGACGGACGAACACCGAAGTGATTCCATAAGTCTTCCGTTTCACGGAACACTAAAAATCTATTGTGCCGTAGTTTAAATTTACTGATTTCTTTAACAGAATTTGACTACCTACTTGTAAAATATCTATTATCAACCCTGGCCTTCGATAATGAACTTGTTCGCTTGTTCAGAATTCAGAAAAACTTGACAGATACGACGTGAAAAGGGGTCACAATGCCTCTCTGACTGCGGTCAGGTCGAAATACACGAATATTGTATTTGTTCTGACAAGTTTTAGTAATACTCGAAGAACCCTTACCCTTGAAGGCAAATATATTACACAGTTCTAAAGCACTGCTTTACGAAAATTATATATGAAAAGGCCTACAGAAAAAACTTAACTAAAAGGTTGTTTCTGAGGTACCTATTACATAGTTTTATTTGTTGATTAGGTATCTAGTTTCATTTTTAGTAGTAGAATAGATGGTATTAGTTATGTGTTTAACTGAGAAATAGCAATCTTTCAAAGCTTATCCAGAAAACATGATACCTATTTTTTATTAAAATTTGAGCACATGACAAACGTAGAGGTGCTTAGACAAAAGAATATACATGGTTCTATTGGTATTATTGTTATTTTCTTTGTGGTGTTACCTCATAGGTAATTGCCCTAAAATTAAGTTATCCTATTTTCCTGCTTGAAAAATAATCAAATTATATCCAAAAACTTCAAACTATTAAAAATTTTCATTATTTCTCAGCTTAAACCTTAAAAAAAAATAACCATAAAATATCAGTCCCGTGTCTCAAACACAACATTAAATAATAACTATGAGATTGCTCTACAAATAAAGTTTCAGAAATTTCTTTTAATATTTCTACCCATCTTAAAGAAAAAGTTATAAAAAATGTTTACAGGACCAGCACTTAAAAAAACAATTCTTCGCTGCCGAAAATTCTTCCCTAAATAATATAGTCCACCTGGGCCAAGCAAAACTCTCCGGTCTACAGCGACAAGCATGCCTGACAATTACAGGTGCCTTCCGCACCACGCCAACGGCACCCATTAGAACTACTTAGGCCGGCGACATACTAGCGGCGAAGATGTGCGGCATGGTCGCAGCGGCGACACCGCAGAGATTTGTATATCTGTTCATAATGTGCGGCGAGGTCTCGACGGTGACTGTAGAAAAGCTAAATGTAGGAGAAAATTCGCAGTGAGAGTTAAAATGTCTTGCCGGTTAAGCGCTGTTGAGGTGGTATGTATTGTTTATATGGTGAACTGCGAAGATATCCGGAGAGATTTTTCAATTATTATAGAATGTCGATGGAGTCATTCGATGAACTAACTGAGTTGCTAAGGACTAGTCTCCAAACTGATTTTACGCCTACCGTTGCGCTGACACTACGAAGATTTTGTGTGGCGACTTCGCCGCAAGTATGAACAGGTCGGTATAAAACAACGATTCACGTTCTTTCCGGCGGAGCCGCTTTATGCGGCTTCGACGCAGCATGCTGCGACCAAGAGCGGCGAGCTGCGGCATGGTCGCAAGTATGTCTTCATACATAAAAATGTGTGTGGCACAAAACTTGCGGCGTCGCCGTTGCGACCATGCTGCACGTCTTCGCCGCTAGTATGTCGCCGACCTTACTCTCCACATATTTGAAGAGAAAATCAAGCCAATAATTATAAGTTGTGGTTAAAACTGTTCATCATTTTCAAAAAGTTGACTCAATTTCAAGCCAAATGACAAAATAATCATCTTTTATCTGGAATTAAACCAAAGGTAGGATCGTCGGAAACTGTATGTCCGCGCCGATGCGACGGTGTTGATAGTGCCAACCGCGTAGAGCGCGGACGAAATGCATTATTTACTTCGTGAAAATTTAAAATCAATTCCTTTTAATTTAATTTCCTTTAATGAATTATTTTCAGTGTATCATTTTGTCCTTCTATACATTGATCACATTGAAAATAATTCTTTTAAAGGAAATTAAACGAAAAGGAATTAATTTTCAATTTTCACTAAGAGAGTAAAACTCAAAAAAACTTAATAATATAGCTATTTAATGTATTTCGTCAGCGCTCTACGCGGTTTCCGACGATCTATCTTTGGTTTTATTCCAGATAAAAGATGGTTTTTTTTTCATTTTGCTTGAAATTGAGTCAACTTTTTGAAAATAATGAACAGTTTTAAACATAAATTATAATTATTGAGATATATCACATTATGATTCCATAATTTTTTTTCTTAGAATTTTTAAACCTTCTATTTATTTATATCTTTTGAACAGATGTAGATAGAGAGGCAAATTTTGTTTTGATTTGCAGATAATCAATCAATAGTCAATACGCCTTTATTCTGCAACTTTGTGATTGTTAACTGTTGGAAGGTGGTAGAGGAATTCTTCCTCGACCGAGGTGGTACCACCCCACACATGCTCTTAATGGGCTGGTGAAATCCCTACGGATGTTTCCAGCTCTGGATGTGTGAGTCGATTCCCCAGTACACCCACGGTACATAATACTTAAACTTCGGTCTTCGTGGGCTGTCAGAAGATAAAAAAAAATTGCATTATCTTCCAAATGAATTCATAAAATATCGTATTTGAATGTACCATTTAAGAGATGGGTACCGTATAACGGGGTTATTTTGGATTCGCGGGGATATTTTGGAAATCATGCCACGCGTCACAATATGGCAACTCTGCTAAGAAGAATTCTTCCGATTGAGTCCGCCGGCGACGATTTCAATGTCAGATAACATCACTAACATCAGTGAAGCGGCTTCTTCTTAAATGCGTAGTCAGAACAGGTATTTTAGGTGGGTAGTGGAAGTTCAGTTCGGGTGGTCGTTAACGGGCGGAAAATTACAACGTCAAACTTTCGCCTGTGGAAAGGTATAGGGATATATTAAATTAAATATATGGTGGTGGAGTAATTGGTAGGAGTGTAAGTAACAATTCTGCAAATGAATATTTCCGTAGCTTTATTTTTAGAAATTTGACGGCCTTTTTTCTTAACAGGGGTAATTTTGGACGAACAATCCAAAATATCCCCTGTGTCCAAAATAGCCCCATTATTGTAGGACTGTATCCATTTGATCCTTCGCAACCAAAAACCAGATTGCCTCCCGAGAGCGAAGACGTTGGAGAATCTCATTCGCTTATTTCTGATGCAGTTGTTGACCGTCTCAAAGAAATGCGAGGGTCGAACGAAGGTAATCTAGGAGAAAAAACGAGACAAAAGAGAGGGTCAGTTGAGCCTGGGAAGAGTATATGCGCAGATGATGTTGCAAGTACTTCTAAGGAAAAAGCTGTACCGAAGTCCGTCAATGCAACGCAAAAATTTTATCGCCCTAATAATGAACCTAATACGTCCTTGGAATCAGGAGGAAGAAGACTAAAAAAAACACGAAATCGTAAAGAAAGTGTAAGTTAGACAGCTGAAAATGAGGGCAATTTCGAATTGGTTGAAAGTTCAGATGATGGAACTGAAAGCTTTAATGATTTACCTGTGTTCGACCAATATAATACTCTCAAAGTAGTCTGTCCATCCGGAATATGTCAGTTCTAGTGATGATGAAGCCCCCCTCAGAAAACACCCTAAAATTAGTGATAATCTCCCTGTACAACAGCGGAAAATATCTAGTTTTTAAGTTTAGCGAAGCTTAATCTTAATTTACCTACTTACGGGAACTTTTTTGTTTTTTGTAGACCCAGAGTCAATCGTGTAAAGTACAATGACGTAGGTGCCGGCGGAGAGAAAACTTTTAGTTATCCACTGGTTTTTAATGAAGTCACATGAGGCTCGAGAGAGACGGCGATGCAACAATCTTGCCGCCGGCACCAACGTCATTGTACTTTACAGGATTGAATTTGGGTCTACCTGTTATTATTTGTTCCTATTGAGTTGTGTTTATTTAAAGAGGACTTGATACCTATGTTTAGGTTTATGTGTTCCTATTGAGTTGTGTTTATTTAAATAGGATTTAATATGTTTAGGTTCATTTGTTCTTATTTAATAAAGAATCATCTTTAAATTGAGTTTTATTCACTTTTTTTATTTACTAGCGCTCAAAAATAACATTTGAGTGTTAGTAAATAACAAAAAAGGGATCCTTAGGAGTCCAAAAAAGCCCCACGAGCGGGGAAATATTACATAATGCGATATTTTCACGAAGTCTAAAATATCCCTGGTCTAAGGAGCAATTTTGGACGGGTAGAAAAAATTTTTTTTTGGGCCCACCCGAAGAGGGGGGGCCTTTCTGACCAATTAAGACACTTACTTAAACCTAGTCCTTTTCAAAGCAACATCCACACCTAGTTTTCCCTCGCTAAGTTTTCTGATATTTAAAAAAAAGTTCAAAAAAAGTCTAAATTAACCCCGTTATACGGTACCAAAAAGTGAAAAACTCATTTTTTATCTTTTTTTCAGGATGATCAATGCCATTTAAAAATAGTAAATACTTTTACCAAGAAGATATTGTTTCCAGGATTTAAAAGTAGATTATTCGCCTCTAAACATTTTGAGACTACTCTTTTTCATAAAATAAAGCCGCTTAACCTAAAACAATTGGTAAAATCAAGTTTTCTTTTCAAACTATTTATCTAGGATTTTCATTTTGGGCTTAAATGACTTAGACCACGACACTTTAACACTATCTGAAAAAAAAAGTGGAAGTAGGAAGGCCTTTGTGTTCAACCTAGTCGAGGCACACCTTGACAGTGCAACCCCCAAATATATAAAAAACAGTTGCTTCAGAGACCTTTGGCCGAATTCATTTTCGATTTAATTTTAACGTTAAGTGCTTGTTACGTTCCGTTTAATATACTGGACAAAGAACTATTTCAGCAGCTCTGGAAAATATAATATAATTCCATGTGGATATTGCCAAGCCGAAACGGTACGAAGGTATTTCCCAGACGTGTGTGAGAGGCTATAAAACCATATTAGCCTTACCATAGTTATTGGGAATTTTATGTTCTGTGAGAAATTCACCACACACTACACGTATGTGGTACGGGACCCTTTATGCGCGAGTTAAACTCGCACTTGACCGATCTTTCATTGCAAACAATCACGGCAACGTTCATGAATTAAATCCTTTTTGACAAATATCGTAGACGCACGTACCATCGTGCCGATAAAGATCTGGGCCAGCAAAATCACAAAATCACAAAATTGTAAAAGGACACCGAACTTTTAAAAAGTAACGCAAGTTACCTTTTGTAGTTTGCGTTACGAGGTGGCATCAAAATATATTTCGTGTTGTATAAATTTGAGGAACAGTTTATATGGAGAAACTAAATTTATTGGGCATCTTTTTATTTAGAAAAAAGTCAAATATTTTATTTAAAGTATATTTAACATCGCCTGCAAATGAAAAATAAAACCAAATAATAAAATAAATTCAATAAAAGATAAAAAAATACAAACACAAAATTGGTCAAAGCAACACAAAATTTTTAATATTTGGTCATCATTTCTGTTTATTACTTTTTGAAGATTTTGCGGCATACCTACTTAAAACTAGGTTTCCGCATAATTCGCCCGTTACTTCATCCCAAGCTTGATTTATCCTGCAGCGTAATTTATCCCTGTTTCTTAGTGGAAAATAATAATAATAATAATAAATGTCTTTTTATTAATTAATTACAATAGAACAGTATAAAAATAAATGCAAAGTGTGGCGAGATCCAGCACAGCTGTTCATCTAACCACCAAGATCAACTTATAAACAAGTAGTATATTCTAAGGTACTAAATAGTATTAAGTAACCACAAACGAGTAATAATATGGGTACTAAAAATTAACCTTAATTAAAATTAACATATTGTAGAATGCATACTGAAACATGAAATAGTATGCCTGGAAGGAAGAAGAAAATAGAAATTAACAAAAGTCAAATCATGTCTAATAAAGATTTAACGGTACGCACCTCAGCCTCTCTCTCCAGTCACGTATCTCTTCAGATGAAGCTTAAAACCATCTACAGATGAGCATGATTTAATCACTGGCGGCAGTCTATTATAGAGTTTAATGGCATTATAGGTAAAACTGCGTTGGAATGCAGCGGTGTTGTGGCGGGGCATCTGATAAAGTTCATTGTAACGCGTCGCCCTGTTATGAACTTTGACTAGTTTTTCATAAAGATATAGGGACTCCCCAGAATTACTTATTTTATAAACCAAAGAACCCAGATGAATGCGATATCTCTCGTCTAGATGGAACCATCCCGAAGCATTAAATGACGGTGTTATATGGTCAAATTTCCTCAAGTTGTAGCAGTATCTGACGCATAAATTTTGCAGTTTTTGTAAGCTACTTCTAGATGCCAAAGTAAGCGCAGGCCAATAAAGAACATTTGCATAATCTAGATACGAAATAATTAAGCTATCACACAACCTAAGTCTAATGTCCAAAGCCAAAACATCCCTATGGATATACAAGGTCTTTAACTTACAGAAAGACTTTTGCAAAATATGTGAGACATGATGCTCGAATCGTAGATCAATATCGAAGTAAACGCCAGTGGCGATCCGTGGTCAGTAAAAGAGGTGAGGCCAAAAAAGTTATAATATGAAGCATATAGTTTTATTTAAAACACACATCAAAACGTAAAATAACATAAATCGGAAATCAAATGGCAAACTTAAAAACAAACTAAGAAAAATGCAAAATTATGTTTTATAGATTAAGTCTATCTTTCTGTTGCACTTAATCGCAAACGATCCTATTACCGAGTTATAAAATGAGTCGGAAGAATACATTTTAATTATTAAGCCTTTTCTATAGACACTACAGCCAAACCATTTAACATTTCTTGTGCAATAGAATTTCTCGAATAAGTTTTATGAGTTTTAAAGCTAAAATATTTCTTTCAACTGAAACCGATGCTCCAGGTAGTGTTGGCTATTAAACATTTTGTACATTTCTGATAAAACCTCGTTTAGACCATTTTTGTACTTTTTGTCTCTTAATCTCTGGCAAAGATAAGGAACGGAACTGTAACGGTAACCTCGTTTTTGCATCGGTCTTTTTGGAAAAGATTTTTATAACTTTGAACTAAATTGTTAAATAACTGATTTAGAAATGATACGTCAAAATCGGCAAAAAGCGTTTGGTTAAATTAGGTTCAAAAATAATAACTTATTAATACCGTTAAATCGATCTGTAATTTGATTATTATCAAGCACTTCATAAAATAACGCCTGGTAAGTCAATGTAACATCATTCTTAATTAGGTCCTTATTTTCGGTTCTTGCCCGTATACTTGTATAATGGTACTTCTGAAGTAGCTCTCCCATTAGTAACAGTTTAATTTTTTTCACGTTGAGAACGCATAGAAAATGATGTTTGCCGCAGCAATAAAACATCATAAAATAACGTAGCTCCCGTTCTCAAATAAAATATCTAGTAATCAGGAGGCCAAGCGCTTTACAGGCCTCTCTTCACTATAAATTCGCGCGTGGAAGCAACGAATACCAATTGCGTGGAAGTGAGTAATATAAACATACTAAATAAAGACAGAACCATTCACATACGTCCAGAGACGAGCTGCTTCGAGAGTCTAGGGCACACCGAGCCTCTGCTGCATAGGCCGTTCTCTCATAGAAGAACTTGTTAACATACAGCACGTACTGCGAATATCGCATGTGGTTCTTTTTTAGTCGAATTTATTGTCGCAAATATTAGCGCTTCCCTTGTACATAAAAGTGGCTTTATAGACGTTTGCTAAACCTTTCGACCTTTATAATTGCCAAATTTATATAATAAATTTTAGATTTGAAGTAATGTGATGAAGAAGAGCAAAACAAAACATGTTAATCAATCTTATGAAAATTTGCATTTTTACATTTTAAATTAATTGTAGTGAGGCCGGGCCTCACCTGCCTCATGCTACCGATCGCCACTGGTAAACGCCCAGGTTTTTACATTCTGATGATGGGTTTATTATAACATCGTTTATATAAATATTAAGATTATTCGCGACGATATCCCTATTTCGTCCGAACACCATCATCTGGGTTTTACTGCCATTAAGCACAAGGTCATGGGTCACCGTTAACTCCGAAATAGTTGCGAGGTCGTTAGTAATGCACACCGATGGCTGCACACCGGAATCACTGGAAAAAGAATAATAAATTTGCATATCATCGGCGTACTGATGAGACCTGCAATGAACCAAATGACTGGAAAAATCAGCAGTATAGACAGAAAACAACAAGGGCCCCAGTATGCTACCCTGTGGCACCCCTCTGTTTGTCGAAATGAATTCAGATGTACCGCTAGGCAATACCACACACTGATCTCTCCCACTCAGATAGCTTTCAACAAATTTTAGCGACGAGGCGCTCAGGCCAAAAAACTTTAATTTAGTCAGCAATATTGAATGATTCAATGTGTCAAACGCCTTGCTGAAGTCCAGCAGGATGAAACAAGTATTTTTCCCCCATCCTGAGCCCTCAGCAAGTCGTCCGCCACATTAAGAAGCGCAGTCGTGGTACTATGAGCCCTCCTAAAACCGGACTGCGTTGACGGTAGTGCTTTACTTTGTAAAAAGTGTTGATTTAGTTGTTCGTTTACTACCTTTTCCAGAATTTTAGACATGCAACAGAGCAAACTTATGGGTCGAAAATCTGAATGTGAGGAAGAGTTGTTATTTTTAGGTACAGGGACAACGTTTGCTCTCTTCCACAGGGAAGGAAACTTACTGGACACCAGGCACCTGTTAATCAAAAAAGAGATATGGGGGGTAAGATGAGGAGTTACCAAAGAAATTATTTTTATATCAATACCATCCACCCCTCTGGCTTGTGTTTTTATTTGTGAAATTATTCTCTCAATCCTCTCTTCCGTGACCTCAGAAAACGAAAATTGATTTTGCACAGACTGAAAAACAGCATTAGCGTATAATTCACTAATTAGATTGCTCTAATTGCCAGCAGGAAGAGGTATACTGTTAATAAAATAGTTGTTAAAGGAATCCGCGGTACCAATGTCGGGTGGAACAGTAGACCGTGTAGCGTTAATGTTCAAATATTTAAGCGTTTGCCAGAAACCTTTGGGGTCAACCCTAAATTTGTGATTTAGGTATGCTTTTTTTTCGTTCCGAACAGCCATGGTTACAAAATTTCTAAGTTGTTTGAATTCATTTTTTGACGCTTCAGTTTTTCTTTTTTTATATTTTGTTAGTGCTTTTCTTTTTAACTTTATCATAGATCTCAGGTTATCAGTAAGCCAGGGCGCTGGCGTCTTTGTAAATCTAGACGTTTTTATAGGGGCGTGAATATTAAGAAGATAGTCCAAGTTTGAATTTAAAAATTCAAGCATATGATCCACATCGTCAGAGCCATATATAGTATTCCAGTTTATATTGTATAGATCATTTAAAAAATTATTATAGTCGAAATATTTATAATCCGTGTAAGTTTTAAATTTAATTTCTTTATGTGGCTTTTCTAGTTTTAAATCGCAAAGAACAAGCGAGTGATCTGATATGTTGTCCATGTCTATCACATTGGTACTGGAAACCACAGACGGAGAGGAAGTAATAATTAAATCTATAAGAGTTTGAGAATTATTTGTTACGCGGGTGGGTGGTGAAATAATTTGAGATAGGCCATACTTGTTTAAAAAACCTCTAAAGAGTACGCTGCTGTTAGTGTTGTCCATTAAGTTGACATTAAAGTCGCCCCCGATTAAAACATAATCGAACTCGGGAAAATATTCTATAACACTACTCTCCAGTTCATCCAAACAAAGCTTTAAATTTGTGTCCGGCGGTCGGTAAAGAGATCCGAAGCACAGCTTTTTGTTACTAATCTTTAGGCTAATCCATATTTGTTCAAGACCGCTATACCCTAGCCCTAGAGGAACGCTCAAGACTTTAAATTTCAGTGATTTCCCTATAGGCATTACCACTCCCCCTCCCCTCCCATCCCTATCACGTCTCACCAATATATACCCCGGCACGCACACACCATCACTGCTAATTCCAGGATGCAACCAAGTTTCTGAAAGACCAATGACATCTATTTGCTCATCCGAGACAAAATCCAAAAACAGATCAAAGCGTGATGTTAATGAACGCACATTAAAGTGAGAAAAACTGAAATGCGTATCCACACCATGCATTCTTCCCTGATTCTACTAATTAAATCAAAACGCGCTCCATTAAATTTAAGTATTTTTACTGATATTGACTTATCGATGTTGTTTTTAAAGTACTGGAAGTAGTATATACATATATATTAAGCCCAGAACGGACATATTGTTTCACTACATCTGTGTTTCCCCTAAAGAATTTTGGTCTATTGATTATTTAACTAACTTAAAATCATGTTTTTATACATGGATTTGACCTTTTTACCCCAAATGGTTTTCATCGGGTTCAAATCGGGACTCTTCGAAGGCCAGGGAATAACTGCTATATTATTTTCTTGCAGGAAATTTTGCACTATGCGTGCTGTATGTATCGGAGCATTATCATGCTGAAATCTAAAATTTTGACCATATACAGCGTTTATCGATGGTATCATCACTTCATTTAGTAGATTAACGTGCACTGCTGCATTTAGTCTTCCTTCTACGATTTGGCAAACTCCTGGCCCTCTAGCGCTAATCCAACCGCAAACATTTATAGAGAAGCGCACATTTTGGTTAGATTTGTGGGTGTCTATCTCATCATACCGCATGCCGGAAGGCCTATAAACCCGAATTAGGTTCTTGTGCACTTTAAGTATGTCGGAATTAACAAATTTTCGAAAGGGCAAATTAAAGATTACCTTCTTTGGAGCACTTTAACAAAAAAAATCGGTGGATGAACCATTTTTTTCCAAGAAAATTCCAAAAAAAGGAAAAAATTTGGAACGCAGCACAGCACCAATTTTTATATGGTTTCAAACCACACAAAACACTACAAATAATATGTTATAATTATCACGAAAGGTATGTATTACATATACAAAGATTGACTATTCACAGAAAATTAAAAAATTTTAATTTTTATACGGAAATTAATTTATAATGGCCAGAAATTATTTGTTTACTTGTGATTAGGGAACGCGGCACTTCGTCAGCATTCTTCTGTCAACTAAACCCACTAAATGCAAAGTTGCCAAATCTATTACAATTTTGTATTTTAGTATTTACACAAACTGTCTGGTTTTATATAAAGGCAAATCGGGAATGCGAATGCCGAAAGTTTATACTGTGGGTCCAGAAAATCTAGCGAACGGTGGATCGGAGGGCACCCTAAGGTCGGAACAGGGTTAGCACCTGGTTAGGGGCCCTGACCAGTCTCTTTCCTCGCAGCGTATTTCCATTCTATACATGGCCAGAACGCAGCCCTAGAAAACTGCTCGATTTCTATGGCTGCTCACCCAACCTGAGCAAAAAGGTGGTCAGGTTTGCTCAGTTTTGATTGATATAGATACATATATATGTATATCAATGAAAACTGAGCAAACCTGACCACCTTTTTGCTCACCCAACCTGAGCACAAAGGTGGTCAGGTTTGCTCAGTTTTCATTGATATAGATATATATGTATCTATATCAATGAAAACTGAGCAAACCTGACCACCTTTTTGCTCAGGTTGGGTGAGCAGCCATAGAAAGCGAGCAGTTTTCTATGACTGCGTTCTGGTCATGTATAGAATGGAAATACGCTTTTCCTCGCAGGCGAAGAGGGATCGGATAGCCAGTCAAGTTTGGCAACACTGTAAGCCACCTTTCAATATTAAGGAGTTTTCGCATTGCAAAATTTCAAAATAACGTGTTTTAATTCAACTTTATCTTGATTTTTCTGGTAGAAAAAGTGCTTCATCCGCAAATTTTTTTGTTTTAATCCTCTTTATTCAACCTACTCCATCTACTAAAAAGTTAAAATTGCCAATTCGGACATACTTAAAGTGCACAAGACCCCCGAATTCTCCCATTATTACATGATTGGAAAATTTTCTCGTGAGAAAATATAACTGTTTCCCAGAAATTATTCTGATTTAAATATTCATGTGCAAATTCTAACCTGCCCTGTTAATTTATTTCCGTTAAAAATATGTATTAGCAGCACAACGACTTCGTATATCGGAATTTCGAACCCTGTCTCTTGCAGTATTTGCAGAACCTGGAAAGTTCGTCTCGCCTTTATTGCTGTTTCGAATGGATGATCCCTTAGGGCGTGTTCTCACCAAAAGCAACCGGCAACTGCAACGCAACTGCAATGCGACCGCAACTTCAGTTGAGTTGACCTTGTGTACTTACCGGAATCAACTGTTTTGCAGTGCCTTGTGTTAGTCGTGAACAAAATGTCGTCCTCGTCAGAGGAAAATATAGCTGCTGCATACTTGCTCCTGAAAAAGCGTAAGAAAAACACCGAACATTTTGGGTTAACCCTTTTTATACCATAAATTTGGGACATAGTTCTTATATAGTGGCACATGAATTGAATAATGATCCTGTTAAGTTCTATGAATTTTACCGTATGAGCAAAAAAAAACCTTTAAAATTTTAGCAGAAATGTTGAAACCTGAAATAAGCAGAAAATACACCAATTACCGCAAAGCTATAAGTGCTGAAGAAAGGCTTCTTATCACATTATGGTAAGTTTTTATTATTATTTTTAACTGAACAAAATATCCTTAAATAAAGTAGGGAGTTGGTTGTACACCGTATATTTAAGGTAGTAGGATTGAAAGAGTTAATTACCATACACTCTTTCAATCCTACTACCTTAAAATATCCTTAACTATGTAAGATTTTTAAAATAACTCGGTAACATAAGAAAATTAACGTAAACTAATAACTATAATACAAGGACTCATCGGAATTGCACTGCGAAACGTGGGGTACGTTCAGTATTGTAGATGATTGAGTGTCTGATGCCGACTGGCAACTGAAGGCACTTAGTGACCTAGTGTCACTTCGCGACAACCTGCCGACACTAGGTGGGCCAAAACTCGTTCCTGAATTACTACTATTATCTTCTAATAATATTTTGTGTATAAGCTCCAATATTCCCCGTTTCAGTCTCCTCTTTTGATGAGCATTCATTAAGTTCATATCAGGCACCAGGCTGAGCAGGAATTTCTCATCTGCACTTTCACTTGGCTTATCAAGACGTTCCTTTTTTGCCTCAAAGTATTCCGCCAGGGATTTCTCTGTATCTGTGTCTTTATTTGATAAACACAAAATATACTTAAGTATGTATTTCTGTCTTGATTTTACTAAAAATATCAGCAACTTGCTTCAAATATACCTTTAATCCTGTATTTACTTAACTAGATAGATATAATAAAAACAACTCACCAGGTTCGCACATGCTTTTAGCAATTTCTTCCCAGGCTTTTTCTTTGATGTCGATACGTGTGTAAGATGACTTTGTCACATCATATAAACATGTGTGTGCTTCAACAAGGGCCACAAAATTTTGCTGTCTCGTCCGCCATGACACAGCAGTTCTTGGCAACTGTAGATCGCAACAGGCGGCGACGCGGTATGCAGCACTGCCAGCAACTCACCTTCAACTGATTGCGTTGCAGTTGAGTTGCCTTTTAGTAAGTGGAAACACGTGTATTTAAACATTAGCGCCGTGTCGCGTTGCTGTTGCATTGCAGTTGCGTTGCGGTTGCCGGTTGCTTTTGGTGAGAACGCGCCCTTAGATAAATAAGCACTCTTCTATCTTGATCTTCTCTATATAGCTAATAAAAGTTCCATGCCTTGCTATTTTTTGTTTTGCAATATCCCTAATAAAAGCACCATCTCGCAACCGACTGTAAATAACACCATTTTGCGGAGAAGGGGGGGGGGGGTTAATTTTGTCATATTTTTAGAGAAAAATGTGCTTGACAAGTTAATGATAAAGTGACAATCTATACTGACATGTAAATTTTTCTTATGAAATTCTACTGGTACCAGGCTCGACAGTAAATACTTCCTAATAGTCTAGGAGAAAAAAGGAAATTGGAAGCTTTTTATCGGCACGATGGTACTTATTTCCGGCATCGACGCATCTGGTGCTAAACCAAACTGGCCAGCCTTTTTCATTAAACGCATTATTTCTTTCTTTTTACATTTTAATACCGGACAGAAATGACTCTTCTTCATGGCAATCGCCCTTACGTATTAAAATATTTTTATGTTAGTGCCCCATCGATCCTAAGTGATTTGCAACCAGATTTTTTTTTCACTTTTCTGCTCAAACTTTTTTCGTCATTACCAGATTTTTTAATATTTGTTCGCTGGATAAAACGTTTTCTCACAGCCCATGGACAAAAATACAAAAACCGGAGCTTAATTAGAGTCCCAATGGAACAATTTTCGATTAAAGCCCTCTGTTCCGCTTAAAAACTCTAACCGCAAATGAAAGTCCGTGTTATTATATAGCTGTTTAATCTGGTTTTTAAATATTAGGATTATGAATATAAATCTGCACATTTAGCGCCTATTATGAATTAATTTGCTTCCTTTTACAGAAAGATCAAAATGTACCTATAGCATTAAAATTTACAATTTTCAATTTATTTGAGAAATTGAGACATTCCATGTAGGTAAGCTTAATTACCTATGTACAGTAGGGTGGGTCCACAAATGTGAATTTTCGCGTGTCGAATTCTAATTGAGCGGAAAAATTGCTTGTTTGCATGTCAATAAAAGAAAAAATATTGAAAAATTCTCATGTTTAATCTTCAGTTCGGTCAAAGGGCATAAAGTTTGAAAATGACAAGAAACACTAATAATTATTACCTCAACGAATTTACACATTAAGTTTTTCGACTTCTAATAGCATTGACATTCTTCATTTTAGTTACCTGATAATAAGACCTAAAGTTTGCGAATGTTGGTAAAAAATTTATGTTTCTACTGCTTTACAAACAGATGCACTGTTGTATTAAAAATATATACAAGGCCATTTTTGTTGACAAATATGTTCCTATAAGTGATTTTATATATTCAACGTTGGCAGGTCCGTTCCTGGACAGGCTGCTGGTGGTGCGCCAGCACGGTGGCGGCCAAACACGAGTTTGAAATTTTCAACTTTTCTTGCCACACCCAAACAGTTGAAAGGTGCTTAAAACTTGTAACAGAGTGAACTGGAAAAGTTTGCGGACAAGATAACAGAGATGGCTATGTTAGAGGAATTTTGGACTCCAGATCTTCGATGCCAAAAATCCGATTTCGAGATAACGCAGATGACGGATAGTGGTGAACCAACATAATTTACCACGTCCTGATTGGTTGGATAGTTTGGAAGGGCGTGGATGGAACTCGAATTACAGCCAGAAGCGAAACCGTGTCAAATTCGTCCGGGTCCGCGCATGGCGTCACGCCGTGATTTATTTTTGAAATTTATATCGCGCAATATAGAGTTACGTTAGTTAAAGGCTATTTTATATAAATTCTATTGGCAATATACTTTGCCTCCAGCTTACAATACAAATTTTATCGTATATGATTTAAAATAATCATATAAATAAAGGGATAAATACATACATTGATTACATTGATTGATTGATTGTCCACATCACAACCATACACAGCACATCTCATTTTTTACTTTTAAACTCCTAAACGTAATATAAAAAATACCAAAAAATAGTTGAAAACACAACGTGATCTTAAAAAATATCGCGGAATTGGTCACGGCGTGACGTAAATGGCCACGCCTACCTGCGCGGTATCATATCTTCTTTTATTTGTATCATGATCCAGCCCCACGTGGGGAGTTCTGGGTCATTTCAGTAAAAATAATTTTGCGAAATAGGCGAAGAGCTACAAGCTGATGTTTTTGGATCGAAGTTGAATATATAAAATTTAATAGAGACAAATTTGCCAATAAAAATGGCCTTCAGTATATTTTTAATACAACAGTGCATCTGTCTGTAAACTGTAAAAATATCAATTTTTCACCAAAATTCACAAACTTGATGCCTTATGCGCGAGATCAAAATCTCGTGGGCGATTTTTAAAAACATTTTGCTGTTATCTGGTAATTAAAATGAAGAATGTTAATGTTTTTGGAAGTCGAAGCACTTAATCTGTAAACTTTGAGCGTTAAGGTAATAATTGGTGTTTTTAATACTGAAGATTAAATATAGGAATTGTTTCAATATTTTTTCCCTTATGGGCATGCGAATATGCAACTTATTCGCACTATTAAAATTAGATACTCGAAAATTCACCTTTTTCGACCAACCCTAATGTACAGCCATTGACAATTTAAACTTTCAGATGTGCAATATATTTCCATTAATTTAGAGCTGCAACTTTAAATTGTCAATGGCTATACCTTGGGTATCCGAAGAAAAATGATTTATCATTTATCAATACGGGGTTTAAATAATTAAAGATAAGGAAAAGAAGAGAGAACATGAACATGGGCATAGGAATACAGAAGTTTACAGGTATCCTATGACTGTGGTACACTATTAAATTTCTTGTTAGTAAGCACTTATCAACATTAAAGTTACGAACGATAGAACAATAGAACGAAAGGCTTCAGAGCAAGTGAAATGTCGGGACATATGTAGGTATAATTTAAAGGCCACATAAATCTCAGCCATTTTGTTTGGTATTTAACATTTACAAATTTGGTCATGGCGCGTTATTAAGAATTACTTAAAAAGAGTTAATCTTAAGCACTTCCGGCTGGATTCACTAAAAGAGTTTAAGATTTCGTATTAGTTTAAATTAAGATTTAGGTAATCAATTAGGTTCTGTCAAGGTCTTGTCATGCCATTCTCGTAATTATCAGAGATTTTTCTATCTTATCATCATTTTTAGTGTTCCGTGAAAACTGAACACTTCTGAAATCACTTCAGCGTCCATCCATCCGTCTGTCACTGGCGATTTTCTCTGAAACTATTTGACGTAAAAACTTTAAATTTATCACAGAACTAGAGTGTGGTGGTCCAAATATAGACGTGGAGTACAACAAAGTTGAATTTTGATTCTGGGGGTTAATTTCTGGGGATAAATTTGGACATGGAAAAAACATTTTTTTTTCAAGGGCATCGTGTAGGGTGTCAAATAACAGCTTATTGAAGCACAAATTCAACTATATATGAAGTATTTTTGTTATGCATTTTTTAAACATTTTTCAGGAAAAACGTTAAGGAATTGCTGCCCCCCATCCTTATCATCAACAGGATCGCTCAGAAACATTTGGAAAAAATCATGAACATTGAGAATTAGGTGTAGATCGAGTCCAAATTATCAAGACTAAAAAATTCTAGCGCGATCAGTTGTTAAGAACAATTTAGTTGTTTATTTCCTTATAACTGCTGAACCATTGGTTTTTGGAAAAAAGTTTTCCGACAAAAAAAATTTCTCACGATGTAAGGAACAACTTTTGTTTTTACACGGTTTTCAATGCTCCGCGCATACGACATATAATATGGCGTTGGTGCCGTCGGCGGAGGCGTGTAGCGGGGCAGACGGGCGGAGATCGGGCAGCCGAGGTTTGCTCAGGTTAAACGGGGGGGGGGGGGGCTGAGGGCACGGAACAATAATTGTGCAGATATACCTTGCACTTGACCAAAATTATAACAACGCAACGTACCAAAAACATACATACATTCAAAGATATGTATGCACCTACATATATTGTACTCATTACGATTTGACTTTCTCTACGAGATGCGTAAAAGAAATGACCTTTATAATGGATATGGTTGAAGGATCATAAATTTTTAAGTATTCGCCAACCACACATTAAATTATTAATTTGATTAGGGTTAGATGGGACAATGCAAACTACAGGTACCTACTGATGAACTATGACACTGTCAAGACAGGTTTTATCAACTTCTTTGGGTTTTCAATGCTCCGCGCATACGAGATATAATATGGCGTTGGTGCCGACGGCGGCGTGTAGCGAGGAAGACGGGCGAAGATCGGGCAGCCGAGGTTTGCTCAGGTTAAGTGGGGGAGCTGAGGGCACGGAACAATAATTGTGCAGATATACCTTGCACTTGATCAAAATTTATTTTTAAACGTGTTTCTGACATGAATCTAGTTCCATTATTATGAAAAATATACACCTTAATTGCCCTGTTCCCTGTTCCTGTTCCCCCCTGTCCCTGTTGCCCTGTTCTTTATAAATTTGCGAGAAAACTCAAAAATAAATTCAAAGTACCAGACTAAGTTCTGACACTATAAAAAATTTTGGCTGTCAAATTACACCAGTTTAGGTATAGTGAACCTGGCTGTTTATTTTCTTTAGCTCTGTGGCATTGCAGATTTTAGGTTAAGGTTAAGGCGTAACGATATAGTAAAAGCAGCACAAGCAATATAAATAATTAATTTTAATATTAAGTACCTAAATTATTGTTTTACTTATACATTTTTAAAATACTTAGAAATAAGTTTACATCACACAACTTATATAGTTTTCTTATTCATACACTTGTCGGCTTTAAACTAACATTGTCCAATTATCTGATTCTAGAGGTTGGTACACTTAATTTCAAAAACATGTTCATTTTTGATCCACTGTTATCTGTTTTAGTAACCTTTTGTTAGTTAATGTGTAAGTCTCCTGCATCCACAGTTTGGTGTGGAAAGACCACTAACCAATAACATTCAGTGAAAACGTAAAGGTTTGAATAAATTCATTTAAAATTCAAGAATTCTTTTCGTAGGAAAGTCAAGTTTTGGATTTAGTAGTATACATACTGAGTTTAGTGTACATGGTGACCCAAAAAGAGGATACCCATGTCACACTTAATTTTTTTTAATAGAAACCTCTTTTTTATTTTATTTTGGAATTCAGCGTAAAATTTTAAACACTTTTGAAGAAATTGACAGTCGCACTTCTTTATCTCTCCCTCCCCGCCGTCACTTTTCTTAATATCTGTTCCACAAAATTTAATTTATTTTCCTCAATAACCCCGAAAAAGGCATGTTTTTTTAACATTTTTCGAGAATTTGTCCATCGCTCCTTTTATCTGCCCCCCCGTTCATGTTTTTAAGATTGGTCAGACAATTCGATTTTCTGACCTCAGTAACCCCGAAAACGATAATATGAGTTAACATTTCTGAATAAAATCTCAGCCGTTTCTTTTATTATCTCTAAAAATGACACACTATATAACGTTTTTGGACAATTTCCCAGTCCCTCCTCTTTACCCCCCCCCCCATCGGTAATTTTTTAGCATCTGCTAGACAAAATTAGATTGTATGCCCTCATTAACTATTAAAATTGATGCTGCCACTCCGAAATACGCACGCAAGAATTGTCGATTTCAAGAGTTTTTTTTACTTTTTTAGTTTCAGCAAAAAAAACCCTTAAAATGGAACCATTTGGAAGAATTCACCTACGAAATTTCAAAAATTTATCGAAATCGGTTAATCCGTTCAAGAATTATGCGTAAACATATATAGAGAAAAGTCACATACGGATCGAATTAATAATCTTTTCAGTGAAAAGATTTTAACTTACTATATACCTATAAGATATTTTATAACAACGCAACGTACCAAAAATACACATACATTCAAAGATACGTATGCACCTACGACCTACATATTGTACTCAATACTATTTGACTTTCTCTACGAGATGCGTAAAAGAGATGACCTTTATAATGGATACGCTTGATGGATCATAAATTTTTAATTATCCACAAACAATACATTAAATTATTAATTTGATTAGGGTTAGATGGGACAATGCAAACAACAGGTACCTACTGATGAACTATGACACTTTCAAGACAGGTTTTATAACCTTATTTCAGGTTTATATACAGTTTTAATATAATAATAAGATAAAATATTGTATACAGGAGATTAATCTGAATGATGCTCAAAAATAAATTTTAATTTAGTTATTAAAATATATGTAACAGGTACCAGCGACTTTTTTTGCGTTCAGTACACGAGTGTATTACTATAACCACCAGTATTTGCAACAAACCCTGTGACGCATCTCGGTGACGTTCTGTGTGTATCATGTTTCGAGCAAGCAAAGCCACGGATAACATATGTATCATGTATAATAATTAACAACAACTCTCAGGAAGCTCTTTACTATTCATCAGCCTTACGTATATCACCATTGGTAATATATGGCAACACTGCGGTGAGCTTGTGTAGTATGCAGGGTACTGTACAAAGGCGCTGCTAAAAGATATCTCATGTTTAAAGACTTGTAAACATAGGTGAGTCCAGGGACGTCTCTACACTATTTGAAAATAACATTAGGATCCGATTTGAAAATAAAATACTAATATTTATTTACCTACATTGTGTAATTTGAAAATGCGAAATATGAAACTTGATTCGGTTAAAGTAATAAAAAAATATTATACTCACCCAATTTATGGATACCACAATATGCCCAGAGGCCAAATTCGTGTAATCTACTTTTGAGCCTCTATAAACGCCTGTAGCATTAAAATACGCTTTACAGTAGACAGTAGCTCCTTTTAATCTTGGGCGCTCTGAAGTAAAGATTGCACTTATTTTGAAAAAAAAAACGCATAACATCCAAAGATGCAGTGTTCGCGTATCTAAAACACTGCAAGTTACTACCGCAATTTTCAGCACCTGACCGCTGCCCAGATGTACTCAAAATTTAATTTGAAAAACACTGTAGCATTGCTACAAGCTTCAACAGCAAGATCGTTTTTTTTAAGTTTGTAGAGCTGTATTTAGATTATCAACTGCAACGAGTCAGAAAGTGACAGATAACTATATTGGAGCATCTACTAATAAACGATAATTTGCGTTTATCTCTGAGAAATAAGGAATACAATGCCATCAAGAATGTAGCATGATATAAGTGGTTTTGTCAGAGCTCTCTGGCTTTTGTTGAATTTTGTATGGATATAAAGCAAGAATTTCAGTCTTTTAAACAGTTGATACTAAGCGAGTTGGATGGAGTGAAAAATGTTATAAATACAACCGCAGATATATCATTACATAGATCAGACAGTGTCTCGTATGCAGATATTGCAAAGAAGCAGAATGAGGCCAAAAAATAAACAAGACAGCAACAAAACAAAATAATTCGTAACAAAAAAATTGAATCCATCAAGTATGGAAGTTGGTATAACTGGACTGCAGGCAGTTAAAGATGGTGGAATACTAATCAAGTGTAAAACCAAGGAGGAAATAGAGAAAGTGAGGAAGGAGGCTGAAAAGGCTCTAGGGAGAAATTATCAAGTAACCATGCCGTCCCTAAAAAACCCGTGTTTGAAGGTCTGCGACATAATCGAAAACCTTAAGGATGACGAACTAGTTGATGCTTTAAAGTCGCAAAACAACTTTATGTGCCATGATGATATGAAATTGAAAGTTGTAGCAATCAGAAAGATGAAAACCCGCCATATGGCAATATGAGTGTGATCCCACAACTTGGAAATCTGTGATAATGGAAGGAAAGTTATGTATTGGATGGTCATTCTCATGTAGAGTGTTTGATTATGTAAGGCTGTTTAGGTGTTTTAAGTGCGCAGGTTTCGGCCATAAGGCCGAAGATTGTAAAGTGGATATTTTGTGTGTAAAATGTGGCGCAGATGATCATGTTAAAAGTGACTGTGCATTTCGGAGCACTGGATGAGGGAAGATCAGCTTGATGTGGTAAGTAGTAGAAATTTTAAATTAATTACTAAATTTTGCAGATCAGAACACAGGGGTGGCGGAGTTGCAGTGTACTGTAGGGCTAATCTCTGCACCCTTTCAAGTAAAAGTAATTTAAACAATTTCAGATCTCTAGAAAAATTCTTTGAAGTTTGTAGCGTGGCCATTTCCCTGCGGGATGGTGGTGCTCTTAAGATATACTGTATTTATCGCTATCGATCTACCGATGTAAATGTCTTTCTTGTTGAATTATCTAAATTTTTAGAAGCTAACATCAAGAGTAACAAAAACGAACACGTTGTTTTATGTGGGGATTTAAATATTGATTTTCTTTGTAAATCAGTTGAACGCAATGAACTTATAGATTTGCTGGCTGCATACGGCATTGCAAGTCATGTCGACTCGCCTACAAGATGTACAGCTGGTTCTGGTACAGCTATTGACTATATTTGTACTAATTTCTCCAATATAGAACAAAAAGCAAAAATTGATTTCAACGGTTTGTCTGATCACTCTTCGCAAATGTTGGAAATAAGAGTAACTTCATTTGCAGGGAAATCCCCACAGTTGGCTTATAAACGTTTCTTTAATGAACAAAATTATCATATAAATATCCTTTATTCTTACTTACATAATGAGACATGGTTGTCAGTATATGAAGCACACGATGTACATACTGCCTTCAGGGTATTTAGTGAACTTTTAATTTATTACATAGATATAGCTTTTCCTCTTAAAAGGGTACATTTGAATAAAAATCAGAAGAAACCTTGGATGACCCGGGGTATTCGCACATCAGCTAAAAATTTAAAATTGTTATATAAAGTAGTAATTGAATCCAATTATAATATTATTATTACAAACCACTATAAAAAATATAAAAAAATGTACAAACGGGTTATTATAGATGCTAAAAACATATAATGATAGTCTGTTTAGAATTTCCACAAATAAAAGTAAAACTGCATGGAATATTATTGCAAATACTTTATCAAATAAAAATATTGTTAATATAACTACCATGTTGATAGAAAAGGAAAAGACGAACGATAAACGTCTTATTTCCAACAGTTTTAACACATATTTTATTGATGCACCTCAGAAATTAGTGTCGACTCGAAGTGCTGATGGGGATCATTTGAATTTTCCGGCAAACCTAATCAATATGTTTTTCTCACCTGTTTGCGATTATGATATAATCAGTCATAAAATCTTTTAAAAAATCTAATTCGTTTGGATTAGATGGAATATCATCAAACTTTTTAAAATCGGTCATTGATTTTATAGTAGGGTCGCTAACATATCTTGTCAATATGTCTATTGAATCCGCAATATTTCCAGATATATTTAAAACAGCTAGAGTGATTCCTTTGTGCAAAAAAGGTGATTGTATGCTGCTGGAAAATTATCGCCCAATATCTTTATTAAGTTCAATTTCAAAAATTCTTGAAAAGATAGTATTTGAACAAATATGTAATTTTCTGTCAGCTCTTCGAGTATTTACAAACTGCCAGCATGGTTTTAGAAAGGGTAAGAGTACAGTGTCAGCCATTCTACAGTTTTTTGAGCAACTATATAATTACTTGGATATAAACAAAAAATGTTTTGGTCTCTTCATGGATTTAAGTAAGGCGTTCGATTTGGTCGACCATACCCTATTAATATCGAAGATAAATCATTACGGTCTCAGAGGAAAAGTTAGTGATTGGCTACAGTCATATCTTAAGAATAGAAATCAAGGAGTAGATATTGATGGAGTGAGGTCGGACAGATCGAGTGTCTCAATAGGTGTGCCGCAGGGATCCATTCTTGGACCTCTGCTATTCTTGATATTTGTGAACGATTTGCCTGGGGTTGTGAATGATCAAAGTGACTTGACAATGATCGCGGACGATAACACGTACATATGCTGTGATACTACAGTTGAGAGGGCTGTCGCAAGACTTCAAAGTATGCTAAGTACATTTGAACAGTGGTTTACTATAAACAAATTAAGTCTTAACCCTAAAAAAACTGTCTTTATCAACTTTACGCCAAGAACATCATCAATCAGTGAAAGCTACTTAGTTAGGACTAATATAGATGGACACTCTATTGCGCAGGTGCCTGAGACTAGACTCCTGGGTATTTATATTGACAATTCTTTAAATTGGAGCTGTCATACAACCGAATTGTGTAAAAAATTATCTACAATTTGTTTTGCTATTTTTCGCCTAAGAAATGTTGTTAACGAAAATACTCTAATATCGTATTATTTTGCGCAGTTTTTTTCTGGTTTAAAATATGGCCTAATATTCTGGGGTGCATCTCCAGGAATGTTAAGAGTTTTTAAATTGCAAAAAAGAGCAATAAGAAATGTTGCTGGTGTTGGGATCAGGCATTCATGTCGTGATCTTTTTAGAAACTATGGTTTTCTTACTTTGCCTGCTATGTATATACTGGAGATTTTAATTTATGTTAGAAGGAATGTTGATAATTTTGTGTCCATGGGGGACATCCATAGCTATAATACTAGATATAGTCAAAATTTAATTACTCCAGAGCATAACCTAGCTCTAAATGAGGGAAGTCCTTATTACATGGGCACGAGGTTATTTAATAAGTTACCATTAGATATAAGGAATATGAATTTACAATTGTTTAAAAAGAATATATCTCGAATCTTAATCAACAGCGTTCCCTACAGCATACAGGATTACATGCAAATGGACAATTTCGAGAATGACATTGGACACTATTAAAGTGATATTTTCTTTTTGGTAAAAAACAGCGTTGCCTAGCCATTAACATGTTTTTCCTGGCGGCAACCCACCGACGTTTTCCATACGTTTTCCATAGTATTTTGGTCTACGAAATAAAAGCTTATTTATTTATTTATTTATTTATCGTACGCAAATTTGCTTCGATTTTAGGGTTACTAAAGTGTGGGCGACTTTCTTTAATGCAGATGGCAATTTTTGGGCAGAACTGAGAAACTACAGATTTAACAGCGTGGAAATGTTGATTGTAATAAAACGCAGCATTCAGCCACGTGCTCCATCTTATTACTATGGGCTGTGGAGGTTCGGTAATTTCGGGTGACAACTGGTGAAATTTTTTTATCCGTTATGGAAATTTTGTGAAAACCTTTTTGGTGCTGCCGATTAACTTGTCAACATCTGGCAGATGTTGTCATCTGACTATATTTATTACTCGTGGAGAATATTATATTGTACAACAAGTGAGAAATATGTCGTTTTCTCACGTGTCGTACATTAGTATATTGTACAACAAGGGAGAAATATGTCGTTTTCTCACGTGTCGTACATAATATTTTTTCTACAGATGCGTTGTTTTTACGTGTTCAAAACGAGGTTCTGAATTAAAATATACATATTACATTAACTCATTTTTATATTTTACTTAAAATTGTAATTAACAGTTATATTTGAACAAAATGCGCGTAGTTTTACGTACTTTGATATACGTATCAACACAGTTTTTAATAATTATGGTACTCCTCAGCATCGAGTACTGGGACCATAATGTTGATGGTTTTAATTTTCTTGATAATTCGTCAAAATAAACTAACAAAGTACTTTCAGAAAAATAATTCACCTGGGCTTGCATTCTCCAGTCCATAAAGTTACTGTAAGCGATTTCATATTTTTGTCTTGATGTGCTTGGTAGCAAATCATTACAAACATCGGATGCTTTTTGAACAATATCTGGAGGTGTATTTTCAAACTCTAAATCTTCGTATTCCATTATAATTAATATTTAACAAATCTGAACTGTTTTAGCATAAAAATCAACAATAAAAACTATTCCCGTTTGGCAAGTTGACAGCAATAATAATTGTGCAGTGTTTTGGTTGTGTTGTTATGGAAACGTCAGTAAATGTTTTTATGGCCTAAGTAGATATTGCGCGCTACTCGTCGGCGTTGCGTTGTCAACATGGAAAACGTGCCGTATTAATTTGATATGTAACAATTCATTACTGATTTGGGTTATCATAAAAACAGTGAGAAATTATTTCTCACTATAATGGCGGACATTTCCCACTGCGTGAGAAATTCTCCCTTTTGAACGTATGGAAGCGATGAGAGAAGTGGAACATTTTATAGCATCCGTGGAAAAACATATTTTATTTTCTTTTTAATAATACATATTTTATTAAATTTTAGGTTAGTTTTCCTTGGATATCGGTTTTAATTTGTAGTATAATCCTGTCTTTGTACAAAATCTTTTTTCTTTTTTCGAACATTCTACCCTGTTTTTGGTAACCCTGTTTACCCAGCTTACCTTTATTATTCTTCTGCAGCATTTTAAATGTTTCTATTTGAGGTGGTACGCTCCAATTATTAGTTTAGAAAATTCGTATATACGTAAGAAACTACGTATGTATAAAAAATAAATTTATGTGCTCTTTCGGTTACAGAATTATGATCTATTAGGTTATAAAATAAACAAAAATATTTACCATTTAATTTCAACTAATTTATCGTCTGTCATGCTTGAGAAGTTGTTCAACTTCCAAGTACTTTTTCACTATTTTTCTAAAGGAATCTCGTACCCGCTGTATCATTTTGGGTGTCACTTATAAGCAGGCAAAGGAGATTCCGTCTTTCATATCCTCTAAAGTTGTAGGTGCAGTCGCAATCGTTTTGTCCTTTATAAAACCCCACAGGAAAAAGTCAAAGGGGGTCAAATCCAGGAACCTAGCAGGCCAGTTTACCGGACCAGCTCGTCCAATCCAACTGTTTTTAAAAATTTCATTCAAATGATTACGGGTCTGTATTGCATAATGGGGTGGATCTCTGTCCTGTTGAAACCACATGACAGGATTTATGTTTTGGTTTAATAATTGGGGTTTGGGGTAATTGGTTTCTTAAAAAGGATGTGTTGATTTCTCCACTTGAATGTCCTTCAAAGAAATGCGGACCAATATCTCTAACCCCGATTATACCACACCAGACATGACTTAACCAGGGATGTTGGTTTAGCAAAGTTATCATCCAGTGGAGATTTCTCGACACCCAGTAGTTCTTTGTCAGCAAAAATAGCACTCATTGGGAACCTGTTGTTTCCTGTGCATTTTTTTCTCTTGTGACCCAATTGCAAAATGTCACGCGATTTTCAAAGTTTTGCCCATATAGCCTTAGTGAAGTGTAATGTGGTATAGACAAAAATTGTACAAGCGCAACATGGTCACAACTGATTTTTGACTCATTCCAGCATCTCTAGCAAGCCGTCTAGTACCTATATGCGGATCAATAGCTACCGCTCCCCAAACGCCGCTTTCGAACTCGTGGTTTCGTCTTTAGACTGCCAGTAGTAGGACTTTTGGTTTGAAACCTCTCCGCCTCCGCCCACACTCGTGTCAGTTTTGTCGTAGTGTTTTACCTTTTTCTTAATACTTTATTATTCCTTAAACGTCCTGAATTGCTGCTTGCTTTCTAGAAAAATCTGATCTTGAACACCTTGTTTAATTTTTATATTTTCACTCACACTATGTCCTGGATTCCGCCCTTGCTCTTTACCACTCTGTATTATGTATCCCTGGGTGAAACTGCCTTTGCATTCCGATATTTTGCTCTTAAAATTTTGCATCGTTTACAGCGATGTTTGTTAACTTTTAACTGTGGTTCATGAGGTTGAAATTTTGTGGCACTGACGTCATCACCTATCTATCAAAAGTTTTCGACATTTCTGGTTTTACGTTTTTAGTATCTTCGGATATGTCTGCTCGTTTCAGGGTGGCGCTTAGGGTGTACGAGTAGTTCTGGAACGCGTTCTGGACCCGCGGATATATGAACGCAGCTGCCGCTGCTGTGGCGATTGGCGGTTTTTCCCAGAGGGGATGAATTTTCCCAGAATTTCCCCGAGTTTTCCCGGCTGGTGTCTGTGATAAAGCAAAAAAAAGAAAATTAAATTAATGAATAAAGTAAGTCACAGGAAACAGGGTGTTTTGAGTGAAGCAAACTGTTACTGAGGGCGTGCAAATTAGCCCTGAGCTCAGTTTGCCGGATGGGTTTAATTAGGCAGTGCAGCTTCTCTGTAGTTTTCTCCTGCATTCCTCCAAAATTACCAACATATCACCTTGCACATTAAAATTCGCTTCCATGATTAATTGAGCAATAAACTAAGAAGTAACCCTTAAAACGTCAATACTCTTCACTGACTTAAGCAAAAATAGCGCATTTTCATGGAAACGGGTAATAATAATTCTGAAATAAGTGACCTTGATTTATTGGTAAAAGTTATTTATTTTTTAAATTCAATAAAAATTTAGTTAACCATAATTCCGTAACAGAAAGAGAAAATCAAAAAAAAATGTATACTCACAATTCGATTGGAATTTTATAAACAAAAGTACATCATTTCATTTAAATTTTCAAATTTACCCCCATCCCTCAAAATAGACAGAGGGGGTAAGTGTCAAAAATATGTTTAAATAATAATATGTCCCCCCATCTCCTTATTAACTAACCGAAATTTCATGAAAATAGTTTAAACCGTTTTTGAGATATCGCTTTGTAACACTTTAAAAAACACAATCTGTATATCTAACGGTTATAATAAAAATAACAATAAATTTTTAATAATTTATTTCCATTGCATATTGGAAATTAGATTGATAGTGGCAACGCCGCTTCCTATTCCTAGTCCTATTCATTCGTGGAATAAATAGCTGTAAAGGATTAATACGTTTTTTTTTTGTACAGGGTTTTCAGTATTTTTTTGCTTTTTTAAGATGTCCCCAAAGTTTGAAAAATGGTGCGCCAGTATCTGGTGTTTGGAAAATTGGACTCTTTTCATCCGGAACTGTCTTTTCACAGGTTTGCTCGGTTGAAGACAGACGACTTGGAAAACCATAGCGACCGCACGCGAAGTCAGATGTTTAGCATTCTCTCACTCCAATTTTTTTGTTGTAAATTTGCACAATATATGAAAGAGAACAAACGACTTGTTTGAATGAATGTTGTCGGTTCTTCTTGCTGAAGATTAATAATCCAAATGCTTTTAGTAAAAGGTAATAGGTTTAAACCCTTACATACTAAAGTTCATAAAATAAACGTCGGGTGACAGACTTATGGTACTGTGTTCATAACGCTACCTCATATCATCTGAGTTTAACCGATGACATACTTTTTTTAAGCAGGACTAGTAAATTACTCCAAAAAACACATAATAATACTGTTTAGATCTCGATTTGCATTAGAATTTTTACAAAACATCTGTAAAAGCTATGTCTACTGGATTTATTTTACGAAAATTATATGTAAAATCACAAAAATATGTAGATAGTAGACAGTAATGGATTTATATATAAATAACAGTATTTTTCATAAAATGTACAGTTTTATATTTGTACGTAAAAATAAGGTTGATAAAAAGGTTTTTTTCGATATATGACGTATTAACCTACTGTATATGAAATATTAAATGGAATATCACTATACTATTGACCATAATAGAAATAAGTGTTTCGCAGAACTTACAAACAATTTTTAAATCTTTGATTTAAAGGTGAAAAAGGTTTTTTCTTCTAAAGCCCATATCATTGAAGATACAAAATACTCTTTATATTTAAATTACCAGATTAATAGCAACTGTTAGTAAATTACAGCTGTCATCAAATAGTTAGATAGAAATTAGTTTGAAATTCTTAAACGGTAATATAATCTAGCCAAGTTGGCGACTTAGTTCGTGTCTTTTTTTATCTGAGCCTGCCCACGTCGATTTCAAGCCTACGTACTAACGTACCGTGGGCGTCTGAAGAGAAGGGAAATGTAATTCATTGAAACAAAACGTAAAGGAGTGGAGGCTGGGAGGGAAATGGAAACATCTGCAAACAACTGCTTCCATAATCTGAAGATCCTAGGTATAAATGAGCGAAAGAAGTGGTATGTCCTAAGACAGTAAAAGGATGGGTACGTAACGCATCTCTTGTGTTAGAAACAGTTAAGGGGGAAATGATAGCGGATAGGTCTTTCGAGCAAAATTCGTGGAAATATCGGTAGAAAAGCAACATCCCTAACAGCGCTGCGATGAGCAAGAGAAGGGAGCCTTCCCGTGAGGATTGAATAGCATCACGGGTCAAAGATGATGCCGCTGCCAAGATGTGAAAACAGTGCTCTAGGTTAGGTCTTATCTGGGTTCTACTGTGCCTATGCAACTAATATTATGTAAAACAATTCGTCATTGATTTTATAAAACTTATAATTAATTACTGTATAATGGTTTGGAAAATAAACGATCAAATAAATCAAATAAATTCGTCAGGATTTAAAGCGTTTCCATGTGTTTATCCTATTTGATTAATTGTCAGCGTTACTATTTAAAAAAATATATAAATAACAAGTTGATAAATATGGTTCGCCCTAAAAGGGTTAAAAAAAGAGAAAATAGTAAATGTGACCTAGGTACGCCCTGAGCAGGTAACCTACTTACAGACCTACAGCTGGAGAGTTTAGCTTTTACAAACAAAATCGGTAAATCTAGTCAAAATCTAGGCACCACCGTAATTTTATTTTCTAAAGGTAGGCTCGAAATGGTGGTCAGTTTAGCCTTTAGCGATAAAACAAAACCGAAAAAAACTAATATGTCAAGTCCGGTACTGAAAGTATTGGGAAAGCAAAACAAATTATTACCTGAGGCCGATACATTTAATTCTAAAAATGATGCGTTAACAAAAATATCTGGTTTTTTAATCAAATGCAAGTTCATCCAATGAAAACTAAATTAATCTATATGACGTACAGTAATATAGGAGTGAAAAACTACCCGGCGTAATTGGTCGGAGTGTGTTTGACTGCAAAAAATCACCCGGTGTGATTGGTCCGAGTGTGTTTGACTTCAGCCACTATATGCACTGAAAGGTCAACTGTGCCTTAAGGGCATAGTGGCCACACTTGATACAATAAAAGGAAGATATGATACCAAACCGTGTCAAATTCGTCCGGGTTCGCGCATGACGTCACGCTGTGAGTTATTTTTGAACTTTATAACGTGCAATATAGAGTTTACGTTAGTTAAAGTCGATTTTATATAAATTCTATTGCCTCCTGCTTATAATACAAATTTTAAACTATATGATTTAAAATAATTATGTAAATAAAGGGATAAATTAATTTAAAATAATAGATATAGGTAAATTGCCAGCCAATTGTGTTCTAGGTATTTATTTACGTGAAAAGACAAGGTATATGATTTTATAAAATAAAGCTATGCCTAATAATTAAGATAATAATTGTTAATTCCGAAATATGATATTAATAAGAAAGCCGTTTGTTCCTATAATTTGTCAAATATTTTTTTATCTGTATGTTTGCGACGGAAACATGTTTTCTGTTTGTTTTTTTTTCACTTTAAATAGTAAATTATTAAAAAATATTGTATTTTTGAATTCTTTGATTTTTCAAATTTAAAAAAATCTTAAAATGCCAAAAATTATTCTAAACAAGACAAAAATATCTAAATTTATGAAATTAGGTAAAACAACAAATTATTTTTTAAGACAATACCCGTTTTTCGGTCTCCTTGTTTGTCGTATTTTCTCAATTAAAGTCTGGTGATTCGCAATTGTTTGGCACAGTAAACTTTTTTATTGAAGCGAGTTTGTAAAAACTCACATTTGACATTCATGACGTGACACAATTCATACTTTAAATTACCTTCATAATCACTTTCGTTAAAATATCTATAACAGATTGTATTATTTTTCACATTAAACTTATCTTCCCGTTTGCACAGACGCTTCCAAATACATTGTGTTTTTTTGTCTTTGGGAAAGCTAAAAACTTTAAAATCGGGCATAAAGCCCTTGCATTGATTGTCCACATCACAAGCATACACAACACACCTCATTTCACTTTTAAACTCTTAAAAGTGATATAAAAACGCCAAAAAAATAATCGTACCACGCGATCTTAACAAAGATGTGTTTCGTTCACAAAATATGGCGGAATTACTCACAGCGTAACGTATCACACCACGCCTACCAGCGCGGTGTGATATCTTCTTTTATCTGTATCATGGTGGCTACATAAACCAGAACTGAAAGGACGTGTCCATCAGCACTAGAATTTACACTAAGGTCAAAAGGCACTCGGACTAATCATGTCAGCTACCGAAAGGAAAAAGAAAAATGTAGTTATTTAAAAATTTAAATTCTGAGTTTGACTATATAAAAAAACCCTCGTTAACGAAGTATACAACATTCAATTTACAAAGATACGATGAAGAAAAGTCAAATTTGTTTGTAGATTCTGGTACGTTTGGCGGTAGCCAGACACCTCTGCACCAAGAAAGCCAAATGTGCTTGTTTGGTGTATGGCCACGTATATCAGCCCTAGGTCAACAACCCCAAACCTGAAATTTCCGCTAGGCAAAACACTACCAGGATCGGCAGCCCTAGCACCGACCTGAATAAAATTAAATGAAAAATAGTGGACGGTCCACTGGTCCTCTGTGGGCCAGTTCAAAGCTTCCCCAATAATGTACACATAAAAATATATGTCCAAATAAAAAGGTAGTTACATGACTACACGTATTGATTCTACAGTGTTTATATCCGTTACTCGAAAATTTACAAAATATACCAAAGTTATAGGTCCAGTCTGGACTGACGAGGCCTGGCTCTACGGTTGCATATTGTCGACAATTCCCTACACGTTTACACGTTACCGGCACTATACATTCGCTCGTAAGCTTAAAAAAATATATACAAAAAAATTCGTTAAACTGTATGATAGATCTGATTAACAAAAAATAATATAAGAAAGTAATATTCACCAAATTAGCAAAGAATTGAAGTATAATGGAAAAATGCCTTCTTGGGAAACAGCTAATATCGTTGGACAATAAAGCAATAAGTTATATATTGAATTTGACGTGAGCTTTAGATATTTCTCTGTTTTGTTCTATAATGCTTTTCGGCCAAACCTAATCTAAAGAAAATCCTTGTAAAGAAGGATTAGTTCGTCCCAAAGACAATTAAAACATACCTGGGAGAAAAAAACATTATACCACATCGACAGAAAGTAACACGTATAAATGATTTTCGAATGTCAGTGACCCTCATTTAGAAAATGTTTACACATTCGGTTTTTCGATAGACAGCTTAAACAGGAAAGTATCGGCCCATTTATTATTCAACATCAACAACAACTGAAAAGAATATAAATTATTTATACTTAAATGCTGGTAGAAAAAGCAATATTTATGTCACCTGTTAATTTGAATATGTGTAGCTAACAACGTTTTACAATAAAATGCATTAAAGATTTCTGGACATGTCTAGATTATGAGTATTACTGACATAGTGACTAAGTGTAATATAGTGATTAGAAGTAATATACGAGTGTTTTTCTTTATAAATTAAAGGTTAAATCTTTGTAATAAAACTAATGAACTTCGTAATATTTAGCAGCACTCCATATTATTTTCATGATTTATATAATATATTAGTGTATGGCCTTTATCTTGTTGAAGGTAAATTATTATTAAAAAATATAAGAGCATGTTTTTATGTAACAACTTAAATTAAACTTAATTAGCATGACGATTAGGCAGTTGGCGAATGGTATTCCTCTCCGAACAGACCTGCTCCAAGTACACTGACCAGCAATATTAACGCACCACTAGAAATTTGCAACAATTTTGATGTTACATTTCTTCTAAATCTATTGTCCAACTTGAATAATTTTGTTTGTGTATTATAGGCTCATTATTTAGGAATATGACTTTATTAATAATTTTCGTTAGAAGGTTAATTCTCATTGTATACCAGGTGTAAAAAACATATTGTGTTTTTCCCCAAAATTCGAAACACCCTGTGGAATATTCCAGCATTCAGAAAATAATGCATTTAAACCTATCTTGAGCCCCATGATTTCCTAACATTTTGTTTTTTGGTTCACTTAGTTATGTTTGATAATAAAATATGAAGGAAATTTTATAACTCAGCATGTTTTTATTAGAATATCATAAGAAGTAAGTTTTAAAAAACATTATTAAACCAACAATAATAAAGATTACAACACAAATCACATAAAAAATTAAAATAGATAGCAGTAACGTGTGTTTCCTTCTCTACTTCCAATGGCCGCTTCACATCGGCGGGGCATACTCAAAATCAAATTTGCTTTTTGGTTTTGCTCAGGTCAGTATCATTCCAAACTTCAATTCAATTCAATTTCATCTTAGGCCAAGCAATAGAGCGATTTGTCGTGACATTAATCTTATTAGAAAACCGCGTATGCCATCATCTGAAAGACGATCCGTAGATGATTCCTGTTATAAATCCAACTCTGAAATTTTTGCTATTAATTTGTTATAAACATTTTTAAGCAAAAAAACGCGACTTTTTTAGTTTCTTGCTTATAGAATGAAAAGTAATGAAGCAATCTTAATGATGTAAATGGACGATTTGTAGAGAATAGAAATACGAACAAAACGAGAGGTCGAACGTCTCGATAGGATAAGCAGCAACGGATGATATCCGGAAAAACCGGAAAATTAAGAGTTTTTTTTTAAATTCATAAATCGGCCATTTTTAAACGTAGAGGGCTCAAACTTTGGGTAAAAGTAGTAATTTATAGCTATTTTATGTGTGCAAAACCCCGACGCTGTCCGACCATTAGTTTTGCCACAATCGTCATTTTAATTTTTCAACACACTATTTTGCAACAGGTCTGGATGCTCCATGGATCGTCCAATTTTAATTATTGAAACGGATTCGAAAAGTACAAGCTTAATTGAACAATATGTATATCTTGGTTTTTCCATAAAATGCTACGAAACCGGCTGAAAATGCACGTAAAGATGCGTGAAACTGGCCGAACGCGCGAATATTGGTTCCCCTTCGCTCCGCTTCTCTCCCGCTACTCGATCGTTTTCGCGCGCTCGGCCATTTTCACGCATCTTTACGTGCATTTTCAACCGGTTTCGTAGCATTTTATGGAAAAACTGAGATATACATATTGTTCAATTAAACGTGTACTTTTCAAATCCGTTTCACTAATTAAAATCGGACGATCCATAGAGCATCCAGACTTGTTGCAAAATAGTGTGTTGAAAAATTAAAATGACGATTGTGGCAAAACTGATCGTCGGACAGCGTCGGGGTTTTGCACACATAAAATAGCTATAAATTACTACTTTTTCCCAAAGTTTGAGCCCTCTACGTTTAAAAATGGCCGATTTATGAATTACAAAAAAAACTCTTAATTTTCCGGTTTTTCCGAATTTTCTCCGTTGCTAGTTATCCTATCGGGACGTTCAACCTCTCATTTTGTTCGTATTTCTATTCTCTACAAATCGTCCGTTGACATCATTAAGATCGCTTAATTACTTTTCATTTTATAAGCAAAAAACTAAAAAAATCGCGTTTTCTTGCTTAAAAATGTTTATAACAAATTAATGGCAAAAATTTCAGAGTTGGATTTATAACAGGAATCATCTACGGATCGTCTTTCAGATGATGGAACACGCGGTTTTCTAATAAGATTAATGTCAAAAAATCGCTAATATTTTGCTCTCTTGCTTGGCCTATCTCTATGCCTTGCAAGGTTGCAGGAGGAGGATGATGCTGTCTTAATTTTCTGCCAATAATGCAAAAACGCTCGATCGCGTTAAGATCTGGACTGTGCGGTGGCCAATTCAGAGTCTGAATATTTATCTCGTGTGGATATTGTTATAATGCGCGCTACGTAGGAAGGTGAGGTGCATTAACAAAAAGTTATTGCCGATATAAGGGTCAACATGCTCAAACTATATACCATTAATATACCTTTCGCTATTTAAAGAACCTCCACGTAAAGGACCCAAATATGTCCGCGCTGTTTAGGAAATTCCTTCCCAAATCATAATGATAATAACGATATTGCAAGACCTCACGTAGCGCTTATTGCAACTGAATATTTATAGCGCGATCGGCAATGCAATCTTTTTCATCGTTTTGCTCGGAATTTTTGGCAGACACGTGATCGGTCGTACTGTTTACAATGATAGGTCATGTGTCCGTCAAAAATTCCGAGCGAAACGATGGAAAAGATTGCATTGCCGAGCGCGCTATTACTAGAGGTGCAGACTCTAAATTGGCCACCGCACAGTTCAGATCTTGACCCAGTCGAGCATTTGTGGGACATTAGCAGAAAATTAAGACAGCGTCAGCCTCCTCCTGCAATCTTGCAAGACATAGAAACGATAGTTGTTTAAACTTGAAATGATACTGACCAGAACCAAATAGCAAATTTAATTTGGCGTATGCCTCGCCGATGTGCAAGGTTATTCGAAGTAGAGGCGGAAACATATTTTAATTTTTTATGTAATTTGTGTTGTAATCGTTAGTTATTGTTAGTTTAATCATAAATAATAAAACGTTGCGTCTTATGATATTCTAATAAAAACAAACTGAGTTATAAAAGTCCCTACTTCTTTTATTATTAAACATAATTAAGTGAAGCAAAAAATAAAATGTTAAGAAAACATGAGGCTCAAGGTACGCTTTAAATGCATTATTTTACAAATCCTGGACTATTCCATACAAACGAAAACAAAAATACATAAGTGCTTCATTTGAAAAGTCTATCCCCAAAAGATTAGAATTCTTTCTGATCGAATTCACCCCATAGCGGTCAAACATCGTTTATTAAAAAACGGGGCTAGCGTCTGGTGACGTAGTCCCACGATGAGCGATAAGCATTCGCACCCTTTGCAAAAATTTTGCAACTAACTTTGCCATTCAGTTATTTTTCGTGGGATGACGTCAAGCTGGACATTAACGTTCAGATTCACTAAGAAGATCTTATAGTTGATCAGTTATGTTTTGACAGGATTTTGTCCTGTCATTGTTAATAAGTCTTCATCAAAAACTTATGAATTATTTTGATATTTCAGCGATTTGCTTGGTCTCTCAATGATTTTCATCTAGGAAGTAGGTGCTGTAATGAATTCAGTTCTATTATTGTCGAAAGGACGTACTAAAATTGCTCTTTTCTTTATAGATATGCGAAAAAGCCCAGAAATAAATTCGTAATATAAAACTTAGCTGTCTTATTCTTTCACTTGTCAGTTTAAAATTTTGGTTGTCAAATTAGACCGGACTAGCGTTGGAGAATCTGGCTGTGAATGTTTTCAATTTTGTCAGATTTTAAACCTTAACATTCAGATTCACTAAGAATGTTTTGGTACTGGTTTAAATTAAGATCTTATAGTTGTTCAGTTATGTTTTGACAGGTTTTTGTCCTGTCGTTGTTAATAAGTCGTCATTAAAAAGTTATGAATTATTCTGATATTTCAGCGATTTGCTTGGTCTCCAAATGATTTTCGTCTTGGAACGAATTGCTGTAATGAATTTAGTTCTATTATTGTCGAAAGTACGTACTAAAATTGCCCTTTTCTTTATAAGTTTGCGAAAAAGCCCAGAAATAAATTCATAGTATAAAAATTAGTTGTCTTATTCTTACACTTGTCAGTTTAAAACTTTTGGTTGTCAAATTAGACCGGACTAGCGTTGGAGAATCTGGCTGTAATATTTTAGTTAATATCCATGGAACCGACGTAATTTTTTGTGTGTGTGTTTCAATTGACTAGATGTACAATAATATAAACATATCGATCGAAAACGCGAAATGACTGAACAAGCCCATTTCTTCTTTCAAGTATAGATCCTTTTTCAAGTACAATTCCTTTTTTAAGTACAATTCCTTTTCTCAAGTACAATTCCTTCTTTCAACTACAATTCCTCGATTTCAATAGCCATATTTCTGCTTTGCTGATACGCTGTCTTTATTTAAAATTCCTACTTTGGTCGGATGCTACAATGGCGCTTTTTTATCTTGTCATTGTTAATAAGTTGTCACTATAAACTTTTTTAATATTTCGGCGATTTGCTTGGTTTCCAAAAAATTTTAATTTCAAAGCTTATTTCTAAAATTATTCTAGTCCTATTATTACGGAAATTACATACTTAAAGCATTCTTATGTTTATAAATTTGCAAAAGCAATCAGAAATACATTCATAGTATAAAACTTGGTTGTCTTGATCTTACACTTGTCAGTGTAAAACTTTAAATTGCCCAATTAGATTAGAACGGTCTAGCTAGCGACAATAAATCTGGCAGTGAATCTTGATTATTAAAGAAATGGTTTAAATCAATAAAAGAAAGTTAAGAATAGATTGTGTCACACTTACACATCGTAGAAATAAAGTAGTATTGGTTAAGATATATGGCTTAAGAGTAAGTGATTGATGGTTTTGATTTACCTAGAAATAATTTTTGATTTGATTTAGAAAAAATACTAACGAAAATACCGCAAACCTACTTCACAAATCCTTATAAGAGGTCGCAAAGGTAAGGGAAAATAAACTTTTATAAGTTTTTAATTAATGATTAAGATATACAGTGTTTAACAAAAATATGAAAACCTCTAAATATCGTGCAAACCGTTTGTCCGATTTTTATGCAATTTTGTACACTTAGGTACGACATCAAATGGTGAGTTCCGTATTGTTGTCAAGTTTACGGTTTTCCTGAAATCGACAGGATTTTTTTTAATGGAACGCTCTATATTTTATCCGATTTTCGAATTCAGCTTAAAATCCTGATTACTTCTTATTGCGAACATTGTGTGCTAAAGTTAACAGATTTTGAGGGAATGGTGGTCAAGAGTCGTTATTTTATTGTATTTTACCTTAAAATACCTGTACCCGGAAGTTTTCCTGAAATGTCTGACGTTATCAGTTCCGCTTATTTACAAAAAATGGATCATTTAAGAGAAACCTAAAAAATTGAAATTTTAATAATACTTGGTTATGGGGACAGAACGCGAACGCAACAAGAAGTGTGTAATACTTTTAATGACAAATATCCTGACAGAAATCCATTAACTCAATCTACTGTACGTAAGGTTTTAAAAAAAATTCGTTAAACTGGAAAAGTAAAAAACTCGCTCTGGCCGACCTAAAAGTGCAACAGATGGTGATAAGTCTCTGAATGTTTTACTTAGTTTAGGGAAAAATCCTCGTCTTTCTATCAGAGCACTGGGAAAAGAAAACAACGTTTCACACAGACCGGTTTCTGAAAACCGAAAAGTTTCATCCGTACAAAATAAGACTTGTGCAAGAGGTTTCAGAATATGCTTACGACAGCCACTTGGAATTTTGCGACACCATGATAACACGTTGCAATACCAATCCAGATTTTGCCTCCAAATAATTTTCTCTGACGAATCAACATTTTTTTTTAAATGGAAAACTAATAGGCATAATTATTGTCGATATTGGGCCAGGGAAAATCCTTACTGGATATGCGAAAATCATACCCAGTTCCCCAAAAGGTAAATGTTTGGGCTTATATAATAGGTCAGAGAATAATTCTGTGCGGTGGCCAATTCAGCGTCTGAATATTTATCTCGTGTGGATATTGTTATAATGCGCGCTACGTAGGAAGGTGAGGTCTTGCATCGTGCATTAACAAAAATCCTTACTGGATATGCGAAAATCATACCCAGTTCCCCAAAAGGTAAATGTTTGGGCATATATAATGGGTCAGAGAATAATTCTTTATGCAAGAGGCATTAAATGGAAAAAGATATTTGGATTTTCTAAGAAATGAAATTGTCCTGGCTCTTGCACAACTATTTCCAAATAATTGTAGGTAAGTGTGCTTACTTTATTTTACCTGTTGTACTAATTATTTGAATATGATTTTTTAGGCAATAATCAAGCACCAAAGTATGAAATATGGTTTCAGCAGGATAGTGCCCCACCGCAATATGCCCATAATGTTCGGCAATATATCGATGGTGTTTTTTTAGAAGATGGATTGGACATAGGGGTGCAATCAAGTGGCAAGCTCTGTCTTCGAACTTGACGCCCTTCGACTGTGGGCCACCTCAAAAAGGTTGTTTTCAAAAGTAAGCCAAATGACCTCGATAATTTAAAGTTAAGGATAGAAAACTGACATTCTTCTAAACGTTCTGCATGTTTTTCCGCAGTATTCGGCTTACTGCCACGAAGTAAATGGACAACATTTTAAACATTTGATTTAGTTTACTTCTTCAGCTTTTAAATTATTTCCTCCTGTATTGTTAATTCTTGTACTAAATATCCAATTTCCTGTTTGATGAATTTTTTTAAACTTTAGTTTAGATTAATAATAGATAACTTATTTAGATTTAGTTAATGGATTTCTATCACGATATTTGTCATTAAAAATATTACAAACTTCTTGTTGCGTTCGCATTCTGTCCCATAACCTAGTGTTATTTATATTTCAATTCTTTGGGTTTCTCATAAACGATCCATTTCTTGTAAATAAACGAAACCAACAATAATAATTATAATAATAATAAAACTTTATTTCTCCAATTAAAAGTATTAGGTACAATACAATGATTGAAGAAGACGTCACGATACAGTTAACAATTAACATCTACCCTAATAATATAGTTTTTTTCCTTAAAAAAAAATCCCGAAGAGAATAACATTTTTTCTGTAGTAAAACCTTTTAAGCCTATTCTTAAACACGTTAATACTAGGAGAGTCCTTGATTTCCTTTAATAGTACATTGTAATATTTACATGCATTGTAGCATAACTTTCTCTGGAAGAATGTGGAATGATGACTCTCTGGCAACACTAACTCCCGTTTACGCGTGATATGTTCATGATTTGATTTTGTGACCCCAACTGTAAGCAAATAAGGACACTACGCTTATATAAACATCAAAGAACGTTAAAATATGTAGATCCCTAATGCTATCCCTACATGATTCTCTCGACTGAAGTTCTCTGAAAATTCTGATGGCATATTTTTGCAGTAAGAACACTCTAGTCGCGAACCTAGACTAGTGAGAATAGGATTCCATAGCGTAAATGTGAGTGAAAATTTCAGTAATACAGGGCACGGAGTGTGTCACTACTACAATAGTTAGATAGACATCTGAAAGCATAGTAAGAACATCTCAGCTTGACACAAAGCTTATCTATGTGCTCGTACCATTGAAAGTTATTATCGAAAACAACTCCCAATATCCTAGCACTCGCTACGGGCTCAATGGGACTGGAAGTGCCCTCGAACAAAGAGAACTTGTTGACCCGCCTACCCGATGAGAATATGACTAAATTAGTCTTGCTTTCATTATTCATTAACTAGTCTTAAAGGACCACAACCTAACTCTATCATACACAATTTCAGCTGTTGTTTTGAAAGACACCAAATCAGGCCTGATAAGCAAAATATTGGTGTCATCCGCATAACAGATAGTTTGCCTATTTTGGATAGTATTGTGTTAGTAAAGAATTAGATCATTTGCAAAAATTATATGAAACAAGGGGCCAAGTATGGAGCCCTGTGGAACACCCCGAGCCACCGGCAAGGATCCGCTTCTCTGGTCATTCCAGACCACAAACTGATAACGATTCTCCAAGTAAGATCTAAGCAACCTAAGTGGTCCGTCCCTAATGCCGTACCTCTCCAACTTTGCCAGCTGCAACTCATTATCAACCATGTCAAAAGCACGGGAAAAATCAATGAATTGCATATAATTTGTCATCTACAATGTACTTACAATCTTATACTGAAATAAACATAGGGTCGTTTCCGTGCTTTTCGACCTGGTAAAACCATGCTGAGCCGCCAATAAAACATTGTTTCTCTCAAGAACAAATAATAATTGGTTCTTAAGCTTCATTTCAAAAACTTTTGAGAAACTAGATAACAGGCTAATGGCGCGATAATTAGTAAAATTATTAAAATCACCCTTCTTATAAACTAGAATAACCGTTGCCAGCTTCATCGAACCCGGAAATACGCCCTCCCGAGTGGATACATTTATAAAAAATGGCCAAAATATCAGAGTAATAGTATCTACATTTCTTCAAAAGTTATTGGAGACGCCATCATTGGCTGCCGAATTAGAGCCCTTTACTCTTCTAATCAGCGCTGCAATATCAGGTGCCACAACAGGAGACAAAAACATTGTCTTCGGAGATAAAGGTACACTACGCTCTAAAAATGAATAATCTGCTATTCCACCAAGAGATGGGGTTGTGAAAAGGGTATTAAAGCGATCAGCGGCAATTGCATCGTCAATTTGGTAACCAAATTCAGAAATGATAACCTCCTTTTTATTTCCATTACTTTTTGGAGATTATTTATAATTTGTCACATAGATTTGGGTTCATTTCGAGAGTTTACTATCTTATAATCATTCATTTGTCTACAATAAAGTTTGTTTTTCACGATAAATTCGAGTAAGGCATTTATGAAGTTCCTTATATTTGGATCAAATTTAGAGATCTCATTCACAGCTATCCTCAATGATGCATAGGTTTGTCAAAAATGGCCCGGAAATCTAAGAATGGGGGGTGTTCTGGAACATTTATGGAGTCGATCTTCGTTGGAATGAAAATCGGAGCTGCTCATTTACGGAAAATATGGCCAAAAAACTGTTTTTTTTTTTATAAGGGGATCCTGAAAAGACCAAGAAACTGGGTATATGGTGGCCTGCAATCATGTGTTTAATATATATTATATATACATGTAGGATTGTGCAAAGTGTGGTCATACTCCCCTTGACGCCCCCACCCCCACCCCCACCCCCACCCCCCACTCCCCCCTCCCCACCAAAAACCGATTTTGTATAGGAGCGTTTTGTAACAAAGATAGTTATTTTATTTCAAAATGTTTGTAGAAAATGTAACAAGAGTCTTAATATAAATTGAACACAGGTAAAGGCATCTCGAGATCAAGTATTTCTTTTTACATTAGACATAAAACCAGCTAAACATGTAAGGAGGAAAATTCGGCAACAGCTTTCTTCAATTTCTCGGCGTCAGATGGGTCATCAATCTTGTTGATTTTATACGTATCCCAATGCTTTGTGAATTCATGGTGAATACTTTCCCCGGCTTGTTCTGACCACAATCCTGAACCAGGTTGCGGGCTCAGAAACCTAAAAGATTCTTGCAGGTGCGTCAAAATCACGAGCAACTTTATTACCCTAAAGTTCGTTCCAAAATATACTGGTGACCTACTGACTGCAATAAAATATCAAATACTGTAGCATTTACAATGGTGCAATGTTTTTCAAATTAAATTTTGAGTACATTTTGACAAGATGGTGAAGGCAATTTAAAACAATTTGACATGACTACTTTTAGACAAACACTAAATATCACATAAAATATTATTTCATTAAGTTATTGATTTCTTATATAAGTAACAAGCATGCATGTTTAGGAGGATTTAGGTTATGCATTTTGGCTCCTTTTTGTTTATTCTATACAGTTCGACCCATGGTATACGGTATTATGCGGGTCCAGAATGTTTTTAATTTTATATCTGCACTTGAGTACTTCAGACTAAAAGATAGAACAATTTGCAATATTATATTCATTGTTTAATTTAGCATTTCTTAAGAATGTTACCTTTATCATTGCGTGTACTTTAAGAACTACACAGAAAAAAAGTTTGTGTGTAAAATTAATGAATGGCGGTCGTCAATATTTTGAACATTAATATTATGAATCGATGATTGTTACAATGATTTCTGATCACAGACTTAGTGCATTGAAACAATGACCGAGCCAACATTAAACAATAAAGGCAAAACATCAAAAATTAATTATTTTTTTATTAAAATAATGCAAAAATTCATTGAGTCAAAGTTTGACGATTATTAACCTATGTTCTTCATCTTTAAAACAATGGAGTTTCGTCATAGATCTATGAAAAGCAAATATAAAAAAATAATAAACGGTCTTCGTTGTTTCAATGGACACTAAACGTTGATATTACGAACCCAACCATTAACTTCTAAAATACGCGCCAAAATTAATGCTTCCTGACCATGGATCAAACACCGCGAGCATTAATATTATGAAAAGCTGTCACAGACTTCTCGTCTTCGCGCCCATTTGTGGCGAAAGATTCAGTATGTCTTATTAAGTTGTAAGGGTAGGACCGCGGTCCAGCCTCGGTTATAGTGTTTTTTGTGAAATTGTGCCAAATTATAGGAATACACGGAGATCTACACAGAATAATATTCTATACTGGACATCGACGCAACCGAGAATTTTACAAATGTGAGTCCTAAGTCCTGTTAGCTTGAGGAGATAAGTAAAAGTTTATTCTGGGCAAGTACCTAATGCTAGTGCACATAGTCATTTTAACACTTTTTGTTTCCTTTTGTAATGAACTTATTTTAAGTCATTAAATTTAGTGAATCGGTTTCTAAAATAGGTATTTAAAAAAAAACTCAGACCATTCTAAGTCAAAGTTGACCATCACAGTCAGACGACGCGACGTTTGTCTCAAATTGCTGGTGGAAATATAGCAATAGTTTAAGTAATTTAGAGAACAATATGATTTGTCGTTACATCCTCGTAAAGCTATTGACATCAGTTTGTTTTCAAAAATAAGTTTCGTTAACGTAAGACTTCATTTTTCAATTTTTATTTTTTAGTTCTAGATTTAGGTACTTACGAGTAGATATCTTTTTTTTATTTTTTTTTTAGATGGAAAATACGCTTCAATTTTTTTGGCGATCCATGGCTATTTAGTTCCATCGGCTAAGTTCTGTTCCAAGAATATAATTGGCAAGACCACCCACACCAAGTATACTATAAAAGATTCCCAGGAATCTTCTTTATTTTGTGCTAAAACGCAGCAGGAAATTGAAGAGCACATAACAACCCTAAAAGCTAGAAAATCGGCAATTCAGTCCTTTATCCCTTGGTGATGACATCTCCAACGTTTCCAACATATGCGTCTACTTTGACGACATTCGTTACAAATTTTTTATTATAATTAAGGCGGTCGATATATGTTTTAAAATCATTTATATCTTTAATTTAGACTTTCCACAGGAAAGCAAAATGCTTTGGAACTTCTTAGAAAAAGCTTCTTCTAAACATAAGGTTCCCCTTGAGAGCCCCAAGGTTCGTATGATCTGTGACTCTCTGTTGCAATAAAAAAAAAATGCTCTGAGTACGTCTTTATTTTGAAGAAACCCCTTTTGAGATTGTTTGGAAAGTAGTACAAGATTTTTCACCCTCCATATTATTGTTTCTAATTTTTTTTTGCAGAATTTTTGTCGAAAATGCCCTGCACCTCAGTAAACTATGTAATTATTTATAGATAAGACACATCAAATCAGTGGACGTACAATATAATTCTGAGTCAATGTTGGGTTTTTTAAAATTACAAAATTAATTATTCTCTATGTAAAAATAAAAAGGGACATTATTTTTGCCAGAGGCGGTACTACTGCTAAATAGCATTATCTTTGGCGGAAACTACTATTGCCAAATACCAATAAATTCTGTTCGCAATATCGATAACCGGCGAACATAGATCCATGCTCATTGTTCATTGATTTAACGAACAACAATCATAAACTAATGTATATCGTTCGTAATATTAATAATCGGTGATCATAGATCCATGCTCACTGTTTATTGATTCAATGTACAACAATCATAAACTAATGTCCATCGTTCGTAATATTCATAACCGGTGATAACAGATTCATGCTCATTGTTCATTGATTTAACGAACAACAATCATAAACCAATGTATATCGTTCGTAATATTAATGTCCGGCAGACATAGATCCATGCCCATTATTCATTGATTCAACGTACAGCAATCGTAACTTAGTGAACAAGAAAATTTACGTATGACCGTTCATTGTATTAATGACACCCGTCGTCGGCTGAAAATTAATGTTGACGTTCACTGATTTGATGTACTTTTTTATTAATATCACGTACTTTTTTCGTTCAGTGTACATGACGACTGGCCCTGGTAAAAATTCCTTTTCTTGTAGCCAATTTCAAATTTAGTTTTATACAGTAGGCTTTGGATAATTTTTACGCTAAAATAAATTACTAATTAATACCTGATTACTAATTCCAATTAGCGGAGTGAATACCTTGATTTTCCAAGGCTAGAGTGTCTGCAGCTACAGAGAATTTTTCTTTTCATTTTCTAATAGGATTGCCGAGAAATTGGAAAGTTTGCCATTTCAAAACATCGTGTTTACGTTTGGGACCGACAAAATATATGTCGAAGCCGAGTCTAGAACGGCGTACATTCGGACTGACGTTGAATGCTTTGATTGGTCAAACGTGACATGTGGCTTTCTATTCTGATTGGTCAAACGTGACACATGAATTTCCAGTTGCGATTGGCAAGAGCCCTTGATGTCGGTGGGAGACTTTTGGGGTAAATTTAAGAAGAGAGAAGATGTTTTTTGGGGACAGCCTTGACAAGCAGTCTTGGCAAGAGAGGGCCGTTTGATATAAACCTCGTTTTGCCAAGATACCTAATTGTATCGTTTTAGTTAGTGATTGTGGCAAGGGTCACAATATGGGCGATGGTCGTTTTTCTGTTTGGTAACCCTCCAATGGTTATGAGGTAAGCAAGCTCTTATTGACCCTGAATTTCGTAGTGTGATTTGTACTGTTGTATTACAGGGTTTTTCCAGTAGAGGAATAGTTTTCGTCGTTTTTGAAAAGATGTTTCGTGACGGATGCAATTCCCTGTATATGGTTTCCCGCCACGAATTTTGAAGGGTGCTTCCTTGATGGATGTTTCCATTTGAGATCTTGACGACGTCGTAGTGTTTGAATGGGTACCGACTCCAAGTGGTCCAGCCGCATCACCTTGATCCAACTTTGGGACCATGCTGATCCACGTCTAGCCAAACTGTGGATGCAGTCGGGTAAGGTAGCTTTTCAGAGCTTGCCTCCTCTGTCGGGATCGTCATTCAAAGTACTGTTTCGTGTGCTACGGTGGGTATCTACTCCTTTCTGTCTGTATGCCGATTTTTGATTACACTTGTACATATAAAAATAAGTAGATATAAATTAATATATTATTACGTAATTCCCTTTATTTTGAAGTTGCGCAGTATAAAGTCTCCTGTTGTCTAATGTACATATATTATGTAAAAATACGCATTAAAATTAATATTATTACGTAATTACCCTTATTTTAAATCTGCAGTATGTTTTTTTTTCGATTACTGACGCATGTAAATTTGTATTTCTTGAGTACCATGCCGCTTATCAAATGAATATTAAGTTAATAGAGTACGTATAAAGCTATTTTGGTAAGTTTGGTCTCATTATTTTTTTAGGGCGTAGCGAAAAGGATCATGATTGCGTTACCTACCCTTGTTGCATTACCTGATGGTTTACCTCATTTGATTTTCTAGGGTAGGTTATTATCTTTAAGCTGTTTTGTAGAAGGGTGTATATTTAATAGATACTATTTTACTTACCAAAATGGTATTATTGATTTTTACTACCTTTTATGTTGCAAATTAATTTAAGTATATATATTCACACAGATAACATATTTTTCATTACCAAATAGTATATCCCTTTGGCCATCGACAGCCCATTTAACGAAAAAATAAATGTATTTTATTTTGGGGAAGAGTTTGTTTTATTGATTGCTAAAACACATGCAAAGAGATTTGTAATATTTTATCAAGATCTTATTTCAGCTTAGATTCTGAGTTTACTAAGCTGCAAGTGTACTTCTTTAATAAAAACTCAGTGGCGCCCTATTGCCTTGGAAATAGCAAATAAAAGAAAAAAGGAAAAAGACCTACGGCCCATAAATGCTCCTGGCGAGAAGTTGCCGCGCACTTGTATGGCTTCTGGACAGGTAAATGCATGGATTTATTATAATAGGATTCGATATCTGTATACTGTGAGCGTATCGAACGTGAAGCCTTATATTTTGTTGTTTGTTTTTGTTTTTGTTTTTCTCTTGGGGGAGCAGTTTACGAACTACGAACATAGACAAGACTACGAATTACCACGTAATTGAATCAAGAATGGTAGTAGAAAGAGATAAAATAGCATTGGAGTGTTGGAGCTCAGGTTGAAAAATCACACCGGTGTGTCACCCGGCGATGATATCGAACGCAGCCCAGAAGTGTTGCTGTCTGGCTGGTTGTTTAGGAACACGGCTGAACCTCGGTCTGAACACTCGGTTACACGTACGTCTTTGTCTAATGAACTAGAAAAGAAAAAGTGCGACGTATAGATTTATATAGATTAATAAATGACTCGGAGCGACTTTAAATAAACACCTTTAGAAATAACATAACCTATAAATAATAAAACGTTTTTAACTTAAATTTATTATTATTTAGCAGAAAAATAAAATATTTTAGGGCTTTTATTCCGTTTAGTACATCTTGTGATGCTTCTAACGTATTTTTTGTACAAAAATACAAGGTAAAATAAGATGTGGCCAATGTTTACAAATTGTGTTTACAGTGTCGTTTAGAATGGTTTGTTTTGGCTTCAAAGAATGTGAACTCATCCCGTATTCAGTCCTAATAAATCCATGGGTAAATGTAATAATTTAACTCCAGAACGCTGCAATACCTTGGGCAGGGTAAGTACCCAATATTTTAATAAGATTTACATGTAATAGTTCGTTGCGTAGCATTTTATAAAATTATGGGGAGGTCCAACCCAGCCATTTCTAAAGTTTGCTTAAGACTTTACCCAATGGTGTTTTGTGTTGTAACGGTATATTTTATATATTATACGGTATATTTTTAAACGAAATATACAAATAAAAGTAAAAATTTTCTTCAAGAATAAATACGCGATGAGGTATATGTAACGAAGCTATTTAAACTTATGATATTTCTTATTTTAACCAACAAATGGACTTTTCTAATACAGGTATAAGGTATTCAATAAAAAAGTGTTTAAAAATTCATTTACAATCCTATTAATACGTCACCAGATACCTACGTGAAAGTAATTTACATAATTAAGAATATGAAATATCTAATTCAACTGAGTATCGATCAATTGTCCAGAAAACCTATACTTGCCTTATAAAACATACTTATTACCTATCACTAATTGACCTGGCAAAATATATTTGACATGTGTGGGTGGATTTACTTACGTACCCAGTTATTTTTATTCAAGGGTATACACCTTATAGTAGGTGTGTTATAGACCCATAAAATTTTAAGTAGGTTCTAAATTTATAACAGAGGGTTGTTTCCACACATTTCGACATTTTTCGTCTTATAGGCCCAGCGGCGACTGAAAGTTAGTCTGCGTCATCAAGCACAAGAAAAGAAACTATTTCTTAGGAAAAAATGCTTTAGGAAAATAGGAGATCGCTAGTTTGCCGGATCTCTCCTGATCCAATTTTACAATTAAAGACCATTTTTTCTTTTAGTCCTTAAAGTTATGAAAACAGACAATAGCTGGCAACAAAATTGTTTTTTTTTCATATCTTTCACGTACTACTAGAATTTCATATATAGTTCTTTACCTACAAACTTTATATACAAACTCAGTTAAAAAGAAAGTTAAAAATTACCACAGAGATCTTTGAAAATGATTAACAATGTTCGATATGGCTGTCTTCAGTCCATGTCCTTTTAAATATTCAATAATGGTGTAACATTTTACGTCGTATTTTCATATCGGGATGTATAGTTATAATTATTTATAATACTTAATAAATTATTGTATATTATAACTTAATTCTCAATACTGTAATATGATTTGTATTTCAGGTTGGGTCTAAGCAGCTATTGGCTGAGCCTCGCCTAAGTAAAGAATTTTTGAATTTGAATTTGGATATATTTGATCCTTCTGACTATTAAACTTTCACACCCTTCATTTGTCAACGCGTGTAATCTGATCATCATGTCTGATGCGGCGAAAAAATGTTTCTATATAAAGAAAACGACCATTCGACATCTACAGATGGTATATTTGCGTAGTTCAAATGATCTCTGAACTTATTTAACGGATCCGTATCAGCACTGTTAATAGTCGTAGTCTACCAAACCGTAAAATTGTCTAACACAAATACGTGTCCCGTCATTCAAAGTCTGTAGCGTTTTTTGCACGTCATGTCCTGTCCGCAAGGATTTACCACAGGATAATGAAGTCGCTCGTGCACCGCCGGTAAATGCCTTTGCAACGTACTTCGGCCGGGCACTTTCCAGTTAGAATTATAAATATTTCTTTCAAAACTGATAGAATGGTTCTTCATTTAATATAAATAACGGCACATTACCCGACCACACCATAATAAGTCAATCGAAAAGAAATTGTGTATAAGGGCGTTGGCCCCTTTTTTTAATGGATGTGTTGCACTATTTACGTGCCTCATACATAAATATTCAGCTTTGCCGACAAACTATACAGATTATTTGCGCACCATTATATTTTAAATCACAAAATTCTCATATATTCAGTTGGAATTATGTACTATTTTGAGAAGCAGACCTTTTGGAATTTATCACCTTAAATTTAAGTGCGAAAACGCGCGGTAAAGCTATTTTTTTTATCTTTATTTTGATTATAGAGATGTTCTTATTTTCTTTTGTGAGCTGTTATAATGAACGACTTATTAACTTCTCTAAAAGAATTAAAGTTTTTACTTTTTTACAAGCTTATATTTAACTTCAACTGTTTGTTTTCTGTTCACGCGACAAGCTTTTAAGAAAATAATTTATCATAATATATTATATCTGTTTCAGTCATAACTTTGATACTACTTTTATTAGGATCCACCTACGCGAACAACGTCTACTTATACAGAGCATTCAGCATAGCAATAATGAAAAAACTATACTTATTTTTTTCGTTTTAATACATGTAAATAATTAAAGCTTGTTTTTAAAAAGTATTTCTCACAAAAGATTTTATTTCAAATACTGCCACGGTCATTTATGCCCACACAAAATATATACCAAAATAAATATTAAAGAAGTTTTTCTTGTGTTTAACTGATACATGCAAAGTATATGAATAAAAATATACAACGTAATATAGTAGGTACACCTGGAAGTTGCTATTTAATATTACATAAATCGCTCCCCACATACATTGTTTTACAACATGTATGATTTGTTTGTGCACCCGGTATACTTAAATGGTCAAAATATATAGGAACGCTATTTTTTATGTAACGAAATTATTTGGTAAAAAAGATACTGGCAAATGATTGCCGTTTTAAGCTTCGAAGTTTAATTATGATTTATTATATTCTAGATTGTGCGTGTGTCACACTGGGCGACCCGATAGAAAAATAGAATCAACAAGAAGTGACAAAGCTAAACTGAATTGCTGCTGCGGCCGTGTTCCCCGCGATGTAATGCTACTGGAGTGGCACTCACGGTGGGCAGCCAAACCCAAAACATATTATTAAAAAAACATTGTCGCCAAAATTATCATTTATTGTTTGTCATATTAGAGATGGTTTCTTGTCTTATATTTATTTGATGACGTAATCAAACTAAAGTATGGATTTTTACTTCTTCTTTTACTACTACATTTACTTCAAAACTGGGAGAACGATGATGCGAGAAAACCCAGTATTTTTATTACCCATTTATGAACTTGTTGGTTTAAAGAGTGGACGAAGACATATTGTAAGACACATGCACTATAGACTTATGAAATGAAATTTTTATCAAATATCTAAAGTTAAATTAAAGATAGTTCGTTTTTCAATAGAACCTAACATATTTTCTTAAAAGAGGTTAAGAGCGGCCAGTAAGTTTTATTTATCAGTGATGGTGTTTGATTTTGTCTTTTAACGTAGTGGTCTTAAAGAAATTACTTAAAACGATCAACGAATGCACAAAAATGCAAGGTCTTGTTTTTATGCATCAACCAGTCGAGGAATTTTTCACTTGTCTGTGGGAATAAATGTTGGATTGCTCTCGGATTTTTTTTTCACACTTATTAGATAAAGGTCAACTGACCATCGGACTACACAGAGGCACAGAAAACTTTCCCGTACTAAGCATTTCTCGGGCATATTAAGTTGGCGTAAGCATCTTTACTTGTTTGGTAAATAAAAATACTTTTTTAACCCGACCAATTTTGCCCTAAATCTTCTTTTTCTCTTAAATTTTATCGAATAAGTTCAAGAATAATAAATATTCTTTTCTCAAACCAAGCCATTTTACAAAGCTTGCTCCAATTACTTTTATTCCAGAGCCAAGTACTTCAAATACTCGTATTAAATGCAACTTGTACAAGTGTTATAAGGAAGAAGGGCATTAAGTATTAGATACGTCTGAAGTGCTTAATGTTGTTCATTAAGTGAAATAATAAATAGTGAGTGAGTTATTAAACTAAGAAAGTGTCGTCAGAGCTAAAGAGTAATGGAATGACGTGCGGGAGCAGGGGGGATGGGAGAGGGGAGGGGGTAGTATTCATATTCTGTTAAATATTATACCTACTTCTGTCAAGAAATAGCTTTCGTATCCCAAAGAACGCGTAATCTTGCCTTAATTAAGGATCTAAAGAAAATTAAACTCTTGCCATGAGTTTACCATCTCTTGCGAATATAGAAGTACGCGATATACTTACATAGAATGTTTTATTCTTGGCTCTAAAGTTTTTTCCTGTGTGTAGTCGGATCGTAGTTTTCGTAGTCACTTAGGAGAGTATTTGTCCTCTCATTTTGAGAACATACAAAAATGATTAAAACATTTGCGCGAAATAAGCCAACGCTAACAAAAAATGACCTTGAAGTACGCGGAATCAAAGAAGCTGACTGAGAGTTCTCAAACAGCCCCTTTAGCTATAAATTTATGTGGGCGCAATACAACCAAACAATGCGAACTTCAGCGGCTCGTTTTTACTCCCCATTATCGCCGTATACAAATAATACTATTTAACAGTTCAGTAACCTCTGGTAAAGGGTTTTTTAATATTTAGGCTTATAAATTTTAAGTATAATTTGTGCTTTGTGAGCAAGAATTTTATTCCAATATTCTAGTAAATAATATATCGTTTGCATGTCAAACATGTTGTTCTCTGTGTTAGGCATGCATAGGTAATTGTTCTTTCTCGATCGGCATATCTACAGGGGGTTATCAAATTCATTGCATATATTGAAACCGGCAAATCTTGGTATGAATTCAGATTAAAGAGAAATATGTACCAATGACTCTTCCCAATAATAAGGTGGTAATCGTCCCTTAAACTTTCTCCAGCGGTATTCGCCACTGGCAAGAAACACATGATACCGAGCATATTGCCACTTCTATCAATATTTTTTTCTATGTGACAAGTCAGCATAAGAAATAATGTTATTGTTACCTTTGCAGTAAAATCCCTTTAAAATATACTTGTTTTGAAATTCTTTAGGATTAACACATACTAATATATCAAGAAACACTGACAGCATAGTACAGCCAATAATTTAATGCGAGAAACCAGCGCTTGACAAATAATTAACACTAGAAAATATTTCAATAACGAATTAAACGCAATACTTGAAAGATTCCACGGTATTTTGTCACTACCCGCACTATTAAAACTGAAAACTTTTTTAAGTATAATGTCTGTAAAATTCAATTCCTCTAAAAAGATTTTTACATTAAACTGATGCCATACTAACGAAATAGTTGGTATAGCTATTAATAATAAAAAATATTCCACCAACTAATTAAAAAGAATACTTAAAAGAACCCAGTATTTTTTATTATCAGCACTATTGAAAAACTGACAACTATAAATTTAGTTATCTATTAAAAATGACAACGCCCAGTTTTAATAAATATGACATTCACGAGAACGCATAGGCAACCATAATAACACTTCATAGTAAGATTTTGCAACTATAAATTGCCGATACGCTAACCCATAAACAATAAAATTTAAAGTGGTAAGTGTGTGGTCAGTATTCTCTCAGTGATTTATAAAAAATCAAGAAATTTTAAAAATAAATCAAAATCTTCGGTAGGTTTATGAATTCAGTTAGCAAATGAGGTGAAAACTGAAATAATGTAATATAGGGTGTCATAATTTTTTGTGTTTCCGGTATAACGTAGCCTGTTCCGTTCTAGTATAGGGAATATGCATACAACCCAAATAAATCTGAAATATATTTTTTTATATTCTCTACATAAATTAAATGTTTATGGCGGTTGCTGTTATCCATTAATTTTGGTCTTTATTAACAAAAAAATAGGATTTGAAACTGCAAATTTTCGTGCGAATTTCGAAACTTTTAAAACGGGATCCGTGTCGTGTCGTCAAAACTGAACTTATTACTCATCATGAGTACATGGCGAATTCCAGCGTTGTAGAGTCATCGAAAACTCTATAAAAATGACATTTAATGCGTAACTCATACAATGAAATATCCCTGCACTTAAAGTAGAAGGTTCCTAAAATCTTATTCATGTAGATATACTTCAAACAGAAATCGGTCCAGGAACTTTCCAATTTTGCAAAAAAATTGCATTTATGCGAAATTTTGACATATTATCTTAATAATTTCGAGTAAATAAACTGCAATTTTTTATTTTCATGTTAATCTTCGAAAATTCAAAAACTTTCAAATTTTAGATGTCCCCGATGCAAATGAACCTATTTATTTATAACTTTAACGAAATAATAAGCGATTTAATTAGTGGGAGGTATTCTTAGATAATATAATTAACGGATAAAATAAACCCACAAAGAATCACTAAATAAGGTAAATAGTGCGGAATAATGTCTGTTAAAAATACGATTTGTCGGACAAAATCAACAAAATCCGATTTTTATAAAATACGCTCCTGCATGACCCATTAGATATTAATTTTACAGTGTGATTATCCCTTTATAAGATAGTGTTGAAAAATTGGGAAAAAATAGAGAGTGATTCAAATGTAACACAAGTCGAACCTGTCGAACGCGAACGTATACCGAACGCTCACCTAACTCATCGGAGTTGCACGAAGGCAGCCGAACAGGCCAGAGATGACTGGTGGCAATCATAGGGGAGAATTACCACAAGTAGTCCGATTTAACGATTTTTATTACTTTTTAGTAACACTAAGACAGTAATGGCAAGAAGGCCATCACTTGCGACTTTATAATGGTTAGTTATAATTATTAGCAACAAGTTATTATTTAGATAAATAAAAGAGTTTCTAGCCCAAAATAAAAATGTACTTATGACAGTTAGAAAAATGTTGGCTACGCAGTTTAATTGACCGGTTTTTATCAGTGTTGAAATTTACAGCTCTGGATGCTTTTTACAATTCCATAAAAACGTTTAAAAAAATTGGCTCCAGATCCCCCCTTGACTGTTCCTAACAGAACAACAAGAGGCGCGTTACTTGTGCATCCCTTTACTGTCCAGCTACAAAAGCCTAGAACAGACCACTTCTCTCGCTCATTCATACCTAGGGTCTCCAGATTATGGAACAAATTGCCTGCAGCCGTTTTACCTTCCCGTCCCAACCTCCAATCCTTCAAATCCCGTGTCAATAGACTACAACATTTCCCTTCTCTTAAGACGCCCACGGTACGTTAATACTTAGGCTTGAAGTCTACGTGGGATGTCTTAGATAAAAAAAAGACTATTATTTTTTACTTAAATTGGCAATTTCTTTTAAATTTTAATCGTACAAAAATATATTTTATTTTGAACCCTGAAACGATACATCACTGGTAGGAAACCACGTGCTTATCTTCTAGTAAAAATGGATTCAAATTAAAATCCTATATACCTCGTTGGAGAAGGCTCGTCAAAATACGTTACATCCATATTTTTTAGTTTCTTCATTCTTTATAGCAAGGGAACTGTCACAGCCACTGTACAAAGATAAACGTAATTGAGTCGGATTTCAAGAAAATTGTGTATATTTGTATTTCTATGGGTGGGTATTTGTATTTTACCCTTCGCCGCACACGCTGCTCGATTGAAGACTCAAAGGCAGGTCTTCTTAGGATTTCATATTTGTTTGAAATGTCTAACGTTGCCAGAGTTTTTAACTTCGGTATGGTTCACTGTTCCTGACTGGTTTACTATTTATGACTGGCTCAATGTTCAATATATTTTCCTACATATCCAGCACAAATACCTCACAGGTGAGCCGCATAACAATAAAAATAAAAGCACTGACAAAAAACTTTATCCAAAATGGGTCACCCCCTTAGTAACATATTGCAAATAGGATCCTGTCACGGCAGGTTGAATTATGCTTTTGGTATAACTCCTGATAACTAGGCGAGCGGATACATATCTTGACAAGTCGAGGGAATTACTTTCTCTTACTGTCCCCGAACTTCGCGTACGTACACAGCATTCACAGCAATAACGAGAACAGAATCTTGGAGTCTTATTGTTATGCAACAATGCTATTGTTTGCTGACATTTGTCAACTTAATTAAATTTAACTTACAAATTGATTTACAATTATAATCTTAAAGCTCTTGTGATGCGACAAGTGCTTCATTTGGGTTAACTTCAAACCTAGAATTATTGCTATTGTCTAACGATTTCCGAACCAGGTCGGTATTATCGCCATTTTTGTATTTTTTAATCGCCGACTTGTACATCTTACATATTTTAATGAAATAAATTGATAGATATCTAAAAATAATCTACGAAAAACATTTCTTTTAAAAAATAATTAATAGAATCTTTCGCAAATTCTAATTTCGCTGTCATTGGCACAGACTAAGGAAAAATGGAATTTTTGACGTTTGTAATTTTTAATATTGTTAAATATTTATTTGTAAATAAAATTCTTCTAATTCTTATAAAAATCTCAAACGTTTACCCTACTTAACAATACTAACATAAGATCAAAAAGAGTCCTTAAAGTATGCCGTGGAATCAATCAGGCATGTTTTGAATTATTACTCTTGAAAAGTAAAAGGTATAGGTCAATGAAAAATAAAACTGTCAAGTCCTGAAGTTTTTATTTTTAAGAAAATTACATTATTGTCATTGTCATTGCATGACAGAGAATTAAAAAAAAATATGGGACAACAATTATAAATGTAAACCAAATGAGAGACCCACCTTCTACTTCCAAATATATCCTCATTCTTCTTTTACAGCATCAAAAACATTGGTGAGTAGGGGGGGGGGGGGGGGGGGGGAGTTGTTAATCTCCTGAAATTTATTTGCAATTCTAGCCCGTAGGTCTTCTAACCTTGAAACCGAGTTTTTAATGTGTGGCTATAAAAAAGGTCACACGGCGTGAGATCGCAGGACCGAGGCGCCACCTAACTGGCATATTACGGCTAATGATTTGGTCTTCAAAAAATTCTTCCAAAAAACTTAAATTATCAAGAGTTACGCGAATTAATGCGCCTGCTGAAAATAGCCTTGTCGCATTTCTTCATCGTTTAATGAGTTTACAAAATTTTCTAAAATTTCATTACTGCATCGCGCCGAATTGAGAGTCCCTTCAAAAAAGTTTGTCCAATTAACCTTGTTTTTGACGCCCACACGCCAACTTTCTGTGAACGCAGAGGCTTCTCTATAAAGAAATGTGGATTTTCAGAACTCCGCATTCTCATTTGTTGAGAATTTACACAACCAAGGAGGTAAAATCATGCCTCGTCAGTATTTTTTTTTTCAAATACGTTTTCATTATTACGCAAATTACCCATAAACCACTCTGAAAATTGCATTGGCTGCGACTTGTCGTTTGGTAACAATTCTTGGACTGAGCTTAGGCGATAAGCGTGCATATGATGCAGGTCCCATTTCAGGATTGTATTGCAGGTTCCGTAGGACACATTGACTTGCAGGCTTAATCGTCGAATAGGGGTTTGTGGGTGTTCATTGACAATTTGAATCAATTTTTCTACTTTATGTGCAGTGCAAACTTTGTGTGTGTCTTCCTTTCTACTCGCAGTTTCTGTTTCTCTAAGCAAAGCTACGTGTGGAAATGCTGTTTGAAAATCTTGAATTGCGTCCCATGTTGAATAAACTCACTGGCCATCAATCCTTCTATCATTTCTAAAGTAACTTTCGATCATAAAAACTTTTTGTCCTGCTGCGATTGCCGTATTTCGTTTTCTTAAATGAACTTCAGAACTTGACTGTTCTATTTTTCATTTACCTATATTTACCTGTGATATTTTTCAAGAGAAATAGTTCAAGACATGCCTGATTGATTCCACGGCATACTTTGAGGACGTTTTTTTAGATCCTATGTTATGTGACACTTTATTCCAAAACTATCTTACGAAATGTAGCCACCCTAAGGACCGAAACGAAAAATAAATTTATAAATTCTATTCTAGCCGCAATTTGACACGAGACAAAACATTAACGGCCAGATTATGCAACGCTAGACCGATCTAATTTGACAACCAAAAATTTTAAATTGACAAGTGTAGGAATAAGGCAACCAAGTTTCATACTATGAATTTGTTCCTGACTTTTCGGCTTTATAAAGAAAAGGGCAACTTTAGTACGTACTTTCCACAATGGTACAACCGAGGGTACAACTAAATTCGTCTTGGCAACATGTTTTTAGATGAAAACCAAGCAACTTGCTTAAATATTAGAATAACTTTTAATGACTACGTTTTCAATGACGACTTATTAGCAGTAACAGGAAAAAAATCTGCCAAAACCTAACTGACTATCTAGAACATCTTAGTTTAAGCCCTTTATTAAATCTTAAGTAACCCTTTTTAGTGAATCTGAGCGTATATGTTGAAATACATCTCCCATAATCATTATTATTATCTACTGCAAATATTCTATACAGGTTAAACAAGGTCATTAAAAACTTAGGCAACAAAACAGCACGTTGCAGCAAATGTTCAGACACAAATCGCCTCTAGATATTTTAGATTTAATTGAATTTTATTGTTTTTATTCTCGATTAAAAAAATATGGAACACCTTAGGACTGTTTTTATTATCCTCAAACACACACATTTTTAAAGTCGTATTTACAGTGTTTTTTTGACCTTGAGGTTTCCTTCAGCATGGATGACACCTTGCTCAAGTCCCCCCTGACGGTCTAAGGAATACTTAAGAAACCACTAGAAATGCCACTCTAAGAAACCTTTACCTAAGGAGGAGAGGTAAACAGTTATTTTACCAAGTGAGTTCACTTTTCATTCCCCTCGATAATTCTGTATATTAAAAGTGAAATTAAGGCATGTTTTAAGTGTTCCTTTAAGCAAGTCTGTTGAACTCTGAATCTACTTACAGACACTGTAAAACTAAATTAACTAAAAAGGAGAGAAGTGTTAAGCCGACTAAAAAAATTGGTTGTGAACCATATTGTCGAACATTCACGTTCTTGCAAAATTGCCCAAGAGCTCGCTAGTCAACCAGAGTCCTTTTAAAGTTTATAATTTTTATGAGGTTTATCTACAAATTGTTTTTCAGTAGACGATTTTATCTGCGTTCCAAACATAACAACATCCTCATATTCTGTATAAGAATTCCCCGAGGTGTATTTTTGTACGGTGCAGAACAGGTTATTGTTCTTTTGCTAATCACACATACCCGATGATTCAGGGTAAATTAACGACAGATGACGTACTAGCTGAGAGGGTGCAGTAGTATGCATAAATGCTCATGTCGTAAATAGGGAACTACTATACTATGGCTTTTGCGCTACCATTTACGTAGTTAAGGTAAACTGAGGTTTTTATCAACCGTTATATACTCAATCTCAGGAAAGATTTTAATGGCGGCCGTTGACACATGTCATTTCTAGTAACATTATGTTTACACAACTTGAACTTTGGTCAGGACCGAACTTCACATTTTGTATCAAAATTTACTACTGTTTGAATAGTGGAACAGAATCATGCTGAAACTAATTTACTTACAACGTATGTATAGAAATATGAAAAAATCAATAGTACTATAACTATAAATAGGATAATTCCGGGGGAGACGCCGTGTCCGGAGAGATGCCACGGAAGCAATAGTTGGAGCAGTAAAAAATATCTGCATTTGTTTTACGATTGTACAACGCACTAAAGGCGAAAACTTTACTGCCATTTTTGGCCGGCGTATCTTTCCTGCAGGTAAGAATTTCGTTAGATTTTTTTTGCATTAGATATTAATGAAAGGTAAATACTAAAAGCAAATTAGATTAGAATTATAAAAACACAATGAAAATATGTGCTGCGGCGTCTGACCCTCGAAAAAGGAGAGATGCCGCAGCATGTTAAACGGAGAGACGCCGCAAAAAAGGAGTTGAGTTTATGGTGTAATAGTTTAATTACAGTATCTGCAGTTTTAGGTTTAAAATATATGCTGAGTATGTAGCCCAGAAAATACACCCGAAAGTATCTGGAAAACAAAGAGGTTCCTGGACAGAAGAAGCTAGCTGACGCTATTGAAGAAGTATATACAACAAATAAGGGAAACAAGGTGGAAAGGAAGCGTGAAATTCCTATTAGAACCATAAACAGAAGGAGTGCAAGCGGAAATAGTAGAAAGTGACGATGAACTTTTAGTTAAAAAATCAAGTGAAACAGAAGAAACCTACTGTCTTAAATTTTTTGAGGGATATTTGAAAACTTCTAAAAAATCAGGATTAGATGTGTTGTTTGTGATTTATGATTACGCGGGTCCTGCACAGTATACTCTAATTTTGCCTGTGTTATACTGCTTATGCAGTTCGACATGGTTAGCTTTAAGGATATGCTGTTTCGGAAGGTGGGTATGTTCGTTTATCATGTACTGACGAGAACTAAAGAGTTCGAAACCGATATGCAGGTAACGACATCCTAACTAAAGAAAAAGCTTCCTTCTTCCTGGTTGTTTCTTGCAGTCAAACCAAGTATTTTGTTGTCTAACAGTGTTAGTCAAAATACGGTAAATTTTGGTATATAATCCAGCGCTCGGAGGGGCATATAGCCCGGAGAATAGCTGTTTTACCACGATTTATTCAAATCCTTATTGTATAAGGAATTTTCAGGTGGTTTGATTGAATATAGATTGAATATAGATATATTTATTTTAGTGGTCGTTAAAAATTTGTCCATCTTCCAGGATCAGATTAAATTTTTAATTAAATAAAAATGGATACAAACGATCATATCATCTTAAATTTGACAGTATGACTTTACAATATGTTCGAATTGGAATCTACTTGTAAAACAATTTAATTTTTTTTATAGGAGTTGCGCATACCTTTTAACATTTCGGGCGATACTAATGGACATGCTTATCGATTTCGGACTTTTATATTTTCTGGGGTAGTTGGTCCTTTGGCCATAACATTTTTCTTTTATTAAGATGTCTAAGAAAAAATATAAGAAGAGCTTGCAGACCAGCTTATTAAACCACTAATATCTCCAAACATGCAATTTGGGGTGTCGTGATCTTGTGACGCAAAGTGTGGCCGGGCAGCATCTTGCAGAAATCACACCCCTTCTTGCTGAATTTCATCGTTATTCCGAGGTTGGAATAAGTCGTCGTAGAATGCATATTTGGTCGGTTTACCTTGAATAGAGAAAACAAAAAATGGGCTACAACATGCAGTATAAAGTACTCTGTAAACTAATTCAAGTAGAATAAAATAAATAATTACTTGACCACAACTAATAAATATTGACTTATCAGAAACGTAATCCACCTTAAAAAAGCATTGCTTTTTGAAATTTTATGTCTTACTCAGTTGCAAAATGTTTTTTAATATCTTGGCCGTACAATTCTCGATGATTAGTGAGGTGATCAACGTAGAAATTGTATGAATGTAAAATAGTCAGTACCCATGTCCGAATCATTAGCAAGTTGTTTGGAACCACCGCCAACGTGTGGCGTTAAAGTAAATTATCCATAAATCCAACGGCCATCCCTTCATTGGTTTTTGTCCGTTTTCGAACTCTCTTTCTGGCACGAAGGTTTCCAGTATTGCGCCCACGATCTTCTTATCGCTTAAATGCCATATAATACTCTGGAATGCCAGGAAACCTAATTGTTCACTATGGCGTCGCTTCTCGGTAATTCCACATTTTCCCAGAATGTGTGTCGATTTTAATATTGTAATTTGGTTCCAAAGTTGTAATGATTCGAGATTGTAACTTAGGTTTGTTGCAACTAGACTTATGAAACTGCCCACGAAGTGGCTATTTTTATTCAATTAGGTGTACCTTTACAATTTAAATAACCCTTAATATCTAATTATTCCAAAAATCGTAAATATGCAACCAGTAGAGTAAATCAACCAAAATATTTGGCGTACACACGTAGTTTTTGATATGGAATGGAATTTTCCAAAAAAATGTACCTTTCTATTTGATTTAAACTTGCCACCCGCCCCTAAAATGGGGAGGGAGTGTCAAAAATATTTTAGGATATGCCTCTCTGTCTTCTTTATACCCTAAAGTTTTATTGAAATATTCCAAACTGTTTTTGAGATATCGCATTTAACTTTAAAATCCCCATTTTCTTTTGTCAAATTTTAAAGAAAAAATTAGTTTATTTTATGACTTTATCTTCTAACAAATCATATATTTGTGTTTTCAATTTAAACATTGTTCTCTATAGTTTAAGCGTTATATGCAAAAGAAATTGTTAAAAATCAAATTTCAATGGACAAGAGTTATTCATAACTAAATTATGTTGATAACTTATGCGTTAAAAGATAAATGTGAAATCTATGTCGCCGGTCTGTTCATCTGTCTGCCCATTATAGCTCAATGATTTTCAACACAAAAGAGATAATTTAACAAGAATAATCCTTCGCCAGCTGGATACACCGTACATTACGAATCTGAACCGTACAATTTAAAGCATACATCCATACAAATCCATTGGAATGGATATGGATAATACAAATAAATAATAAGAGATAAATATCGCTAAGACCAGTTGAACATATGGAGAGAAAAACTCCTATTTAAACGCTCTTAATTGACGGGACAACCCCATTTCCAGCTGCCTTTCACATGTAGATTTTCTAGTGTACAAAGCAGTTTAAAGGTCATACTAAAGAAAATATTTAAAAAATTGCCAATAACACATTACTTAAATATGGTGAATTAACACAAGAATAAATTATATTTAAAACACTAACAATTATAAGAAGTCAAATACTAAATTTTGAAAATAAAAATTTCTTATAGAATATCAGAATAACAATAGTAAATTAAACATCACATTAATAGATTAAAATTTATAAGTAACCTATTAGTAATAAAATATGTATAAGACAAACTAAAACTAACAAACAAAAATATTACAGAATATTATTATAAAACTCGTCCAAACTATAATACGCCTTACCAATTAGTATTTTTCGAGTCTTTCTTTTAAATATTTTCATCGTACGACAAGTTTTCAGTTCATTTGGTAGGTGATTGTAAATTTTTAAGCTTTCATATAATATAATGGATTTTTTGGTTAGTGTTAAGGAGGGGATGGGCAAAGGTAAATTAAGAGATTGTCTAGTTATAATGTGAGGTTCCAGTAATAAAACTGTGACACAAGACATACGGTATTCCAATCACCAAGACATCTAGGTGACATTTAAAACCAAGAATGCAAATACTCGTCAAAACGTCAAAATTCTCAACTGATTTAAATAAGAATTACGCATTTTCATGAAAACGAATAATAATTCTCAAATAAGTGAACTTGATTTATTGATAAAATTTGTTTGTTTTTTAAATTGAATTAAAATATAGTTAACCATAATAAAAACCAAGTTTTTTTACACATGCGTAGTTTTTTAGATAGATTCAAATTTTATAAACAAAAATACATCATCTTATTTAAAATTTCAAAGGTAATATGTCCCTCCGTCTCCCTATTAACTTAAACCAAAATTTCATGAAAATATTTTAAACCGTTGTCGAGATATCGCCTCGTAACATTTTAAAAAACTCACCCTGTATAAATAGCCGTAAAATTAAAAGGAAGTGACGATAATTATGAAAGTCATGATCCCAAAGTAAAATATATTTTATTTTCGTAAAAAAACACAAAGGGCACATATTCATTTCAACTTATTTAACCCTTTGTTACTTTTACATTTCTGGAATGCGGGATCGCACTGGATATTTTTCATGTTGAGCTCATTCATAATTTATTATTTTACCATCCTCCTTTCCAAAAATGTTCAGTTAAAGCGACAACAAAGATTAATAGTTCCTGTCACAACGTGAGACATATTTGTCTGTGATGATAAATTAATAACACGCCGAGCCGCATTTTTGGTTCACTGAACGTCAGATATTGTATAAATGTTATATGTGAGAACAACACATCCACGTACAATAAAGAAAAATACACATTTAAATGTAATATTTTTAGATTCTGTCACTTTAGATGAACTTCTTCGGTCTATCAGACAACAGTAGAGAGCGGGATATACGCATCTAAATTCAATCAAAATATGCACTTAAATGCTTCCTTTTTACCAAAAATATGCAACAGTTTACCCTAAAGATGGAAAATGCATAGACTTTAGAAAATTTAAAAAAAACACATAACATAACATAATGGATTATAAAAGCCAAACCTTTATTTAAATTAAAAATATAATAGCAATAAATCTTTATAACAATAATAATGTAGTAATTTTACCTAAACATGAAAAATTTATGGGTTAGAAGATAAAAAACACACAATAATTGATTTTTACAATAAGCTCCATTTATTTGTAAATTAAAAGGATACAATAATAATACTCGTTAGCTAGGCTGAAATTTCAATTTGATATATTAAAAAAGGAGTTTATAATTAAATTATTTTCAAAATTTTATACTCAAAAGATTTGCCTTTAGTCCGTAAAAATATGTCCAGCCACCGAAAAACTTCTTTCAACATCTGCTGATGTAATCAGACAATACTGTAATTTTGGTATTAACGGACATGGCCACGGTACTACTTCCTCGGTTAGTTTACTATCAAAAATATATACCACTTCCATTAAACATTTAAATTCCTCATTTTTTTCCTAGAGTAACATGTAATTTTTATCTTATTTTAACACCAACATATATCACTGGGAGCATTTTTACAATTATCAGAAAATGTTTTAATTAGATCAATTCTATGGGAATTATAATGTCTAGTATAAAACCAAAATTAACCTTTATAAACATAAGGTGGTTATCAACTGCCGGATTTTTTAACATTTTTTGACTTCTCACTGTGAGTTATCTTGTATATCCAGAATTAATTCCTTGATTACTTCAAAATGGTCTGCGTAGAATATCGCCGCTTTAATCTATGTTTCCCTGGGGGCGACTACGGGTTCCGGAGGTAAGTAAGCTCCTGTCAATTTTTCCTTACTCTTAAAGGTGCTTTTAAAAAAACTTTTTTTATATTTGAAATTAATGTATTTACAAGAAGTACGCGACTCTGACTGATTCAGCGACTCGCTTTAATCGACGTAACAGGAAAGTAACATGAACTATATTGGAATAAAATATTTTTAGATTTTGTCCCACTTTTACCATATAAAGTGCTGCATCGGACAAAAACACTTAAAACTTTTCAACTGGGACTTTATTGGGCAAGAAAAATTCCGATATAGATTGTTGAATGAAACGAGTTACAGTCACGTTGTTAGTTTTATGAAACTTATTGATGCAATTAAGTGTGACTTTCCTAGTTCATTTTCTTTGAGGGCTCCAATCATAAGATGCACGATATAGCGACCACAGGTATCTGTGCTTTCGTCAACAATGATGTAAAATTATTTTCCTACGACCACCTATGAAAGTGAGAAAAAACGCACGGTTAACTTGACGAGAAAGGTGCCTTATATCACACGCGTGTTGAAAAGTACTTTACAACACACGTGTTGTAAAGTACTTGTCAACATGACATTGAAATAGATGGCGCCAATTTCATTTGTTCTATTTTCAGCAAACTTGATAAAAATGTTAGTGTTAAAAGTGAGGGTTTTAAAAGACAGAAATTGAGGGTTTTTTGTAAATATTTTGGTGGTCGTAGGAAAAATATTGTACATTACTCGTGTGAAAGTAATTTTCGCACACTCGTGGGATTATCGCACTCGGCTGTCGCCTCGTGCGACAACATTCCCACTCGTGTGAAAAATGTCACTTTCAACACTTGTTATGTAATATACTATTTCCTACGACCACCTATGAAAGTGAGAAAAAACGCACGGTTAACTTGACGAGAAAGTGCCTTATATCACACGCGTGTTGAAAAGTACTTTACAACACACGTGTTGTAAAGTACTTGTCAACATCACATTGAAATAGATGGCGCCAATTTCATTTGTTTTGTTTTCAGCACACTTGATAAAAATGTTAGTGTTGAAAGTGAGGGTTTTAAAAGACAGAAATTGAGGTTTTTTTGTAAATATTTTGGTGGTCGTAGGAAAAATATTGTACATTACTCGTGTGAAAGTAATTTTCGCACACTCGTGGGATTATCGCACTCGGCTGCCGCCTCGTGCGACAACATTCCCACTCGTGTGAAATGTCACTTTCAACACTTGTTATGTAATATACTATTTCGTTTAGCACTACTTAGATTTCTGGGATTACGGTTTCATACACTGGTTGCACATTTTTTTTCTTAATGTAGGCGCATCCGGGATATTGTGGTTACAGTATTTTTGCAAAATTTGCCTTAGTTGTTGATTTTGTAGATTTTTTAAAGGAATATTCATTGGCTGCGACCAAACTTCTACACCTGATGAACCTGATTTCATTTTTTGAAGCTTTGCTTCATGCAATGCTGTTTTTACCTCAAACTTTTTTTCACAGCCAATAATTTTAGCACAAGCTTTGCAAAGCACTTTATCGCCATCGAACTCCAACTTCTTTACCCGTGAAGAAGTTTTCGGCATTTTCAATATTTATAAACACAATTAGTAATATTAACATCTACACACTACTTTCACAATGCGGTCTGTTTAATTACTGAACTAGCAAGCAAGATGTTTTTCTTTTTATATGCGAATTCATCGGCTGGTGCTGGTGCCTCACAATATATCCGGAAATTCCTAAACCCCTATTAAATTTACGATGTGGTCATAATAGTGGATAGATCAGGCAGTTTTAAAATTTATTTTATTTAAAAATCCTATAATATGCATAATAAAGCGTTTTTAAAGTAAATATGCATTATTTTATTAAATTTGTTAAAATATGTAAAAACTATATATATATATATATATATATATATATATATATATATATATATATCTATATATTATGCAAATTGCATATTCCGCTCTCTAGTCAACAGTGATTGTCAAAAATTTGGTAAAATTAGATATTTTTGTAATAATGTTTATTTTAATACATCTGCTAAAATGCTATTTTCATTAAACAAAGAAATCGTTTTTCAAAGCATCCTATTTTCCTCACAAATTCAAGGAAAGATTCCGAAATTCATTTGTCGTACCGTTATTAGATGTATATATATATATATATATATATATATATATATATATATATATATATATATATATATATATATGCAAATTGCATATTCCGCTCTCTAGTCATCAGTGATTTTCAAAAATTTGGTAAAATTAGACATTTTTGTAATAATGTTTCTTTTAATACACCTGCTAAAATGCTATTTTCATTAAACTAAGAAATCGTTTTTCAAAGCATCCTATTTTCCTCACAAGTTCAAGGAAAGTTTCCGAAATTCATTCGTAGTACCCTTATTACTTTGTTCTAAAAATACATATTTGTGCGTGGTTGTCCAAATCGATAATTAGTAGTGTTTTATTTTAATTATTTACATTAGGTCCTTATTTAGTCCTTTAACATGCACTCTTACCTACGAAGGCAAAATAGTTTAACGGCGCAGTGGCATGCCCATGAAAGCAAGGTACATTTTAGTTTGATAATGGAATTTCTCAGGTAAGGAGATTTGTAATTAGAATCATTACAAAATTGTCTGTTTATAGCATTCATTTCGCAATACATACGTCGCTGGAATTTCCAATATAAAGGATCAAGTAGTAAAAAACAAGTTTGCAGTTTAAAAATATATTTTAAATAATACACTGTACTAACCTAATAAAGAATGTAATCTCCGTTTTTATCAAGCATGCCTTAGCAATGTACGGGCTTACTTTCCACAAGCTTCTCAGTATATTCACTATCATATCTGGCGAATGTGGCAACTTACGTGCTTCAGTGTTAATACACGTTTTCCATTAAACTTTCATTTATAGTAGCCTAAACATTCTCAATAGGTATTTGGCAGTGTTAGTGAGATCAGGCCAGTTATTTAAAGAAAACCCTTTTGTTTTCAATGCCGACGTTTCGATTTATTTAAAATCGTCCTCAGGGCTCTACGGAAAGAGGAACAATAAGTACCAATTAGGCCCTTTTTATATAAAGGAGAGTTATTAATTATATTTTTTTTTCCAATATGTATAATATCTGTATATTATAAGGAAATAATTTTTTTTTTGTTTTATTATTTTTACGCTTCGCCATACCACTTCAATAATCATTATTAAAAGGTTTACACCAAGTAAAATATCAAAAAAAAGGGGGGAAACAATAATAAATAAGGAAGCAGAATAAATAAGACACTTACCAAAAAAAACGGGTTTTCCGTGTTAAAATCAAAATGAAATTTAAAAAGGGACACATTAGATACATTTAACAGAATGACGTACAAAACAGACGTAAGACAATTAATTCAATTCTCAATAGGATTCATGTCTGGGAACTGGGAAGGCCAATCTAATGTTCAAATATTATTATGGAGTGTCCAAGTTGTTCATAAGACACTCCGGTGCACAGTGGTTCCGGCAATAGGTCATAAGTCAAAACATTTTTTGTCAGGGATCTGTCAGGAAGGCATTGCTTTGGGTTCAAAAAGAACCTGCACCAATAAAACTTTGGCTCGTACGAACTAATTTCAGTCGATTTGTGACCGGCAAAATGTGTGGATTTGAAGTACGGAAAAGGAGTATAAATATTGTGTTAAAAGTGGGTTTTGTTATTTGGTAATATCGTAAAGACTAATTACATTTAAATTTCTCTTAAGTGGCCTCAGTAGCGCAGGTAATTGGTTCTTTTTTCAGTAAAATATTGTTGATGGAAAGGTTTTACTTGCACATGTTTCTGGACATTAATTAAATGGATATGTTTATTAACCTCACTTGTGAGATTAGCATTTTATCGTGACTCTTAACTATTTTCCGTTTCTTCTCGTCCGGAAAAATATATATAACCTACTTTTGCATAGTCTCCTTTATATGAGGACGTATAATTTGTACCCAGATACGTTCAGCTTATCAAGATACATAATAGTTTAAGTAAACTGCTCATCAAAATGTTTGCACAATGGCATTTTTTCGATCATTTTTACAGCTCTGTGGATCAAAGACGGCTCAACGGATTTAAACAAATTTTTGATTTTTAAGGTCTTAATTTACTGAAAGGTAGCTACCAAAATTATCACAATTGTTTTAAAAAAACAGCTGTGAATTTTAAGATTATTCACTAACTTATCAACCTGTATCGTATGTATTAGTACTACTAAATTATATATTTATTGGAGAAATATTTTTAGTAAACATGTTTTATCGAAAATAACAGCTAAAGTAATATGACCTAAGCATTTAACTGTTTAAAGGCCCTTTCTGTTTTTAGTTAATTTTTACTATTTTGCACCAAAATTTTAAAAAATCGAACACATGAAATCAACTCGGTGTCTGCCTATCACAGTCCTCTTGCTTTAAGACCGTTAAACGTTAAGACCCGAAATTCAGCATAGCTATACGTTATAGAATAAAAACAGATGTAAAATACAAAAAAAAATTAATTCAAAATTTTATAGGTTGATTTTTTGGGGGTAAACGAATGACACCTTTTTATTGCTTTCAGCTCGGTGTCCGGGATATCAAATAAAAGCCCACAAAATGGAGAATACAAACATATATATAATTTGCTTATTTAATACAATTGTTAAGTAAAATTTAATTCAAAGTTATAAAAACTGTTACCCCTTTCCTATACTTTGTAAACTCAGAGTAGAACAAATCTGGCAAAATTAAAGGGTTTGTATAATGGTGCACATAGTAGAACAAAATTATAATAATAAGTTAGATTACGAAACATTTACCTCGATAGCTGGACACATTCACCATTTTTTTGTATGATTTGTTTACAATAACTCTTTTTTCGTAGTACAAAGGTACAAAAATGAATTTTCAGTTCATGATTTTCCAAGAACATTAATTGCAACAATTATAACTGCCCTCTCCATTTAGTCGGAACCATTGTGCGGTCTTTTGGGTCTTTATCTTCTTGTAGTACCCAGGAATCAGTATTTTCTCCATATCTCCTTTTAGCAGATGTCAGCACATCAGTTGTATATGTTTCTAACATTTTCTATGCATTTAAAAGTATAGACATCCGAAACCACCAAAACTGAAACAACCCCAGACATGAACCTTATTTGGATGTCTAACGATGCGCTGAACGAATGGATGTCCTTTGATAGTCCAAGCTTTTTCCTAGGAGCCCAAGCTCAAAATGCCGCTTCATCCGAAAAAATTATGTTACTCTAGTCGCGATCAATATTGTCTCGTGCCCAGCTTTTCAATGTGTTCTTCAGGCAGTTCTGTAAGAGATCTTGCTTTTACTTATTCTCCATTTTATTGTCATTACACCAATGTCTATTCCTTTTTGCTTAAGAATTTTTTGTGCTTGATGCAGCTGTAATTTCGGATTTTTTTCGAATAATTTAGATTGAATCTTGGTTTTTAGTAGTCCCTCTGTCCCTAAAGTTTTACCCCTATCCTAAAAGTCATCAACGTTTTTCTCTTGTTTGTAACGTATGACCCCCTTCCGTGCGAACTTCTCTGATGTTTTTATTTAACGAGCTGCTGTTGCAAAACTTGATTTTGACCCCTTGGGGTGGGTACACAGAAAGACTGCTTCCAAACGTTTAAAACATGTACTACTCATATTGCAAAACTAACGATTACCACTACGACTCACAGTGTTTCGGTTATATAGGGACTAGATGAACAAAAATATTTTATTTATGCTTGTAATATTCAATGCTATAACAGTGTGTAAAATTAATGATAAGTAGATTTCAGCCAGAGGAGAAAGCAAGGAGAAGTCTATTCTTTCTACTGGGTAAGTTTTGTGTTACAAGGCGATATCTCGAAAAAGTTTTAAAAATATTTCCATAACATTTTAGCGATTTAATAGGAAGATGGGGAAACATATTTAAATATATTTTTGATAATACCCCTCTCTATGTTGAGGTAAATTTGGAATCTTAAATGGGATGATGTATTTTTGTTTATAAAATTCGAATATACGTAAAAACCTAAGTATGTGTAAATTTTTTTTTAAAATGCTCTTCCGGTTACGAAATTATGGTTAACTAAATTTTAATAAAATTTAAGAAATAAATAAATTTTATCAGTAAATCAAGTTCACTTATATTAGAATTCGTTTCCATGGAAATGCGTTATTTTTACTTCAGTCAGTTGAGAATTTTGATGTTTTAACGATTATTTCTCAGTTTATTGCTAGGTTCCCGGATTTGACACCCCTTGACTTTTTCTTGTGGAGGTTTTTTTGAAAGCCAAAGTGATGGCGACTGTACCTACAACTTTAGATGATATGAAAAACCGAATCCGCTTTGCCTGCTTATTAGTGACACCTGAAATATTACACCGGGTACGAAATTCATTTAGAAAAAGAATGTTTTTAAGTTGAACGGGGACATTTCGAACAACTTTTCAAGCATGACAGACAATAAATAAGTTGAAATAAGATGGTATTTTTTTTTATTTTATAACCTAGTAAATCATAATTCCGCAACCAAAAGAGTAAATCAAAAAAAAATGTGATATACATATGTAGTTTTTTACATATGTTTCAATTTTATAAATAAAATTACATCATCCCATTTACAAAATTCTAAATTTACCCCCACCCCTCAAAATAGAGAGAGAGGAGGTAAATGTCACAAATATGTTTAAATATGTCTCTCTATCTCTCTATTAACTCATTAAAATTTCATGAAAATATTTTAAACCGTTTTCGAGATATCGCTTTGCAATACTTTAAAAAACTTACCCTGTATAGTAAAGAGTATATTTTTCGCAATAACAGCAGTTATACATTATATTGTTACATTATGTAAATAAATTAGTAGTAAACAGACGCGGCTCATCCATAAGGTCATTTGGTCAGTGACCCACCTAAATTTATTTTCAGTGATTCACCTATACATATATTTTTTAAAACCAAAAAATAATTATCTTTTCCTTCAAAAAAGTGCATGTTCCATGCGAAAACTCCCCAATAAAAAATCAAATCAAGCTTGCTCCGGGCTCGACCGTATTTTAAATTGACCTCATAGGTTTATATGGACTATATAAATGCATTAAAACTAAAAGATAAACAAACATAAGCGCTTTAGGAAGCTAAAAAGAGACAAAATTTGTCGACAGCCTGACTTTCGGCGTGCGCTTGGCCGTCGACGCCCACGCTCCGATTCTCAGCTTGTCCCGAACCACTATGGAAATACACTCGAACTGCTCCGTAAAATATATCATTGCAAAACATTACCTAATATGCGCATTGCATTTGCATAAACTTTTGTTTACATTTCATTTCGTCGCGCCGGCCACTTATGTAAGTATTTATTAAAAATGTGTTTTTTTTTCGGCTTTTCTAATTTTGTTGTGTAATATGTTTTTGGATATTATTTGATATTTGTGTTGTCTCCTTTGGGTAGTAGTGTAGTACTAGTAATTGAGTACTTGTGTTAATCCCTCTCGAAACTTCCAAGAACTCGAGCCAACGCTCTTGTGTGTACTATGTATAGTTTTCAGGCAGATTCTTATATCAGCATACGTAGCTAATTTAGCCTATTGCAAAATATTGTCTATTAAAAAAAGTCGACATTTTTTTATTAATGTCAGTGTATGAAGTTTGACAATTTTTGACAGCAGTTCATTTTTGTTCGTAGTGAGCACGAAATATTTCGTGCACTAGGGTGAAAAACATTTCTTGCATTTCTCACATCAGGCATAAAAAATTAAACATTAAAAAACAACATAAATATCAAATTTATTAAATAAATAGATAAACACTGGCAGTAGTTACTATTGACACATGACCCAATATTTATACCGAATGAAGTAAACACGTTTCTTTTTATTCGGTGCCTACGCTATCAATCATTTTTGAAGAAGGCGGAATAACATTTGGCCTCGGATCTGACACTTTTACTAATATTTTATTTGAAAATTTCACATTGTTTTCTACCGAATCTTTAATGTATCCTTCCGTGACTGTTGCGGACTTCCATCCTTCATGTCTGTTCATGCTACATATATCAGCCCCTGCATCAGCAAGGAGAGTAGCTGAGTTTTTGCGGAAACAATGCCCATCATAACTTTCAGAATTTGGCAAATTAAGGTACTTGGCGATTAAACTAGGTATCTTATCACGGACAGTTTTGGTCACTCGAATTTATAATATTATTAATACCGTAGTATAAGTCCTTTTGGTCCACCTAACCAGGTGCACTTATTGCTTTCCGTTGGGAGTTTCAATGTTTTTCTTAGTTCGAAAACGGCTTACCCGGTAGAATTGACGTGATCTCTCGGAGATTACACAATGGTTCTGTTGAACGGTTAGTGATATGCAACCCGCGCTTTTGGCTACGACCTTAGACGCGTGTTGCGCGCGACGGTTTGGTAGGGACGTGTAATTTCATCGTATCTGATGGTATCAATACTTTTACTTTAAAATTTGGATGTATCATTTTTACATAACAGACAACATGGTATAAACTCATAAACGAAACAAGGCATAATATGTTTTTTTGCATCTAGTTTTAATATCCGAATATCTGATGCTTTAAGGTTTGGTATCCGGGGCTGTCGATACTTGAAGGTATCGAGTGCAGAGTATCGAATAGATACTATTCTGCACAACGTTATAACGTGAACAAAAAAATGAATATTGAGTCAAGGAGCTGAAAAGCACGGTCATTTTTATCTTACTGCTAGCTTAGAACGGTGAAGAGTGGACATTCAATACGCTTTTCAAGGGCCTTGTGAATTTGGGAAACCACTTCGAATTTTTCTTCCGAGGTTTGTGTATCTACAGTTTGACTGTTGATGCCGTTTTTTTTCGGAAGAATCTTGTTTTAATGGATCTAAGCCGCAAAGGTTAGCAGGCAGACGTTAGACCCGCCTAATAACCTCTAGATAAGTTTTGTTTGCCTCGCTTAAAACACCAAATTCTGCGTTTTAATCGTTCCTGCTGAAGCTAAATTATTTTTTTAAATATTTTACGTCCACGTTTTTAATTAGTTCCTTAATTAAGCAATTGTATTATACCAGTGGATCGATATATTTTTCTGTTGGTTAATTACGTATGTACTTTTTGCTTTATTAAAAGTTATGCTGGTGAGATTATTTAATCCTACTTTTATTTTATTTTTGGAGCCATAGTTTTTCTACATTAATGAATAGTTTGTGTTATCATTACGGTCTCTTAGCTACTATCTTATGAATAGAATACTTACTGTAGTCCTTTTTTCTTTTTGATAATGTTGGGTCGTAGCTGCACATGTCGTAACCAAGAGCTTAGGACACCATTATGTTGTATAACATTGTGCCTTAACCATATCGGTTTAAATAGATCAAACTTGAATTTAACGAGTTTTTTTTGTCTAGCAATGTTTATCTTTAATGATTTTATTTCATCACCGTTTTAAGGGTAAAGTTGGAGGTTTGAAGGTTTATCCTTGATTTTGCACTATTTTGGAGTGGGGTGCTTTTGGGTTATGTAATTCTAAATTTTGTAGAATTAATTTTCTATATAAAGTTACGTTTTCTATCTTTTGATATATATGTTTAGTAATAGTAATACTGAATTTCTTTGATTATATATAACATTTAAATTTTACGATAACATTCACAAAGTTTGTAAACTCGGTTATAAATTTATTTTTCTTAAAAATGTTAAGTGGTGTGAGATATTAAAAACAAAAACAGGAATTATGTTTTTTGCAATAATAGATCTTATACCTAGGTAAGTCATTTTTAAATACGTAGGAAAGTAATATATTATTTCACGTAAGTAACTTTTTTAAGTATAATTAATTTTTGGCAATTATAAATTATTAATAGGTTATTGTTGGACAGTTCTATGGTAATTTATTTATTTTTTTAATAAAACAAATTTGAAACATAGTATTCCCTTTCAAAATAAAAGTTTGGCAACGTCGCATGTGCGGGCGCGCGTATGTTCAGGTTTTCAGGTAATAGAGAAAATTGTTTGTTGTCCTATTAAACCAAAAAGAGAGTAGGGTGTGTCTCTGGACTACCCCAGGCGTCACCCACTAAAATATATTAAACCATTTTCATTTTCATAACACCCTGTATTCATCGCCTTTGACCCCCTGTCTTTAATTTTCGTATCGTCATATCCTGATAAATTAAGTTTACAAGGAACTACTAAGGAAATATACTATTTAAAATAAAGAATTAATCATTAAAATTGATACATCCATACAACTATGGATTACCTTCGGATACCATCATTGGGTCGTTATAAAATTTACATAGGACCACCGTGGGAGTATACTCTTTACAGCAAAAAAAAATCATAAAATCAGTGAAACTGCACGTGAATAAATGAGTAATATACAAAACAATAATAAAAGAAACAGTCGAATGAAGAATCTGCTTTTTTAAAGTCGGTCAAAAATAAATAAAACCTTGGCACACACAGTTTATAAATTCTTTGCAAAACCCCTTAAAAATCTAGAAAAGTTCGATAGTGCAGCTAAATGGTATTTAATATATTGCAACTTTAAATTCTAAAAAGCATTCGCAGCAGTGCACAAATAAATTATCGCCCAAGGAGACGGCGTTCTTAGAAGCCGCCATGGTTTCCATGTAATAAATCACCTTTTAGAAATCACCTACAAGCAAATTTGCTTTTAAGAGAACTTAAAGTCGTTTGGAGTAATACAAAGGGTTCGCGGTTCGACGCGCAGCTACTGAATATGGATAGGAAAATAAATCAAACCGTTCTCGATAGAAAATAAGAGTCGCCCACCGTCGGATCATTCAATCAAACGGCCTTTTCCGACCCTTTTTAGGTTTTCGTTGACATCCGCTTTAAGCAGGGAATGTTATTTTGTCTTAAATCGATGTTTAGCAGGTCATTGTGAACGGGTCCAGTGCTAAAAACCTGCTTTCGGATAGCTATTAGCACAGAATGAGGGTTGCGCGATACTTTTAATATTTGCCAGCTTATTAAAAGATTCATAGTCAGAAAATACTAACAAAGACTTTGTTGTAGCCTGAGAGCTAGCGACGACAAAATGTACACAATTTTAAACCGACTTCACGAGGAGGTTATCAATTCGACTCGTATGTGTAATTTTTTTTATGTATGTTCAGGTATAATTCTTAAACGGATTTTCCGCTTTCGATAATTTTTTGCTTGTTTTGTATATGAGATTTCCCGAATGGTCCAATTTTAAAGGGTTTCTGGAGAAGTGAGCAGAAACATAAAGAAATGCGAAAAACTAAAAGAAAATTCTGAAATCTACAATTTTTGCGGAATGGCAGCACCGATTTAAATATTTTTTTCTCCGTTATGTTTAGCATGACGGTCCGGTGGTCCTATTAGTATTTGACTTTAAAAAATAATAAAGGAGAGTGGTAAAACCGGAGCGGCTTAGAAATTTTCCGAAAATGTTGACCAATATGTTATTTTCGGGGTTAGTGAGGGCATAACATATAATTTTGTCTAGCAGATGTTAAAAAAATACCGTGGGAGGGGGGGGGATAAAAAGGAGAGACTGGTAAATTGTCTATAAATGGTAACTAATGTATCATTTTCGGGGTTATTGAGCTCAGAAAATCTAGTTTTGTTTAACAGATGTTAAAAAAATTAACGGGAGGGGGTTGATAAAAAGGAGTGACTAGGATTTTTTAAAAATATTAACCATCATGTCAATTTCGGGGCTAGCGGGGTCAGAATATCAGATCTTTTCCAACAAATGTTAAAAGGAAAGTTACGGGGGGAGAGAATAAAAGGAACGGCTGAAAAATGTTAACTACTATATTATTTTTGGGGTTACTGAGGTCCGAAAATCTAATTTTGTCTAACAAATGTTAAAAAAAAATAATGGAAGGGGGATGTGGTAAAAAGGAGTAACTAGGAATTTATTCAAAAATGTTAACTAACAAGACAATTTCGGGGCCTGCAAGGTCAAAATTTCAAACCCTTTCTAACAAATGTTAACAGAACAATTACGGGAGGGGGGGGGGGGGAGGATAGAGAGAATAAATGGAGTGGCTGATAATTTCTCGAAAAATGTTAACTAATATATTATTTTCGGAGTTACTGAGGACAGAAAATATAATGTTGTCTAAACGGCGACAAAAAAATTAAGGGGGGTAATAAAAAGGAGGGATTGGCAATTTCTCCAAAAATGTTAACTAACATGGCGTTTTCGGGGATATTGAGGTAAAAAATTTAGTTTTGTGTAACAGATGTTAAGAAAATTGACGGCGGGGAAGGGCGGAATAAAGAAAAGCGACTGCCAATTTCTCCAAAAATGTTAACTAATGGGTCTTTTTCGGGGTTATTCAAGTCAGAAAAGCTAAGCTTATGTAACGGATGTAAACAATTAAGGCAGGGGAGGGGCCAAAAGAGCGGGTGGAGAATTCTTTAAAAATGTTACCTATGTCATTTTCGAGGTTATTAAGGTCTGAATATCCAGTATTACATGGATATTACAAATAAAGAGGGGGTGATAAGATGAAGGGAGAGGGAGAATGGGTGAACTAAAAAGAAAGATGTTTTTCAAAAAAATAAACCAACTTTACAAAAGAAAAAGAATTAAAAAGTATGAAATAATATTTTTACGTATTTATATCAACTGTGGTTAATGGTAAACTAAATTTTGTTCAAATTTAGGTAACTTGTACACCGATATTCTGAACTTTGAAGTCGATACAATTTCACGGTATCAAAATACGTAATGATTATTAATAAACAATTAATAAGAAGTTGCGCATACTTTAAAGTTCAGGACTTTTATGAACAGATTACTAAAAGTCGATGCAATTAGGCTGACCATTACGCTCAGTAATAAATAACTAAAAATATTACCGACTCTTCATTAACACTAATTTATGAATGTATTATCATTAAGGATTCCCATTGTACTTTAAATTGTGCCGACTTTAAAATTCAGAACTTCAGTGTACAAGTTACCGAACAAAATTAAGTTTACCATTAACCACAGTTATTAAAACGTAAAAATATGATTTCTTACTTCTCAATGCTTTTTCTTTTGTGAAGTTGGATGTACAACACCAAGTCCCTTGGTGTTGTACATCCAGTCACTAATATCAGGATCTGGTTAGCGTTCCCCATTGTGCATTTAAAGTGGGTTTCAAAAAGTTTGCTTCAAATATGATATTATTTATTTAATTAATGAGTTTAAGCAGTACAAGTTGGAGCATACCTAAAAAACCAAACTAACCTTGACCAGAATTGTGAAAAGTTCCGTAGCATACAGGACAAAAACAAAAATATGAAAATCGTTCAGGAATAAATTAAGTTTTTTCGGACGGTGCACCTGTTCCAAAACCCCTTCTGAGAACTTGCAAGGACAAAAGGAACAAACCTCTATAAGTCTCTAATAAATGGACACTATAAATGCTCAAGAAGTGAATAAATGTTTTAAAATCGAATGTAGTTGGAACACATTTATCGCCCTAACATGCTAAATAGTTTTGAAGCGGTTACCCTCGAGTCATTGTTGATTTAAGGAATAAAAAACGGTATCCAAAGAAAGAACTTTTTGTAAGTCTATGAGCGAAGCATTATCTGAAGAGACGATGACTGTTGTTAACATCATTTAATAATAATTGTTGTTGATACTTCTGCGGCAGCAGGGCTGTGGTAGTGCAAGTGATCTATATCTACAATTAAATAAAGGTAAAAACGGTAAAACGTGGTGACCGAAGAAATAGTTCGAAACAATATCGAATAACAGAGGCTGAGTTTTAAAACTTAAAGAAACAACAACGCCACAGTCTGCTATTATTGTTAAAATAAAAAAAAATATTTATGTACATATTTAATTAAATTCTGGAAAGCTTATATGTGTGAACCACCTACCTATCAATATATATATTTTTATTATAAATTTGTAATACATTTTGTTTTAAGCATTTTGTTGTTTCATTTATTTATTGTAATTTGTGTATATGTTACCAGTAGTTTTGATATTGTTAGCTGGCTCTGTATTTCGATAGACAAATAATAGTTTGTTAATTTATTCACATAACTGATGTTTTTAATAGTCTTAAATATGTGACAATTTATAACAAGATTTAGATCCTTTAACGAAATCGATTTTTTTTAAGAAACCCCGAAGAAAGGATGCTCATGGTCAAATTATACGGTTTTGAGGTTTTAAGAATTTTGCAACAAGTGAACATCCCTCCATACGTTAAAAGGTATCTGACATCTTTATTTTTAAAAATATTAAAGATATAGAACAGGAAAATAGGGCATGTTAAACTGATAAACATTATGTATTTAGTAAACATTTAAGTAAAATTTTTCTAGGGCACAACTCCTGCGCTCTTTCATAAACCACAATAACATTTCTCTCTTAAATTAATAGGGCAGCTAATATTCGACACCTTCAAAAATTGCATGGCGTTTTTTATGTCCCGCCTGACGATGTATATAACCCTGTATACAACTTTTAGATAATAAAAAACAACACCAGGGCAGAGTAGCCTGGACTACTGACCGACATACTCGGAAGTAGCTTGGATTAATTCATGAATCATCAGAAGTAGGTAGCTCACTAACGACTAGGTCGGAGTACTTCCGATCTATTCAATATACAAAAATTATTAGTCCACCATAGTGGATACTCCATTTTTAATTTTGAAAAAGGATTACTAGATTCGCAATCGACGACCCCAAAAACCCCTTATACCAATTTTAGGTACACATGGAGAGGAGAAATTTTCGTTTGCCCCATTTTCCCCTACTACTACTACTAAAATATACCCTTTCTTTTAGCTTTTCCGTGCTTCAAAAACAAATACTTATGTAATATTGCTAGAAAGTACAACTTACGTTTCTACGTACTTGGCAAATCACTAAAAATAAACACTAATCAACGATAAAATATCAATGCTAACCAAATTGCACACTTAAAACTTTGCAAAGAGCTGTAGTTTTATTACAATTTTTGAACATACAACCAACACAAGTCATTAATTGGTGTATTGTTTGTAAACAATTCCGTGTAAGTACATCCCAAAATTGTTCACTTCTGAATTCGTTTTTTTCACAAACGTTATTTTGACCGTGATCTTCGGACAGAGTAACACACACACATATATATATATATATATATATATATATATATATATATATATATATATATATATATATATATATATATATAATTACAATATTTACTTAATGTCCACCTTCGTTTTCAATATAAATAATAATTTAATTTCACTGAGTGAAAGAGGCTCATTTCTTCGTGCTCTTTATAGTTTTTCTGATGAATTCTCAATACAGCATTCAAAAAGCCAAAAGCCAAAGCCATATTTCCAATATGAAAACTTGCTGAGTAATGTTATTTTTTTTAGATTTTTGCTATACAAATCAATTTCTTAGGCTTAGACAACTTCCACAGAAATATTGATTGAAGAAACACTAAATCTTTTTACGTAACTTTAGGTCTTTACAGATCGCTGGGTCGTTTAAAATGTCTATTCGAAAATAAATTAAAGCTCCTTCTAAAAACATGAGGGTCTCCCGATTCAGGGCAGATTATTCAATCGATAAGTTATATTTCTATCCTTTATAGGTTTCTGTTGACATTCGCCTAAAGCAAGGGATGTAAATTTATCTCAAGTTGATGTTGACTCTATTAGTGTATCTACATCCACATCGATCGGGACTATGCAATTTTTTTTGGTGATATGATAAATCGCCAAAAACCTGTTTAATAAAAATACTGAATGCTCTGTTAATTTAATCCATAAATTTACATTCTTTTTTATTATAATGCATATAGTATTCATCCGCAGTTATAAAATGATAAATAACTTACATTAAATGCAGAGAATGAAAACAAATGAAATGAAATGAAAACCGAAGCAAACACGATCTAGAGAGCAAGATAATACAGATAAGGAAAATATTTATATAGCAAATAAACTCTTAAAAAGCAGCATTGTTATAAAAGTAAGCATATGAGACCCTGAAAATTGATCTAAATAATGAAGAAAGATAGTAAATAGGAGCACTTTAATTGTGGCGTAACAGAAAAGTGTTGAGTGGTGGGCTGAGAAGAAAGGATCCCCGACTCAGGGGTAATATTGTTATTTAAGACCAAAATTATGAAACACTATAAAGAAAACATAGTAAGAATAATTATAGGGAAAGGAAAAAACTTTGCAGAACTCTATTCAAACCAATTAATAGTGAGAAATGTATGGAAATCTATAAAATTAGTTGATTACAGCTTTTTATAAAATATGCATTTATTTTATGGATAAAGAGTCGCAATTACATTCTGAAGAATTTATATGTATTTCTAAAAGCAAATAAAAGAAGTGACCGTCATACTTCGGTTAATTATGTAAACCCACTTTTCTTAACAAATTATTTAATTTTTTCTTAAACGATATATTATAACACTTATAATGGTATATTTATGTCAGCCTTTGACATAGTCTATTTATATTGTGATCTAATTATTAATCTGATTACACATAGGCAAATATTTAATTAATTTCATGTACTGTCCGATGATTAAGGGCTTTTTCCAAAATTAAAAATACAATACATTGGATGTGAAGCAGGTTACGCTGATCATGTTTAATTTTGTTACATGAAACTTTTGTTCTACTAAAAATGGTGTGTCAAGTTAGGGTCTTTAATTCGCATTGAACGGGTTTTTTAGCAATTTCATAACAACTTCAGGAAAAACTATTATTTCTTGATGATAATTTGCAGTTTTTTAATCCTTGTATATTTAGTTACCTAAACATACCTTCATGCCAATAACGTTTTTTTTTTTATATTTCTTCAATTATAGGTCACCGCGTTTTTTTCTAAGATGACTCTTTACACTCTAAGTGAAAGAATATTTATGGTGTCGAACTGCATTAGGGGCATGCCACGTAGATGAATTTTAGATCACTTTGCAGTTGAATCCCAATCGCCATATTCCAAGTAAGTCTAAAGTACATAGGTTGCAAGAGCAATTTCTGAGAACTGGTTGCGAAGATATTTCACATGTAAAACGCAATAGAAATCCAAATGTAGTATCAGAAGGTTTTAAAATGAACCTGCAGCTTACCTGCAAAATATGGTGTTTTTATAACAATTTGAAAAAATACCATTTATTTCCGATAATTTTTCAGACCACAGTGCGATCTGAGAAAAGCCTAAAACTGCTTATCCGACGATAAACACTTCTAATGGGCCTTCCATATTCTGCAAACCATTGATTTATAATAATTGTCCTGGTGGTGGAGAAGCGATCTCTTAAAGCCAACCACCTCAGGCGCCCTACTGTTGTGCGGCGTCATCCTGTGCCCCTGTCTTTTTGTCTTCTGCCTTCTTGAAGCCATGCCTGACAACATCTCACCTCAGTATCGAGACTTTTGTGCACTCTAGCAACAATGTCCTGAAAGGAAAGTCCGGCCTCCCCTAGTCCAACTATCCGTCTCTATTAAACTTGCTAAGTTGGTGAGAGTTTGCATTTCTTCACACGCTGGGCATGGTAAACACTTGTAAAACCGCGTGTAGAAACGCACTTTTTACAAATTAGGTTTCCACTGGGACTACAAACTTTACTTATTGCCTATCCAACTAGTACATAAAAAAATTCGAATAGAAAATAGGAGCGACACTGATAAAGCTAAAAATTTAATCACATTGTGTTTTTGTCATGATTAACATGAGAACCAAATAAAATAATTTTTACTGGGTGTTCGGATTTCTATGTCACTTAGTATATATGCAGGTCTATTATAAAACATTAATAAAAGATAAATGATGACATGATGACGCAAGTCAAACGAAAGTAAAGTAAATTGTGACAAGTAAGCAAGCAATGATATTTTAAATAAAATATCATTATATAAAGTAGTAAAATATTACTTTAATCGAAACTGGGGCAAATAAAAATTAATGTATTATAAGTTATGCATAGAAAATACCTATTTAGTATTATTTTCAAGTATTGCAGCATAAAAATATAATAGATAACATCATCATATTTTCAATCTAAATGGTAAACAATATACAAAAATCCGATTAATTAAAATTAGACGTCAGTTTTGGGGACAAACGTAATAAATTATCGAGGCAAAAAAATTGTATATTAATGAAAGTATTAAATGAATAATTTATTTTCTTCAATTCACCTTCGTAACGGTGCTGGTTGTTTGCATTTTAAATAGAGTTAGTTATACCAGTTTTACATAGTCAGCTACTACGTATTACGTGGAATTTCTTGAATGTTTAAGTAGTGAAAAAGCGTGCAGGGGGAGTGTTTCCAGTTTGATTGGCACAAAGGTCTAATGCATATTTCATCATATTTTTTCTTTGTTTACTACTAAATTTTCGATGAGTTTCTTTTGTAAAATGTCCTCTTGAAACCAATTTTGATATCCAATTTAAGTTATGAAAATACCTTCAATAACATTTACAATATTTATTTTAAGTTTTCGCAATTGGTATTATTGAAACATAGCACAGTAAATTGCATTAAGATTTTGTTATAACTAATTTTTAGTAAGTTTATTAAATGAAATCTATTACGTAAAAGAAGTATCTAAAAAAGCATCTATTAAAATTTACTAAAAAGAAAAAATATATCTTTTAAAGCAATACTAATCGCTCATTACTATTATTTATTTTTATATATTGTTGCTGCTTAGTTTGTTGCTCTGGTTTGCACGCTAAATTCAAAACACCAGTAACCAAAGGGCAATACTAATTTTCAAGGAAATAACAAGCTATCGTATGGTAAAATTAGTCCATGAATTTCTCGTCCCAATAAAAATGATATTTTAATTTATTATACCATTTCAAAGACCACATATTGCCAACACTTATCATTTTATCATATCTATTATGGCTAGAGCAATTTATGATAAAAATCAGCTTTTCGACATTTGGCAATCACAGATGATATCATCAGCTGATATTGGTTTCTTCGAAAAGCCTCTAGATCAGTAGTGGGTTGGTAGTGGGCCGTATCAAGCTGACACGACAGGTCGCGTTGCTTTATTTTCATTTGATTTTGGTGTTTTACGTTTGTGATGTTGGTGTTTATGCGTGTGTTTTTTGTATAGAGTGTGTTTTAAACATTTTACTTTTGGACTTTATAGATTTCAGAGTATATATTTTCTTGGTGTTTATTATTTCAATTAAACGGGGAGTACAAGTCCGGTCCTGTGTTTTAGCCGACCTCTAAGCGTAAAATGGACCAGACTTCGATAGGCTGCCATAAATGACAAGTGACTTGGCCACCATATTGCAATATCTAAGAAAAAGCTTAGTAGACTCTACACTTGGCGCCAAACATAACCAACTTTGCCTAATAAGGAATATGCCCATATTTTCTTTATTGCATAAATCGTTTAAGGAAGTCATTACAAACCCAAAAAAAAATATTTTGAAGAAAATTACTAGGATAAGTTAGCTACAGAAAATGTTTACTTTTCGGTATAATTTATTTCAATTTAAAAAGCAGCCATTTGTCCTTAGTGAAAAATGACGTCGGGAGATCAGCACGTTACACGTTAACGTAAAACTTAACCCAAAGTCGAACAGGTTTGATTTTCTCGGAAACAGTCAGAGGGAGAGAAATCGAATTTTTTGGGTTGATAGAGGAATAGTTCAACTAGCTTCGGTAAAAAATTCAGTTATACAGGATGTTTCGTTTCGGAGCTATTAAATGTCAAAGTCGAAATTTCCGCGACTTCCGTTGAAATCGGGTACAGGTCGCAAATGTGAATTAAATCGATGTAAATTTTTGAAGCACTCTACTTAAACTGGTGAGGCTCAGAAAATCGCAAGTAATTCTTTTGAATTTTTTAGGTCGAAAAACGCAATTTCCAGACCCCTTTTTGATACCTAATAACTCGAAAACAAATCGTCAGATCGAAAACTTTAAGATCTCAAATACTTTTTTTGAAATACGTTTACCTAAACCTAAAATCACTGGAAAATGGAAATATTTGGAAATAACTGGAAATTTAGATTTTTTACACAAATATTTCACGGTTTTTTAATTTTTTGTGGGGTCAAAATGGATCAAATAAAATCCCATATACGTCATCGGAAAGAGCTCGCCAAAGTATGTGTTATCCATATTTTGTAGTTTCTTTATTCTCTATATGAAGGGAGCAATCTCCGATTAAATTTCGATTTTTTTACTTTTGTTGCCATCGACATCGGTACATTTGAATCACTGTATTTTTTCCAATCTAATTTTTGCCCAATTTTTCAACACTATCTTATAAAGAGATAATCACACTCTAAAATGGATACCTAATGGGCGATCCAGGAGCGTATTTAAGGGGTAAAAATCGGATTTCCTTGATTTTTTCCGACAAATCCTATTTTTAACCGACATTATTCCGCACTTACCTTATTTAATGATTCTTTCTGGGTTTATTTTATCCATTAATTATCTAAGAATACCTCCCACTAATTCAAATCGCTTATTTTTTCGTTAAAGTTATAAATAAATAGGTTTATTTGCATCGGGGACATCTAAAATTTTAATATTTTTGAATTTCCGAAGAGTGCCATGAAAATAAAAAATAGCAGTTTATTTACTCGAAATTATTGAGATGATATGTTAAAATTTCGCAGAAATGACATTTTTTGCAAAATTTTATTGAAAGGTTCCTAGACCGATTTCGGCCTGAAGTATACATGAATAAGATTTTAGGAACCTTCTACTTTAAGTGCAGGGATATTTTATTGGATGCGTTATGCATTAAATGCCATTTTTATTGAGTTTTAGATAACTCTACAACACTGGAATTCGCCATCTACTCATGATGAGTCATAAGTTCAGCTTTGACGATACAGCCAATGGGATCACGTTTTACAAGTTTCGAAATTCGCCCGAAAATTTGCAGTTTTAACTCCTTTTTTTTGTTAATAAAGACCAAAATAAATGGATAACAGCAACCGCCATAAACATTTAATTCCTGTAGAGAGTATAAAAAAATATATTTCAGATTTATTTGGGTTATATGCATATTCCCTATTGGCCAAGTATCTTGAAGCAGATTTGTACGGTTGAGGTAAGCGGAAGAACCGAAGAATAGCCTTTTTGTTTGCTGTTATCGTGGTTGTTTCCCATCAAGTTTAATAGTGTGTGTTAGATAGGAGATTTAAAACAGCAAATTATTTAACATTCGGCAATCGAGGATTTAAATTGACCAGTGTTAAAATAGGAAAACTAACACTTTTGCGACCTGTACCCGATTTCAACGGAAATCGGAAAAATTTCGACTTCGACGTTTAATAACTCGTACATTCAGTTATAAATCCTGTATAACTGAAATTTTTACCGTAGCTAGTTGCACTATTCCTCTATTTACCCAAAAAATACGATTGCTCCCCCTCTGACTGTTTCCGAGAAAAACAAACCTGTTCGACTTTAGGTTAAGCTTTACGTTATTTTTGCTAATCTCCTGACATCAATGTTCACTTCCTGATGACACTTTTCACTCAAGGCGAATGGCTGCTTTTTAGGTAGTAATAAATTACAGCGAAAAGTAAAAAAAAATTATAGCTAAATTATCCCAGTAATTTTCTTTAAAATATTTTTTTAGGTTTGTAATGACTTCCTTAAACGAATGATGCAATAAAGATACGTGCATTCCTTATTATACGTGCATTCCTTATTTTCTGTAGTTAGAAGTAATTTTCTCAAAAAAAAGATTTTAATCATAAGCTCTTGAAAATCTAATCGGCAATAGCTGGGGTAAAATATAATCAAAGCAAAAACTTAAATTAAAAGTATTCTCGTATCTGAGAATTCGACTCACAAGAAACTAGCTGGGGGTTAAACTTTCCCCACTTTGATAAAACGAAACTTATCAAAAAACTTTGGAGAAACGGCACGTCCACGCCAAGTTTAATTTATTGTTCAAAGTTTAGCAAGCTTACCGTACTGTAGTCTTTTCTAAAACCTTATATATAAATCTGTATTGGACTAGAATGTTTACCTTTTGTAGTACAAGTGCCGAAACTAAATTTATAATAAGTTTTTGATTTGGAAGAAGAAGTAGGTACACATAAAAGTATGGTACTGAAATATTAAATATCGATTTTTGAACTGACTCTGCTTAAAGTAAGTAACAGACAAAACTGCTTGTGCGTGACGCGAAAACCATTAAAAATAAAAAGAAAACTTAGCCAAAACCGATCTGGCTTGTGATTTCAGTACCCCTAGGCACATGAAACACACTAATAGTAAGTAGGAGGTACATGGAACTATTTCTGTTAAGAAAAAGTAATTTCCTAACATGCGAAAATGTTCCACAATTTTCTAAATGATTTTTTTAGCATTTTATTTGAAAATCCAATGTTTTATATGTTATCCGGAGGCAAGGTCGTTCGAACTGCCGATGCCGGACAGGACATCCTTTCTGGAAAGCAATTCTGCGTTGTTTTGGGCCACACACATCTTGGTTGGCGAGAATATATAGATCAAATTTATTTTCTGTGGGAAGATTTCTAAGTACGAATAAGTATAATATTTTTACGTATTGTATCGGACGGCCAAAATATTTTTATTCACTGTCAATACCCTTCTTTCTTACCGTCAATGTCACAGTCATCACTTTACCGACAACAAATCAGTACGTTTCTACGGTTAAACTAAAAATCAACAACGAAAGCCAGTCTGGACCATTTACACCTACATCCTTTTGCTGTTTCTGGAAAATTCTGAAACATTTTAGAAGAATGCAAGGAACATTAGCAGCCAGATTCCCCAACGCTAGACCGGTCTAATTTGACAACCAAAAGTTTTAAACTGACAAGTGTAGGAATAAGACAACTAAGTTTTATACTATGAATTTGGTTTTTTTTCGCAGCTTTTCACAAATCTGTAAAGAGGAGCAATTTTATTACCTTTATTATCTTCCGGATGGAGTTGCAGTTGCCAATAGCTAGTCTTCAGGTATGACGTTGAGAATCATTTTGACCCGGTCAAGGTATCAAGAGTGTCATCAATTCTTGGTAGCAGAAAACTGTCCTTCTTTGTAACGTCATTAGGTCTTCTTAAATCAACACAAAATCTAGTGAAACCATCATTCTTCTTAACTAGAACCTCTGGAGACAACCACGGATGGTTCTATGATGCCTTGTTTTTGCATGTCTTCAAGCATTTTATCAAGATCTTCGCGTTTGGGCAAAATAATTCTTTTCAGGTAAAATAGTTCTTTCCAGGTCATTGTCGAACAGAGAGAAAAGATCTTGGTCCTTCGTCAAAAGATCTTCCAACCTAGTCACCTGAACTTGATTTAGTGAAGGTGCTGATGAATTAACCAGGTCGTGCAGTCCTTGAATAAAGTAGCAGGTTACTTTGTAGAAGGCAAGATGGTACAGGTAAATATTGCGTTAAAAGGTTGAAAAATGGTAGCAATTTTGTCACCGTTTAGGACCTCTGGGGGTAATATTTCAATAATAATAATAATAATAATAAAGATGTTTATTTATGCCAATAAATTCATCATTTTGACAACTATAGTGTCTCGTTTTTTCTGGGTCAAAGTTCTTGCAGGAAGAATTCCTTTTGCGTATAGTGGACAATCTTGGACATGTTCAACCAGAACTACTTCGTCTTCTTCAAGCATTTCAAATTTTGCTTCAACAACACATTCTGAGCTTGGTGGTAACACGACATCTATAGCGAGTACCGCTTTGCGAACAGGTACTTCATTACTTCTCCGTAGGCTCATTACAATTTCTTCATGTATGGTTCGTAGGACTCGTTGGGGGAAATCGAAACTTCTGTTTTTCCATAGCATTAAGACCAAGAATAGCTTTATCTAATGTATCAGCGACAAAAACTACTTGTTCAAAAGTGGTGCTTCCCAGAGTTATTTGAGCTTCATGTATTCTATTTACAGGTATGACTTCACCGTTGGCAGTTTCCAGGATGTAGTTCTTTTCAGGATGGCATATTTTACAGTGGGCTACTATAATCGGCCTAACGATGGTATATGTAGGACCAGTATCTACGCCATCTTGCACTCCCGACCGCATATTCTTCCAGGTACTACCAAACTGGAGCCATTGTTTTGCAGCCGGGAAATTTTAATTGTTATTGCTGATGGGGCTTGGAAGCATTTAGTCAGCTTTTGCCCCTTAAAGCTAAATACTAAAAGTTTTACTGGTTCTCATCATTTTTAGGGGCAGCAATACGGATATGGCAGCTTTGTATATGCCACTCTTGACCACACGCAACAGCGGATTGTATTTCTGCCTCGGAAAGTCATATTTCTACTTTCATTTTTCTTCTCACTGGCCAGAAACTCTTGTTTCGGTGTCATAAAATTTGTCAAATCTTTTTAATTATTTACTCTACGTTCTTCTTGAGTAGAATTTATTCTTCGTACTCGGCTGTTCAAAGTTTGCTTAGCCGTTTCAAATTGTAGTCATAAGAGCTTCAAAGATACTTCCTTTAATCTGGCCGTTCTTAAAGCTTGATTTGTCTCTAGATCGGGTAATCCTTCAATTAAACTACTTACTTCCAGCACTTGTTTAATCTCCTCAGGATACACTGGTTATGTCAGGTTTATAAGCCGCACAATATGTGTTTTATACTCTTGAAGACTCTTATTGTATTTTTGTCCCCGTGCTTGGCGTTATGCCTTATCAACTTCTTGTAGGTGTACCTCGCCATATCGTACTTCCAGAAATGTAACAATAAAAAAAGCCACACCGTTTTCCTTCAGGAATATTACGCAGAACTTCCACAGCTTCTCCTCTCAGAGCGAGGACAAAAGCACGGACTTTTTTTGAAGGACGTCAGTTATTACCAGCCGCAGCAGCTTCAAATCAACGGAAATAGGTAAACCATGGTACCTCGCCATCAAATAATATAGTTGGTTTCATTACAGCTGTTAACGGACATCTTTCTACTTTCATTACACCTGTGCTAGCTATACTTTCTACTTAAAACCGCAGTAGCTGTACCTGAGCTTAAACATCTTCTTGTACTCGCAGAATCTTCTGACCTACTTCAGCCATTTCTTTTGCCACTTGTTCTTGTACTCCCTTAATTTTCTGATCTACTTCAGTCATTTCTTCTTTGGTAAATTTTATTTCAAATAACAATTTTCTTGGTTCTGCCCCATATATTCTTTTATGCTTTATTGGCTAGCCTTGAGTTCTTGTTTTATGCTTTCTTGACTATTCTTAAGGTCATTTATGCTTTCTTGCTTATCCTGTCCTTGTTTCATAATTATTGGTTATCCTGACGTTCTCGTTTCATAATTTCTTGGCTATTCCTAACTTCCTCTTTTATAGTTTTTTGGTTATCCTTAGGCTCTCGTATGGGTTGGGTTTGTCTTTTGACTTCTCGTTTCCACTTAAGGTTACTATGTGCTAAATTCGTAAATCCGGTCGTGACCGGCGAAAAATCCTGATTTTATAAAAAAACTTCCGGATTCTGGTGTAAAAATAAAACTAAAATTTTTTATTATCATATCATTAGTTTTATAAGTTTTTTTTTATAACCCGTTAAATTATTTCTATTTTAGGCCACTTGAAACAGCTTTTAAAAAGCCATTTTTGCCGGAAATTGCATCGTTGCCTGATGGTGTAGAAAATTCGATCTTTAATAAAATCCGGACGGAGTCCGGTCAACGACTTTAAAATCCTGTAAGGACCGGATTTATCCGGTCAGATAGTAACCCTATTTCCACTGCCATATACTATTATTCTTTAATACACGTCTCGGTTTTATAGATATCCCATACTTCTGACACCAATTCAGACGGCTGAAATACTAAACAAATTTCACTTTTTCCAATCTACTCACTGACAGTAACTTCTTTCTTACTGTCAATGTCACAATAATCACTTTACCAACAACAAATCAGTAAGTACATTCTAAGGTCCAAATAAAAATCAACAAGAAAAGCCGGTCTGGATCATATATACCCTATTGCTGTTTCTGGAGAATTCTGAAACATTTTACAAGAACACAAGGAACATTATATCATGGGCATTCCATGCAGAAAGTCACAGAATCCAATATTCTGCAAAAAGCAAGCCCTTCTTTCGTAGGCTTCTAAAAATTAACCAGGGTATTAAATTAAAAAGTAACATAAAATAAACCTAAAATCTCAAAACACACGAACATAAACTAAAGCCAAAAAGTCTCTAAACTTCCGCAAAGTCCGTAACAGTATTTATTCATAAACTTAATGAATGCTTAATTGTGTTTAAATTTAAGTAATTTATATACTAAAGGTCCAAACTTTGAAATCGGTGCAACTCGTATGTACGCATTAAATAACTGGTATACCAAAATTCTCAACTTTAAAGTCGGCGCAGTTTCAACGTACAATAGTCCGTAATAGTAGTGTATACATACGAGTTTCTTCGATTTAAAAATTTATAGTTTTGGTATACTTATGAGTTAATTAATTTTAAACACAATTAAGCCAACTATTAAGCTCATTAATAAAATTCAAAAATAGTTTGCCTAGATTTTTCATGTCTGCGATTTCAAAGGGGACGTAGTTTGCGTGTGTGGATCCTAATAAAAGTAGTATCAAAGTTATCCCTTAATTACATATAATATATATTAAATAATATGCAGGGTGTCAAAGTTTTATTTTCGTTTTCTATTTTTCCCAATAATTTATGAACAAGACGACATAGCATCACGAAATTAGGGATTTGGGGTTTTTTGAGGCTAGGAATCCAAATTCATCCATACTTTTGATATCACTAGTAGAGGGCGCCACCCACGGCATAAAGCAGTTCTTTTAAATGACAACTTTTCTTAAGCCTAACTATTGAAAAAATCTAATATCTTGCTTCTTCTACGTCAGAAAGGTATACATTATTGAAGTCGCTAGGAGTAACCGTTTTCGAGATAGGTAATCGCATTTGAAATTTCCTATGCAATTATATACGTGTGGTTCAAAAGTAACGGGACATAGAGCAACAGTGAATTTCTGACTACAAATTATTATGATTTAACCTAATTTACTTAGTTCAAAAGTTGATATTATAGGAGATACTTCAGATACTGAAGATTTTTTAATAAAAACACTTATTCATGCGGGAATACTAATTTTATTTTAATGAAACTTTCTTATTTAATAACTAGTTTAATAACACCTAAAAGTGAATAACAAAATAGTGCAAAACTATTTTAATGAATAGTTTCCTGAACGATGGATAGGCCGTGGTGACCCCTTGTCTTGGCCGACTCGAAGTCCTGATTTTAGTCCTACGGACATCTGTATTTGGGGTCATTTGAAATCCATTGTTTATGACAGCTCAATAAACAATTGACTATAATGACTTAGGTCAAAAAATTATAAATGCTGTTGATCTGCTCAGAAATGATAGGAATCGTTTGTTTAAAATCCGACAGTCTTTTGTAAAGCGTAGGGGAAAGGTAGGCAAGATGGCATAGCATCTTTAATTTTTCGAATATTACCTTATTAAAGTTTAAGCAACAATTTTTAAATCTGGTGATAGCCAAGGGTATTCGCAAAGTATCTTGACACAAAAATGTTTACTTTTAAAATCCATTTATTACAAAAAAAACATCGAAAAATATACATGCAAAATTCCATCTTGCCCGGCCGTGTCGGGTAAGATGGCATATAGGTAATAACGCTAACAACTCGCGATCCTGTCTTAACGCTGGTTAAACTTAAAACCGATATATTTTCTGGTATTAACTACAACTTTATTTTTATTTCCAACTCGACGTCGCAGGGTAGTCCCAGGTACGTTGAAAGTTTTACTTGCTCGAGCCCATCCCATTTCTTTTTTCCTAACTGCTTCTGTAGCTTGTGCCATATTAGCCTCATCCCAGCTTCCTCTATTTGTTTTTCTTGTATATGAGTAAACTATTTAGAAAAAAGAATACAAATTTATAACACAAACAATAAAAATAAAGGGGCGGGCAAGATGGAGTACCCTGCCATCTTGCCCAGCAGAGGGTTATGCCAACTTGCCCGCCTCTCACATTTTTACAAAGTATTGGCTAAAAATATGTGGAGAAAAGCGAAAGTAAAAATCTAAGAACGCGAAAATAATGGTTGTGATCCTACAGTTGCGACAGTATACACAAATTACTTAAAAAATTAAATTATGATTACTTAACCTGCTTCTAAAATAAGACTTACATTAGATCAACTTCACATAAAATCACATAAAAACAAATAGCACGTGTCTCGCTGCTGCAACCGACCTACCATTACAAATGAGGGATGTTGCCAACATGTGCGCTAATTTTTCACACATAAAGGACATTTTAGTGGATAGTGTTATTTTATATAGACGATATGCCATTTTGCCCGCCTATGCTATCTTGCCTGCCTTTCCCCTACAGCGAAATGTATTGAGGTCAATGGTGACCATTTTGAGCAATTGTTATTAAAACGTTATCGTCTTAACTTCTAAAAATTTTGTTAAAGCATCTTTTAAGTATTATTCAACTAATTATTAAATAGGGAAGTTTCAATAAAATAAAATTAGTATTCCCGCATGAATAAGTGTGCCTATTAGAAAATCCTCAGCATCTCCTATAATATCAACTTTTGAATTAAGTCGGAAATTTACTGTTGCTCTATGTCCCATTACTTATAAAGCACACCTATTTAATTTCATAGGAGATTCCCAATGCGATTATCTCCAGAACGGTTACTCCTAGCGACTTCATAAAATAAGTATACCTTGTTGACGTAAAAGCAGTACCATAATCTACCATAATCAATTTTTTCAATAGTCAGATCGATATATTAAGCTTAGAAAAGTTATGTCATTTAAAAGAAGTGCGGTATGCCGTACGTGGCGCCCACTACTAGTGACATCAAAAGTATGAACAAATTTGAATTCCTCGCCTCAAAGTACCCCCAAATTCCTAATTTCGTGCCGCTATGTAGCTTTGTTGAGAAATTATAGGGAAAAATCGAAAACAAAATTAAAACTTTGACACCACCCACAAATTTTGACAAAAATTTTATTAGGATCCACACACGCAAACTATGTCCACTTATAAATAGCATTCAGCATTGCCCCAAAATTATACTATTTTTTTTCGTTTTAGTACATCTAAATAATAATAGCTATTTGTGTATTAAGAGCGCAAAGTGATATATTGCCGCTCTGAGCGAGAAGTTAGACGCGCGACGCGTAGCGGAGCGCGGCTATCTCGCGAGAGCGGCAATGTCACTTTGCGCTCGAATTACACACATGATTTTTTCTACAACCGGTATTTTTATAAAAATATTTTGTAATGTAATTAATAATTATTGATATCAAATTTGACAGTTTATATTTTGTGTCAAAAGTCGCAGATACGCTGGACGTTTCTTTATTATTATTAAGGTGTCCATGGCAACTAAGCGAGCGACAAAGTAACTTTGTCGCTCGGCGAGCGACAAAGTAAAACAAACGCTTGTTCCTCGAAAATGTCCAACTTTGCGCTTTCTTTTGAAAGCGCAAATTTGTACTTTTCGCTCGGTTGTAGAAAATAGCTATTTGTGAATTAAGAGCGCAAAGTGATATATTGCCGCTCTGAGCGAGAAGTTAGACGCGCGACGTGTAGCGGAGCGCGGCTATCTCGCGAGAGCGGCAATGTCACTTTGCGCTCGAATTACACACATGATTTTTTCTACAACCGGTATTTTTATAAAAATATTTTGTAATGTAATTAATAATTATTGATATCAAATTTGACAGTTTATATTTTGTGTCAAAAGTCGCAGATATGCTGGACATTTCTTTATTATTATTAAGGTGTCCATGGTAACTAAGCGAGCTACAAAGTAACTTTGTCGCTCGGAGAGCGACAAAGTAAAACAAACGCTTGTTCCTCGAAAATGTCCAACTTTGCGCTTTCTTTTGAAAGCGCAAATTTGTACTTTTCGCTCGGTTGTAGAAAAAAGCTTTTTTTTAAAAAGTATTTTTTACATAAGATTTTATTTCTTATTAGGTCTAAAATTTTTATCGTACATGCCCTGATAAAGTTTAATCAACTCAAACCTTCCACAAAAAATGATGTCACGTGACTTGCTCTTTCAGAGTGAGCTAAGAACTCAATTTATGTGTAACGTCGTCTTACAAAAACAATAAATCGTGTGCTTTCAAGTTCATTTTATAACTTTTAAATCGAACAAAAACAGAAAACAACAAAATTTGGTAAAATAACACAACCCGTATTATTTTAGAAGTGTCTTCTTTAAAATAAAATAAATATTGAATTTTCGACTTATTGGCACACGTACTATAAATATTTGATTCCTTTATCCAGGAGCTTCGTTAAAGTTTCACGGCAAACATTTTCAGTAATTGGAAATTGCGGTTTCAGAATATGAAATTGAAAATAAATGAAACTGATTTACTGCTAGCGAACTTCTTCGGGTCCCTTTTTGTTACGAAAAATAACAAGTAACTGAGGCGAAGTATAAGATACAGCTAAATTTGCTATGAATGTTTTAAGCTCCTGAGCATCTAATATAATTAGTTTTGTACTTATGTATTTGTTTTAGAAATAACCCTATACAAATCCCTTGCTGTAAATTAAATTAATTCGTTAACTTTATTACAATCCGAGTTATTGTGTTTCTAATATTACTGTAGAAGTAATTAAAAGTAAACATGAGTATGTCCTGTTTGCTGCTATTTCAATGTTAGATTATAGTTGCTTTTTAAACTTATTTTTTATAATATGACACATATTTACTCTAGAGTAAGGTCGTACAGTTTTAAGGTCAATACCAGTATATTATATATTAATTGACTAAAGTCGGTATTTTAATCCTAAGGGCAAAATTAGGGCCTGAGCCGCAGGCAAGGGCACCAATTCCACGAGGGACTAAAAGACCCTTTAGTCCCGTGGTACATATGCTATTTCTTGCACTCTAAAAATTATAGAACACAATAATATTATTTTAAAAATCATTTTGTACAATAACAAGACACATCCATGCCTGTAATAATTGTTTATTATAAAACCATAATGACTTTTCTACTATGGAAACTAAGATTTTGTTTAAAACTGTCAAACATTTTTTGAGTTTTCATCCGAAAGTTCGAAACTATAAGTGATTTTTTCATCATTGAAATTGAGAGAGATGCTGCAGGGGTAGGTCTAGCCCACTGCTGTCAAAATCAAGAAAAATATACAGTGTGGAACAAAAATATGGAAACCTCGAAATATCTTGCAAACCGTTCATCCGATTTTTATGAAATTTTGTACACTTAGGTATGAAATTACGCCCGATCCAATGGTGAGCTCTGCATTGTTGTAAAGTTTACAAGTTAACTTTTTTAACGTCAGATATTGTCTAAAGCACGTGTCGCTGTTTCCTGATACGTTCTTTAACTCAATCCTTTTTATCTTTTGTCTTGGAATTTTTAGCAGTCATGTGATCAATCGTATTGCCTACAACAATTGGTCAGGTTGGGTTTGTAAATAAATAAAAAATATATAAAAAATAGATAAATAAATGGATACAGATAACCGTCATTAATATTTAATTAATGTAGAGAATAAAAAACATGTTTCAGATTTATTTGGAATTATTATAGTATATATCAGGGGTGGCCAACCGGTCGATCGCGATCGACTGGTCGATCGCGGCTATTAGTCCAGTCGATCGTGGCAAGGCAAAAAATATAAATACGTAGAACAGACTGTTGTGCACTGAACTATGCTGTTTCATTTAAGATTTCAAGAAGTATGTAATTGGTAGATCGCACAGGGTGTCGTCAGTGAACAGTAGATCTTGCGTCTAACCAAGTTGGCCACCCCTGGTATATATGATCTGATTAAGATGTAACATTAGTCCAAAAATTTTACTGTTTTAACTACACGCTCTTCAGTTTTCTTTAGATTTGTCATTAATTTAAAAGAAATTTATTTAGGAATTAGCTCGTTCAACACTTGTAATGACAATACAGATGTTTACGTTATTGTGAAAGGGGACTCTAAATGTCAATTAATTTGCTTTGCGAAGTTTTTATTTTTTTTTGTGTTTTTTTTAAACAGTATTTTAATTTCTGTTTTTAAGAATTCAATAAAAAATGCAAAAAAATCTAAAATAGACCTTTTTTTTTCTTGAGTGATTATTGGATCTTATATTAGCTTAGGAATTATTCTTTGCATTTTCCCACGCAATTTTAATAACTATTTAAAGCCACCATAAGACCATGTCACAATCATTACAATTTTTGCGCTAAATATTAAAGTTAGAAACTGTTTCGCCAATGACCCATTTGTTACATTTTGAGCACAGCCGCTGCCGCTTTTCTACAACGCTATCGTCGCTATCAGAAAATACTTAAAATAATATTTAGGAAAATTAATGCTCAGAAAACGCCCCAACCAAATACCATTTCCTATAAATTTGTGACCTTTTGGAACAGCATTTTTGTCAGCGACTGGTAATACTTTAACGGAATTTCCAGGAAATAAATTGAAACAAATACGATTGGAACCAAGACATTATTTGTACTATCGGTGACACAAAATTATTTTGCGCATTTTATCTACAATTAGGTGAAAATGAAAAAAATTAATGTTCGTTTCCTTCGAAAAGTTAATTTATTTATCAAATTTAAATAATTTGAAAATAAACGTTATTAATTTGATGTCGGTACCGAGCATACCAGTGTGGATGGATAAACTTTACCTCACCTTTATTATTACAACAACCAACCACATAAACAATTTGAAACATTAGGCGCTTATGTCGAAATCAAATGGGCTAGCGATATACAGTGAGAACTTAAAGTTTGATATTAGTTATCGATCCTCAATTTTAATAATCGAGTGATCACCTGAGTGATTTTTCACTCAGATTTCCGATGTAAGCATCAGGCGCGGCCCGTCCATAAGGTCATTTGGTCAATGACCCACCTAAAATTTTTAATGATCTACCTAACAATTTATTTTTTAATTTTTTAAAACCAAAAAGAATCTTTTATTTCAAAAAAGTGCTAGTTCCATGCGAAAACTCCTCAAGAAAGAATCAAGCCTAGCCACCGTCGAAAGATTATCCAAGCTTGCTCCGGGCTGGGTCGTATTTTAAATTGACCTCATAGGTTTTTACGGACGATATAAATTCATTAAAACTAAGAGAGAAACAGACATACGCGCTTTAGGAAGTTAAAAAGAGACACAATTGGTCGACGGCCCACCAATAATATCTGGCCACTCCCACTATGGAAATACTCTCAAACCGCCCCCTAAAATATACTATTTCAAAACATTTGGTTCGGAAAAAGAAAAACTAAGTAGGTACCTAATATGCGCATTGTATTTGCATTATATTAATAATATTAATTAGCGGTTAAACATAAAAAATTATAAATACGATTTCTGTCTGGCCAGCGCTAGGCATCAAATTTAACGGTATCGGATCGATTTTCTTACATAACCAGCGTAGTCCAGAGGTACAATCTCAGCGAGTTGATCAGAAGGTCGAGGGTTCGAATCTGTGTTGGGGCAAGAACTTTTTTTAAATTTTTTGTTATTTAAAAAATTAGATCAGCTCTAAGAGGTGTATTGGCAACAAGTTGTTCCTCGATAAAATATTTTTAAAATTGTTGGCAATCTAATATTTACTACAGCTTACAGCCTGCACGTGCGTAGACAAATATCGTATTACTATGTCTAGTCGCCAGCATTGTATTTATTAAAGAAAACGGAGTTTCGGCAGCGTTCCTAATTTTATTTTACGAATAATCATACTTTTAGCTCAGAATTTTGTTCTGTTTATATTCTGGGCTTTTAGTACAAGGCGCGACATCTATTGAGGAGATGCTAAACTTATCAAAACGGAAGCCGCTAAAATCTACTAATCTAGAGTATTAAAACGCATAGAAAAAAGCCATAAACATCTAGAGTAGTAATGTTCAATATTCTGCAGTACCTATTTTATGATTTTTGCAGTGTCTGTTTGTAGGTAAATAATTTATTGGCACATTATTAAAACACCTTTCTTAATTAAAAAAGTGTATTTTGCTTGTTGCTTGTTGCGTTGTTATCACTAGTTGCCCACAAAATTTTGACCCACCTGTAAAAAAACTCACGGGCCGCGCCTGGTAAGCAAAGCTATGTCATTCGATGGATTCTTCACTTATGTCAGTTTCTATTAGATGATCATCAACAGAAACGTCTGCGCTACGAACGTCACTTTGCAGTTCTCCAACAAAATGAACGTTGCGTCGGCGTCGGTGATTCTAATCTTGTAACACGTTTACCGGATTTCTTGTATCAATACCGTAGTCCAGAGGTAGAGTATCTGCTAATGAACCGATAGGCGGTGGGTTCAATATCGGGCTCGGGTGAATTTTGTTTTAAATTTTTGTCATTTAAAAAATTAGATCGGCTCTAAAGGGTGTATCGGCAACGAGTTTAACACTTGTTTCGGGTGAAATTTTTTTTAAATTATTGGTAATCTCATATTATGGACGGAGGATGCATTAGTGACGTTCGCAGCGTAGACTCATGTATCATCAACGCTTCTAATCATTGAGTCAACCTTCCCTTAATATTAATTATTTTCTAACAAGCAAGAAAAAAATGAACAGATTCCGACCACAATGCGACTGGATTTGCTTGCTACGCGACGATCGAGAATCGAGTGAATAACTCGGTAGTCATTATATTTCATTGGCGTTAGGTGGACAATTGTATACGTAAAAGCGACAATTCTTACTCAAACTTGGAACCCGAGTACTGGCTTCAACAATCGAGTGATGATGATTTCCATCATCGAGTGATCGAGTGATTTTTCACTTGAGTGATCCCAACACTAATTGGAATAAATTCGTTTGAAATTCAGGCATTTTTTCTTTAAAAAAAAAACTCTCGGACACGTCAAGTTTTGATTTTAGGTGCGCATTGTTTAAACTTAATTGGATGTATACAGGGTGACCCAAGAAGAGGATATCATGTCACATTTAATTTTTTTTTTAATAGAAACCTTCATCATATTTTATGTATATATCTAAATTGAACCGTTTTTGAAATAAAGGACAGTTTACCTTTAAACATAATAAAAATAATGAGTGGCAAACTTGTGGAAGAATTATTTCAATAAATGTCGGAACTGACCTGCACCAACATCCTGGCATTATCCGTGACAATCTTCGAATTCTTGAAGAACATTTTTTTAAACTACTTGAGGTTCTATTAATCTAATTTCTTGCCTTATTCGATGTTTCAAGTCGTCAATATAATTTGGTCTACTGACGTAGGGGAGAGTCGGACAAAACCGGGTATCAGTTAAGAAATTGTGGGTATTAAGTGCTGTCTTACGGAAACAAACATACCTTCAATTTTAACATATTACAAAATTACTTTAGCTTCGCCGACCATTGTTAAATTTTAATAAAATTTCCACAGTTAGTTAAAACAAAATATTTATTAAAAAATGGAAAAGTACCCGACTTTATCCAACCAGTATGATAAGACCGGGTAGCCATACATATCCTGTATAATAAGCAATAATTTTAAGAAAAGATATAATATATTAAAAAAAAAAACGAAAAACTATTATTATACTAACACAGTTATGAACAAAAATCACAAATAAAAATTTCATCTTTGTCGTCACATCCACTGCAGGCCTCATGTGACCATTTTTTGCACGACACACATCTTACCCAACCTTCATTCGATTTAGAATTTGAAAAAAGTTCATTGCAATAGAGACAGGCATCGTCCATGTCTTCTTCCTCCGAACTATCTGAATCTTCAATTGACAATTTAGAAGCTGGCCTTGGTTTTGGTGCAGTTTTCTTTACTATATTTTTTTGTTTTTTATTGTCTTCATTTAGCTTTAATTTTTTTACAACCGAAGGTTTCTTTAAATTTTCCTCCAATTCAGTCTTATAGGGAGATGATGTTAACACAGCAGCCTTTCCCCTTTTCCTGTTATTATCGGGTGGTTTCCTTGTTGCCTTGGGAATTGGAAAAACTTCACGGTAGTCTGTTTAGGGGCTGGAGAATGTGACTTATTGGAATCAGAATTTACATCGGGTTTATTATTTAGAATCGCAGTTGTTGGAGTAAAAAGACGAGTCTCTTCTTGTTGATTGGGATTTTCCTGTTCATTTAGTGAGAATTCTCCATTTTCTTGACCAATTAGTTCTCGCTCTGTGGTTTCCGATGGAGCAAACATCCATTCTGGAAAAACTCCAGGGTCTAGCGGATAAATTCCGGTTTTTCTAAACCCATTTATTGAAGTTTGCATAGTCGCTGATTTAACAAAAGCATCCCCAAAGAGTTTTCCCACTTCATAGATTGTAACTCGTCGTCCAGGATGCTGACGCATCCATTTTCTTACCTCTTCTCCATAAAAAGTGCTTAGAGGAGCCATAAAGGACACATCAAGTGGCTGTAATCTGTGTGTACAATGCGGCGGAAAACACATTATAACCACATGATTTTCACGTGCAATATTCACTAACTCTAAACTTTTTGTATGGGTAGCATGCCCATCTAACAGCAAAAGAACGGGACTTTCGGCTGTGGGATGAGTAATTTCAATAAATCATTTAAACCACTTAATAAATATGTCTTTTTGGATCCAACCAGATGGGTGGTATTCTGCAAATGTTCCAGGAGGTGTGTGATCTAAAAGTTGGGGATTTGGAAGTTTTCTGGGAAAAATAAGCATAGGCATATAAGAACCACTTGCACTCATACAAATTTCTGCGGTAATTAGGGTTCCTCTTTCAGCTGAAACAAGAGCCCCAATTTGTCTTTTTCCCCTCATGGAAATTACTTTAGACTGTTTATTTGGAACAGTTGTGATTCCCGTCTCATCAACGTTCCATATGCGTCCAGGAGGAAACTTGTATTTGTCACAGACTTCTGTTAACATTTTAAAAAACAATTCCACTGCGGCCCGGTTAAACCCAATGGCGCGTCCAATCGATGTAGCTTCAGGTGTTCTCAATCGAAGATTTGGATGTCTTGACAAAAACGAATAAAGCCATGTTTTGCCAGCCATTTTTTTTTCCTTGCTGAAGTTGTGGTGTAGGTTATTTCTTACCGCTAGTTCATAAGCAAGAATTCTTAGTTCAGATAATGTGAACCCAAAAAGTCTGCCTTCCATATGTAAAATATGCGAAACCAGGTCTTCCTCTTGACCAGCGTTAAATACAGGCTTGTATCGACCTAGACCTATAATAAGAAAAAAGTAAGTTACCTTTGTAAAATAAAATTAAAACATCTTACCTTTCTTACTAGCTTCTTCGACAGAATCGCCATTTCTAGCTTTTTTAACACGATCTTCTAAGGTTGACTGGGGAATGTTAAAAGCTTGAGCTGCCTTTTTATATCCCATTCTATGTTCTAGTACTTCTATAATTGCTCCTTTCATGCTTTTCTGATCCCATGACTGACGATTGGTTTTTCTTTTATAGTGCGACATGTTGTAAATTTAACTAAAAAAAAAAACAGCTTTAATCAAGGCGGATAAAACCGGGTACCCGGTTTTGTAGCTATCGCGGCTACCCGGTTTTGTAAGACTGCGTAACAGAAGGTAAAACACTGCTACAAAATTTTAGGTTATAAATTTAGGCATAAATTTGTACACTAAATTATAGCAGATATATTGGGTTACAAGTAAAATGTATAAAAAACAACATTAATCAGCCATTAAGAAAAAAATTTGGGTCAAAACTTACCTTCAAAATCAAGTTTAGTACACTAAAAATATGAAATTTTCCGTTCGAACTGTCACTATCCAAATAATAACGATGAAACATTTACCCGCGATTGTTGGCTGTTTATAGAGATTGATTTTAGCCATCTCGGATAGATGGCGGTAGCCGTTTAGAGAAACGAATCGGTACCCGGTTTTATTACACTACCCGGTTTTGTCCGACTCTCCCCTACACTTTGAATTTGAGGCAGCCACACAGAAAATAATCTAGCTGGGTTAAATCGGGGATATGGCCGGCCATTATATTTGACCTTGTCGACCAACCCATCGCGCAGGATAAACTGTATTTACGCACCAGGCGGGTATAAAAAAACTGTCTTTTAGTGTTCCGTGAACACTAATGGAATCACTTCGGTGTACGCCCGTCCGTCCGTCCGTCCGTCTGTCACACGCGATTTTCTGTGAAACGACGCAAAAATTTGAAATTTAGTACTACGATAGAGTGTAGTAGCCCAATTATAGACGTGAAGTTAAAAAGCTGAATTTTGATTCTGTTGGTTAATTGCAGGGGGTAAAGTGGTACATAGAAAAACATATTTTCAAGGGCATCGTGTAGAGTGTAGGGTATCAAACGAAAGCTTATTGAAGCACGAATTCAAGAATATATGATGTATTTTCTATGCATTTTCTAAAATATTTTGTTGTGGAAAACGCTTAAAAGTTGCTGTTCCCCTCCAATATCACCGGAAGGATCGCTCAGAAAAATCTGAAAAAAATCACGAATGTTAAGAATTAGGTGTAGATTGAACGAAAATTATCAGCATTGAAAAATTCTTGAGCGATCAATTGTTAAAAACAATTTAATCGATTATTTCCTTATAACTGCTGAACCATTGGTTTTAGAGAAAAAGTTTTCTCACGATGTAAGGATCAACTTTTGTCATAACACGTTTTTTAAAATTTTTAATTTGCCTCAGTCGAAACGCTCCCCACTCAGTTCCGTGGGTAGCGCGGCGGATGGGCGGAGATCGAGCGGCCGAGGTTTGCTCAGCTTAAGTGGGGAGCTGATGGCACGGAACACTAATTGTGCAAGCATTTGACCTTTTTTTTTAAAAACGGTTTAATTTAGATATGGGGTATGATTGAAATCGAAATTGAAAATGAATTGAAATATGACTGAAATTTACGCATAATTCAAAAATGAAATAAAAAAAGTTTCTATTTAGAAAAATTAAGTGTGATATGATATCTTCTTTTTAGATTACCCTGTATACATCAAATTTAGTTTAAACAATGCGCCCCTAAAGTTAAAATTATTTCTTAAGCAGCAAGCATTTTTAAGATAAGTATATGTAAGTAGAAAGTAAATAATTACTGTGAGATACTGCTTTTTTCTGTAGCAAATCAGATATCGATGTATATTAAATAAATAAATAATGTACCATTTTCCGAAAGGTCAGGACATGGGTTTATTTCAAATGTCAACCTCTTATCCGACTTCAAAGTGGCGTTAATGTACTAGTTAGTAATTAGTTTGTATAGATGCATAAATAATATATTCCTAAATTTCAAATGATCTGATTAAACAAATTTTAAATTTTTAAACTGTGCATGGGTAAATTTGTGTTTAAAACATCTGGTAAATAAGAAGAAAAGACAATAAATACGGAGGTTTTTGCATTATTGCTAGGTTTACCAGAGGAAATACCGTCGTTATCCAGGTAGATTTAAGCTCGAGTAACCTGAAATCATGAATGCAACAAGGGGAAAATTAAAACTTTTACGGGAAACTACTTGTTATTGTAATTTAAAGTCACTTTTACGGCCAGATTATCCAACGCTGCACCTGTTAATTTCATAACCAAAAGTTTGAAATTGAGTGTAAGAATAAGACGACTAAATTTTATACTATGAATTTGTTTTTGAGTTTTTTTTTCAATCTTATATAAAGAAGGGCAATTTCAGTATATACTTTCCACAATAATAGAACTAAAGTCCAAGACAAAAACAATTTGGAAACGAGGCAAATCGCTGAAATCAGTATAGGTTTCTAATGATGATTTTTTATAAACACGACGAAAACCTGTCAAACCCTAGCTCATCAACTAGAAAGTCTTAATTTAAAGCAATACCCCAGCCCTCACAAGAAAACTCAGGATTGCTACTCTTGCTCATCGCCGCGCTGCGCTGTTAGGGATTTATCCCTTTTCTACTGGTACTTCCATATCCACGGGCTTTGCTCTGAACAACTAGCCGCTATATTTCCCCCCATGACTCTTCCTATCAGAACAACAAGAGGCCCGTTAAGCCCCCCACAGACTACGATGTTTTTCATCCGTTCGCATCGCTGCGATTCGAATCGGCGTGCCAAACGGATAGTCTATGGCCGAAAACGGTCGTGCCGAACCGTCCGTTCTAATATCTGTCCCATATTGAATTTCAACACGACGGTTCAAATCGCCAATGCGAACGGATGAAAAACATCGTAGTCTGGGGGGGGGCTTAAAGCCCCCCACAGACTACGATGTTTTTCATGTGTTCGCATCGGCGATTTGAATCGTCGTGTTGAAATTCAATATTGGACAGATATTAGAATGGACGGTTCGGCACGACCGTTTTCGGCCATAGACTATCCGTTTGGCACGCCGCCCGCCGATTCGAGTCGCAGCGATGCGAACGGATGAAAAACATCGTAGTCTGTGGGGGGCTTTACGAATGCATCTCTTTGCCGTCCAGCTACAAAAGCCCAAAACATCCCACTTTTCTCGCTCATTCATACCTAGGGTCTCCAGATTATATTATCAAACAATTTGCCTTCAGATGTTTTCCCTTCCCCTTCCAACTTTCAGTCCTTTAAATCCCGTGTCAATAGACTACATTTCCCTTCTCTTCCGACACACACGGTACGTTAGCGTTAGTACTCATTCCTTAAGTCTACGTGAACTGTCTCACATAAAAAACAAATCTTAAATATTTTTAGTAAATCTGAAAGTTATTAATGATTAAATTATAAAACTTTTATTTTATTTTTATGATATTACTTTAATTTTTTTTCTCCAATTAAGTTTTGTTATCCTTAAAATATTTTTGTTTATCTTCTGACAGCCCACGAAGACCGAAGCCTAAGTACTATATACCGTGGGTGTACCGGGGATTCGACTCACACATCCAGAGCTGGAAACATGCGTAGGAATTTCACCAGCCCTTTAAGAGGACGTGTGGGGTGGTACCACCTAGGCCGAGAAAGAATTCCTCTACCACCTTCCAATAGTTAACAATCACAGAACATCCATGCTCGAAGCGGGATTCGAACCGGCGATCCCTCGATTGCAAAGCTAGCACCGTACTCTCTCGGCCACAGTGGTACCAAAAATTCTAAAACAGGAAATAATAATTCATGGTTTTCCAAGATTTTTGTTAATGCATTATATTTTGCTGGTAATTAGGTATGGTAAAGGTTCACCTACATATTCCCGGAATTTTAGGTCAGGATATTATTATTATTTGTGCCGGCTACAGAGCCCTAAACTTGCCATAGTTTAGTCTTATATTTGATTGTGTCTGAAGTGCTGTTTTTGTGCCTATTTAGTGATCGAAGTGTGTTTTATTAAAAGGACTTAACTTACTTTGTTTCTATTCCAGAATTGTATCCAGGGTAAGTACTTTATATTTAAACAATTTGGATAGTTGCACCTTTTTGCATTTAAAATATGGGAAATTTTGTATACTAGGTGTCGTATATTGCTTTGTTTAATTTTTGGTGAAACTTTACGTACACAAGAAAAGCCCCATGAGACCCCGCCGCGAAATATTTTTAGAAAAGTAGCTTAGGATATAATTTAATACGGGAACAGAAAATAAATCGCGCCTTATTGCGCCTTTGGCAGATATATTTTAAGTAAATTAGGGTTTACTGACAGAGAAAGTAAAGTTTAGTTTATCAATTACATAATAATTTCGAATATGTATTTATACAAATTTAAATATGAGTAGCAGTAAATGAATTAAAGCTTTTTACAAAAATCATCAGTGGCGTAACAATGAAGTCCTTATAAAAAATGTTTTATTTCAAGACAAACGTATTTTATACCTGAATTTTTTTCAGATTGTATAGAGCTGTGGCCACGTTGACCAGAAGGCAGCTGTTTGATGTTCTTTGCGAAAAGTTTCATGAGGGACGAGCATCTCAATTCGCGCATTTAGTGAAGTTTTTAATACAAACATTTCAAATACAAGAGAATGATGTAGAGATACAATGCCTTACAAAAATGTGTAGACGTTTTTGTAGCAAAGCTTTTGCTAAATTTGGGTTCAGTGAAATTAAACAGATTTTTGGCAGTGGCTTAGCGTGCATTTTGAATATAAGGCTCCTGTAAAAGGTAAAGATGAATTTCAAGAACACGAAGCGATTCCAAGCACATCGTCCGCAATTTATGTGGGTCATCCTAGACGGCTTTTTTCCGATATCGACACTAAACCTAAAAGAATACGAGCGCAAAACCTTACGCATGGCCACAAAGCAGGAGAACTTTATTTTGCTGCAAAAAAACCTTGCTAGAGGAGTGCAAACATGATGAACATTCAGCAGAAATTCGACTACAAGAACTGCTTAATCACACGGTCCAGCGCATTCTTGAGCTACAAACACCAGTTTAACAAACTTTTGATAGCAAAATGCTGGAAAATTTAACACTGCTTGTCAAATGGAGTTGCGATGGCAGTACGGGGCATGCTCAGTACAAACAACAATTCGTAGACCTAGGACTATCAGATGGTGACTTATTTTTAAGCTGTTTGGTCCCTCTACAATTATACTGGCAAAATCCAAATGATGAAAGAAACAAAGTAATTATATGGCAAAATCCTCGCCCGTCTTCTACAAGAATTTGTTGCCCAATACGTTTTTTACTTAAAAAGGAATCAACAGCGTTGACCCGGCAAGAACGAAGCTATATCGAAAACCAACTTAGTAATCTTTTACCGACTACATACCAAATTGAAGAATGCCATGATATTTCTGTCAATCATATTTGTATTATGACCATGATAAACGGAAAAGTTTGTAATGCTCTGACCGAAACTGTAAACAGAAATGTATATATGTATGTAACGCAATGCCTACAGATATGAATAATATTGACAAAGTTTAAACAAAAAACTGCGAAAGAAGAAACATTCTGGTTTGGCTTGTGCACTCCTCACTCATGGATACGATTTTTTGAATGCCTTCTTCGTGTGTCCTTGAGGCTAGACCTATAAAAATGGCACGTTAGAAGTGAAAAAAATAGAACCATCTACGAGGCTAGGAAAAAAGTAATCCAAAATGATTTCAAAGATAAAATGGCATTGCTGGTAGATATTCCAAAATCAGGTGGAAGCGGAACAACTAATGATGGCAATACCGCTAGACTATTTTTGAAAAATACATCTATAATAATAGGGATTGACGAGACGATAATTAAAAGATTTTATGTGGTATTGTGTACTCTTTCTTCTGGCTACAAAATTAATTTAAATGCGTTCCACGAATATTCCGAAGAGGCTGCCAGAATCTTTGTTGAAAAGTATACCTGGTTTTATATGCCAGTAACAGTCCATACAATTTTACTACACGGCGCAGACGTAATTAAGTCAGCTTTACTTCCTATAGAATAGTTATCGGAAGAAGCTCAAGAAAGTAGAAATAAAGATCTTAAAAAATACAGAGAGATGCATATCATAAAATTTTCACGAACTGTTACGAATGTAGATTTGCTGCACAGATCACTTTTAACATCGGATCCCATAATTTAATCACTAGGAAACTGCAAAAGAAAAATATTTCATTTCTGCTTTTAGACGTTTACCAACTGTTAGCTGATCCAGATATTCCTATATAAAACTCCATCTACTTCCTTAATAACTAGCTCCGCTTCTGAATCGGATGATACTTCTACATATTCTTCAAACGGTAATAATAGCGATTAATAAAGTTACTAATTCTTTTTAGTTCTGTAAAAATAATTATCCTTAATTATAACTCTTTATGGTATTTACGATTAGAATGATTAATAAATCATGCAATATATCCTATGTGTTAAATCTTTAAAATGTCGTTTTGTTTTCATATATATCCCGATTTATACTTAAAAAGGCCCCTTAAAATTAATAACAAGGATTAAATTTTTTATAATAATTTTTTAGAGATTCTTGCGTCAATATACACTCAATAAAAAAAATAATCTGGAGCAAGTCCCCATAAATTATATTTTTGTAAAATAATTTCATTCACCTGTTTTTTTCTCACTTTCTGTCAACAAGAGTAGTGTAATTAGAAGTTTTTAATACGATAGTGTACGCTATTTTTTGCCATTAAAATGAGTGTTAAAAAACATTTTACGGATTTAAAAAACAACTTTTAATCTCTGTTAAGCTAGATGCTCTATTAAAAGTAAATTAGTGTTGTTAAAAGTTAGGTTCATTAATGTTTATAAAACTACCTTTCCTGTGCTGCAACAAGGTAAATTTTAAAGTAATTTAAAATTCCTGTTGTAAAAGTAGACCATTACGATAATTTTTGAATGTTTGGCCATTATTTTGTGATATTTTTTTAAAAACCACCAGTACGGAAATTCGTAAAATCTGAACTGAAAAATCATTCATTTGTGAGGCAAATGAACTATTGCTACATTCAATAACAGATTCTCCAGAGTCCGAAAATTTCTAACTGAATTATGATAAGAATGTTTTCTTTTACCTTAATAAAATCATCAGTTATGTGGTCTATTCCAAGGCGAATTTTCACAAATATTTCAACTATTTAATTTGAAGGATTACATTATAAAGTTGTTAAACGCGAGAGCACGATAGCATTGCTGCTCGCTAAAAGTCAATAAAACTTAGGTTTTCTTTGCTGTAAAATGTATATGGTGCCAAATAATTTTTTGCGCTACCATGTGAACCAGTTAGTTCCTAAAAGTGACGGCAATCAAAACCAAGATACGTCTCGTACCAAGTTTGATATTCTACAGAATATTTATCCTGCTTCAGAAAACATTCCTTTTAATACTGTTGCACCTGTGTCTTCTTACCATAATTTTTAACTTACCTTTAAGATCTTCACAATTTCCAGATATTTGAAAAATATTCAAAATCATTCCTATATTTCGAAAGGAAGACAAGAGTAAAATAAAAACTATTGCCCCGTAAGTATTATTAATAACTTTTAAGTATTTTGAAACGATTTTGAACGAGAATATATTGTTTCGTGTTAAAAAAAATCACAAAAAACTAGCAGGGTTTTGTCAGGGAAAGATCGACCGCATCTAACCTAATTTGCTTAACACAATTTGTAGCGGAAGCATTCGATCATAACTGTCAGGTGAATGTTCTGTTTAGAGATTTTTGAAAGGCTTTTGACAGACTTGAAGACAACATTCTGCTCGGTAAACTTGATATCTTTATTTGGCTTCTCAGAAAATTCGATTAGTTTCTTTAAATTTGGCAGACAGTAAGTAGACAGTAGAGTGTTGTGGTCAATCGTGTGTCCAAATAAGTGCTACTTCTTGAGTACCACAGTGATCCATCTTAGGCCTCCTATTGTTTAACACCTTTATCAACGGTATTGCCAAAAACCTTGAAAGTCACACACTTCTTTATGCTGATGACATGAATGGATAAGGAATCTACAGGACTGTGGGAAACTTCAGCTGTCATTTGACAAGATCCACCACTGTTGTACTATAAGTACCTTACCTTTAAATATATAAATGTAAGGTTATGTCGCTTTCGCTTAAGCGTAACACACTGCTTAACAATTACGTAATCAATAGGTCTTCATTAGAAATATTACTAGTATTCATTATCAGAAATTCGCGTGATTTTTCGAATCACTGACCAACAAATTTTATGTTTTTTTGGAGGCCCCGTTCAAAAATAGGACGTTTACTGCATAGACTTAGTATTAGACTGAAATAGAACCAAAATATCTTTTATAAAAAATACTTAGCTCTGAAAGAAGAAATAGGAGCATATTAAATTTTTATTGCAGTTTATTATATACACCATTTGACAATTTAAATTGACATTTTTAATAAATATTCCGACTTCCGAACATTTAATTCTTCCCATAATACTAGACAATTTTAGTCAAATTTCCATTTTTATTAAATAGTTTATAACATTACGCGTTTCGCTAACACTATAGCTTCATCAGATGTTTGTTACAGACTGTAACAAACATTTTCTATTTTTTATTTTATGTCATTTTACTGTCTTGTGTTTTGCACTAGCGAAAGAAGTAAAGCTTTTGCATTTTCTGTTCCCCATTTTCTATATATTTATATATAGATAAAATCCCTATTTTATTGTACAGTGGTGCACTTGTACTGTCGAAGCAATTCGACATTTATTTTACTATTATGTTAGCAGCCAAAAGTTTTGGAGCAACATACAAAAGTAGTTTGGCGCGAACCGCTACATCTTACCTATCCTTTCCGAACATTTTGGTTACCTATCAGATACCAGATCAGAATTAAGAAGAATAGTCCTACTATTTTATTTTATGTCATTTTACGGTCTTGTGTTTTGCACTAGCAGAAAAATTAAAGGTTTTGCATTTTCTGACATATATATTACCTTTATCGACAGACGAAAATTCCCCATTTTCTATATATTTATATATAAAGAAATTTTCCTATATATATATATGCTATTTTTAAATTTGAATATGCATATTTTTAAAAGGCTAAGTATTGCGAAATAATTCTTCGTAATACATCCGAAATATGGAATAACGCATGTAAGTTGCAGGCACAGCGACTCAAGTATAAGGTCACACAATTTATAAGAAGTGGCGTTTTCTGAAGCATTTCCTAGACATTAATTTCTTCAAACATTATGTCAAGTAGTTTCAGATACGGTTGTAGAAAGCGGCAGCGAGCATGGTGGAAAATTGTAACGAATGGTCCATTGGAGGAACAGCTTGCAAGTTTAAATTCTCTTTTTAGCCGTGTCGCACCGAAAAGAAAGGTAGCTCTAAAACAAATTTAAGTTTATTTTCAAACTTTCTTGACAGTAGCAATAGTTGAGAGTTGCCTTTGAGTTTTATTTCAAAAAGTTTGTTGTTCCAATAATAGGCATGACTTTTAATTTCGATGCGTTTATACACAGCTTAATAAATCACTTGTCTATATGTTCCTGCCAAATTCAAGAAGTACTTGACGTATTTCAATGAGATTTACGTCTCTTGATGTCTTACTTTTTATGTAAGATCGCGACTTTAATAATAAGGATACTCTATGTTGAGATGGAAGAAAAAGCAGCGAACAAAGTATCACTCAGTCGGAGAAAATACTACCTTTTGTAAAGAATGTCGCTATTGCTGTAGCGAATTTATACCGAAAAAACTAGTGATATAGACGTAACAAGCAAAATAAACTCTTTTAATTAAAGAAGCTTTTTTAGTAATGTGTCAATTTCTTCCAAGAAATTATGTACCTACAAATAGACACCGCAAAAAACATAAAATATTAAAATTGCATTTTTGCTGCGACTTTTTAAAAATTGCATGCAAACAGTTTCTTCCGCTGTTAAAGCCATTGATTACACAAATACTCAAGTACTACTACTACACTACTATACAAAGGGCACAACACAAATATCAAATAATATCCAAAAACATACACAAATACACAAAATCAGGAAAGTTGAAACACTTCTTAAACCAAATAATAAGTGCCGGCGCGACTAATCAAATATAAACAAAAGTTTATGCAAATACAATGCGCATTTTAGGTAATTAGATTTTCTTTGTCTAACCCAAATGTTTTCCAGTAGTATATTCCACGGAGCGGTTCGAGTGTATTTCCATAGTGGCTCGAAGCAAGGCGAGAAACAGCGGCGTCGAAGGTCACGCGATATTATTGGTAGGCCGTCGACAATTCCGTCATTATATGTATTTGTTTATTTTTAATTTAATAAAGCACTTATGTTCGTTTCTGATTTTCTCTTTCGGTTACGGAATTAGGATTAATTAGGCTATAATTTAATTTCATCTTATTTATCGTCTGTCATGGTTGAGATGTTGTTCGAGATGTCCCCATACAACTTCCAAACACTTGTTCACTCTTTTTCTAAATAAATGTTTCACCCGCTGTAACATTTCTACCTGAAATGATATCACTAAATATATAAACAGGCAAAGGGGATTCGGTCTTTCATATCATCAAACGTCGTAGGTGTAGTTGCCATCACTTTGTCCTTTCTAAAACCCCACAAAAACAAGTTTAAGGGGACCAAATATATGCAAAATGAGTTATTCTATTAATGAGAGATATAAAATGTTAAAATTATATTTCCAAAATAACAGTAATATTGGAGAGGTTTAAAGACAATATGAAGAAAGTATTGAAGAGGGGCAAAGAACACCATCATTAAACACGATAATAAAAACAAATAGAAGGCTAGAAGAAAGAGGAATTTCGGGCAATGGAAAAAGAAGAAGAGAATGAAATGAAGAAAGGGACCTAGCGAATTTATTATAATTTCAAACGAATCCAAGAAAATCAATTTCTGATGTGCGCGGGATCTCAGAAGTGGAGAATTCAAATGTTGACTTATGGACCGGTTCAAAGAACGATAAAGTATTTTAAGTATAGACCATATAGAATTATGCCAATTCAAAAACTTAGTGCCGATCAAAAGAAAGGAGACGTACTTTTGTTACAAATATTACCGAAAGAATGCGGCAAGATCCTAATTTATTTCATACTATCTTTAGGACAGACGAAGCAACTTTGTCAATTGCGGGTATGTTTAATAGAAAATATTCATGTTTGGTCGGATGAGAATCTCTTTACCGTCGAAGATATTACTTTTCAGGGACGTAATTTAATCAACGTTTGGTGTGGGATATTACAAAATAAAATTCTAGGACCATTGTGTTTTTGGCGAGCATTAACTGGCCAGCGCTATCTTTTTTTTTTGGAAAATGAAATCGAAGATATTCTCGATGAATTGCCACTTGAAGAACGTCGACGTATTATATAGCAACAGGACGGAGCGCCTCCCCATAATAAAATTGAGGTTCGCAATATTTTAAACCATCAGTATAACGAATCGATCGGTAGATATGGAATGTTACATTGGCCTGCAAATAACCCAGACCTCACACCTTTAGATACATACATTTCTTTAGGGTCATTCGAAAAATGTCGTATACTGTAATCATAATGAAAATATTGAAGAAATTCAATGGAAGGTGAGAAATGAAGTAAGAGATCTGAACGAAAATGATGCTGAAAGTATTATAAATACACTTCAGAGGCAGAGAAGAAAGTATGAAAAGTGCGAAGAATTAAATGGCGGACATGTTGAAAATTTCTTTCGGTATTTATTCGCCAACGTTAACATGTATCTGTTTATGTTATAATTTATTCGTTGTCGTTTATAATATCTAGTTATTGCTTTCAAATATTAATAACTAATAAAGATCAACATTTATTGTTTAATAGAATAACTCATTTTGCATAAAAATAAAATTATAAATTCACGGTGTCTAATAGCTATTTATGCCATCAGTTACGAAATGCCTAATTTTGTGTAACGCGTGAGATTTTTGCGGAACGAACGAAGTGAGTTCCGCAAAAACTCACAAGTTACACAAAATTTCATTTCGTAACGTATTGCATACAAGATTTTTTCTAATTTTGAAGAAAGTAATAAAAAAATAAAGTTTAATATAATTGATAAAAATTTTAAAACATAAATCTAGTTTGTTGCTGTTACTTCATGTTAGTTGTCAGTTTGACATTTTGTAAAAAAGTCTAAACGGAAGGTTTTTAGCGAGATTGATATATTTTTAGTTTTATTTTTAAAAAATGAGTGATTCAGGATCTGAAGAGCTACCAAGCGATATTGAAGAGGCAGCAGGTAATGCTTTAGTATCAGTAATTCCCAAAAAGTCAAAGGCAGTTTATGATTTGGCATACGAAAAATTTGTTACGTGGTGTGATGAGAAGAAAATTAAACATGTTAATGAGAAAGTTTTACTTGCATATTTTGAGGGTAAGAAAGATCTAAAAGTTTCCACATTATGGACACTTTACTCAATGTTAAGGTCTGAACTAAATCTGAAAAGGAATATTGATATTAAAAAATATACAAATTTGGTAGCATATATTAAAAGGCGAGCGGACGGGTACAGTGCTAAAAAGTCAAAAGTTTTTAGTAAAGAAGATTTTGCCAAATTTTTAGTGGAAGCTGATGACAAAGAATACTTAATGGCTAAGGTTGCAATGATTATTGGAATGGCAGGAGCGTGCAGAAAAGCAGAATTAACATTTCTTCCAGTTGAAAATGTTATAGACGAAGGAAGCCATTTTCGTGTTGATATCCCACCTTCAAAAACAAAAGTTATACGGCAGTTTGCAATTACCACTGGAGACATTGAAAATACGAATCTTGTTGAAATATTAAGAAAATATATTAAGTTGCGTCCCCAGATTCTTAAACACAACAGATTTTTTGTAAAATATGCGAATGGAAAATGTACCAGAAATCCTGTGGGAATTAACACATTTAGCAGTCTGCCAAAAGTTATTGCACAATTTCTTGGTCTTTCAAATCCTGTTCTATATACTGGCCACTGCTTCAGAAGAAGCTCTGCCACTTTCCTAGCAGACAGTGGCGCTGATATTTTAAAATTAAAGAGGCACGGAGGTTGGAAATCTAGCTCTGTTGCGGAGGGATATGTTGAAAATTCCATGAATAATAAAAAACTTATAGCGCAAGAAATATTTGGTCAAACATCTAATGCAACGTGCGTCGTCTCCCAAATAACAGCGTTCGAGCAATGAAAAAAGTATGTCGTCGGGAATTAATTTAAATAATTGCAATAATTGTGTTATCAATATTTATAATAATTAATTAATTTATAATTTATGTTGTTATCGTGTATTAATAATAATTAATTAATTTATAATTTATGTTGTTATCGTGTATTATAACAGTTTAATAAATAGAATAATTCTTTTTGTCACTAATTTTGAAATACATTTTTCGTCACCAATTGCATAAAATTTTACTTTATGTAACTAGTTACAAAAAGTAAGACGTTTCATAACGTCAATCAGTTTTACAAAGTGTCACTTTAAATGTCAAAATTAGAAAAAGTATTATTGTCAACCTTGACATTAACTTCGACTTACCTACGAAGAAAATTTAAAGAGGTAGCAGGTATTTCGTTCGCAACCTGGATAGTTATGTTTAAGGTATATTTATGCGAAATAATTCTTAATTTTAAATATTTCAAAAACGATTGAAAACCGCATAGGGTATGTTATACAAAATATATCTAGAACTTCTCCTAGAATCCAAAAAATATGATAAAAATCATACCATCCAATTTAAAATAAGCGAGAAAATCGGTGTTTTATACTATTTTTTTTATTCGATGCTCAATTGTTTTGCTGATAAGATATGTGAATGACCAATAAAAATCCCCGAAACTTTCATATTTAACATTTATTCTCATCTTTAGAAATAAAAATGTTATAAGGCCTATTCACTTTTATTTGGATATTCCTGTACCTTAATTTCTCAATTTATTTAAAGTATTTATTTTTAAAACTTGTTTAGAATTATTATAAGCGGTATTCCTATATGAAGTCACGGCCTTCTATTCAAAAAACGAAAAGAAAACTTATACATTGTCGCCCACCGTATAAAGAGATCTCTGAACATTAAATAGTCTACCCTGGGAGTATTTATAGACATAGAAGGTGCTTTTGATAAAATCACCTTCCCAAAAATACCCGATTCTTATCCCGCTAGGAATGTCTCCAGAATGATGGCTCTCAAAAAGGCAATAAAAATCAGTGTAGACGAAGTACCAGTACAAGGCTCGATCATGAAGGAGCGTCTACAGAGGTCCAAAAACCTTGCATTTATCTTTGATAGCAAGCTAACATGGAACTTTCACTTGGAAAACAGAGTAAAGAAGGCATACATATCTTACGAGCAATGCCGTCAGACCGTGGGCCTAACCTGGGGTTTATCAACAAAAGTTGTCGCATGGATTTACACGACCATCATAAGACCCATGCTAACGTACGAAACAATGCCAGGGGATCAAAAGCCCTCCAAGCCACAGCCTCACGAAAGCTGGATCAAATCCAGAGAATAAATGTCTCAATGTAACTGGAGCTATGAAAACCACACCAACTAGGGCATTGAAGGTGATTCTTAGTCTCATCCCCCTTGGACCCCCTACCTCTTTACTAAGGAGGTTGCGTTGATGACTATGAAGCAGGTTCCGATGCGGTGGGACGTCGCATGTGGATAGATGCGTTGAATGCGCTTCCAATGCAAGCGAGCGTGGACTCCATTGCCCCGCGATTTGTCTTCAACAAACCCTACAGGGTGAATGCCAAACATGCGCAAGATACTATAACAGCAGATGCTATACACATCTACACTGACGGTTCCAAAACCAAAAAAAGGTCAGGATGTGGAGTATATTCCAGAGCCCTGATCCTGAGCCTCCTATTTCGCGACAATTGTAGGTCCAATGGTGTCTGAATACCGCAGAGCTTTAGCTCACCCTACCAACGCTTCAAAAAAATTACATTAGAGATTTACTTATTTTAAAGAATTTTTTTCTAACTGAAGATTTTTCTTTAGTGTAACATATCTCCTTTTGGCTTATCCCAATAGAACAACAATAAGCCCAAAACATCTGATTTTCTCTGCTGTTTTATATCTAAAGTTTACATTATTACATATTGCTTGCAAAAGTTTTCCCCTCCCCTCCTAGCCTCTAACCCTTTAAATATTGTATCGATGCACCTGTCCTCTGTATAATACAATAATATTTGGCCTTGAAACCTATGCGGGCTGTTCTGAATAAAAGAAATTTGCTGCTAAATTTTTCAGTTGTCTATATAATGTTGATAGGCAAACCTTCACTAAAACTTCAAATTCTACTAGACTACCATTACATTCTCCTGTCTTCGTAATAAACTCGGTATAATATTCATTAATTTAAAGATCCCCACAAAGCCACACTAAATGGTATGCCATTAATTATTTTGAAAGGGAATTTCAAGCAGGCTTAGAAAATATACTTGAACATTATTCTATATTATACAGCGAAGGTAATAGACTTACTATCAGTTTGCGAAGTGCTAACAAAGCAAATTAGACCTAGTAAGTATATACTGACATTTTTTCCATATTTTTGTTATATACATTTTTTTTTAAATGAATAATAATAACAACATTTTATAAATCAAGCTCATTATATTCAAAATGTGTGTAAAAAATGACACAAATCCAATATTCAGATTACAAACTTCTAGATAAAAAATCGCTTGACCTTGTTAATTTTTTTGATTAGCATTTCACCTGGCATTAACACATTTCGACGGTTACATCAACTGCTAACAAGTTTTTTATGACTCAAAAATACTTCCTTCAGTTTGTATACCTTCGATTTCTCTTTAATAAAACGTCCCCTGGAATAGTGTTTCCACATTTAGAGAACGGCCCCACCTTCGACATTTATTATCCTGGTATATTATGTATTTCTACAAGAGAACTTGCTCATCCCACCAAAAACATACATGTAAAAAAATAGGCCAAGTTCTCGTCAGAACTGTGTGTTTTGATATCTGAGAAACAACTGAAATGTAAAAATTATGCCAAGTTCCGTTATTAGCAGTATTTTGATAAGCGCAGACAAATTTTGTGTGAAGTCATAAATTTACAGACCAAACTTGGGGAGTTTTCATTAAAGAACTGAGCAATATTGAGACCCTTGAAAACTTGCCAAGTTTAAATAAATAAAGTAAAATTTGAAATTTGGAACAGAGATAGAGTGTGGTGGCCCAATTATAGATGTGACGTATAAAAAGCTAAATTTTGAATCTGAGGGTTAGGGGCATCGTGAAGGGTATCAAATGACAGCTTACCTTATTGAAGCACGAATTCAACGATATATTAGATGAATTTTTTTAATGCATTTTTTTGACATTTTTCGGGAAAAACGCTTAAAAATTGCTGTCCTCCACCCTTATCACCAGAAGGATTGATCAGAAAAATCTGAAAAAAAATCATGAGCAATAAGAATTAGGTGTAGATTGAACGAAAATTATTAGGATTGAAAAATTCTAGCGCAGTCAATTGTTATAAACAATTTAATTGTTTATTTCCTTATAACTACTGAACCATTGATTTTAGTGAAAAAGTTTTTCAACAAAAAATATTTCTCACGATATAAGGAACAACTTTTATTCATACCCATTTTTCAAAATTTTTAATTTGGCCCACTCAGCTCCACGCATACGCGATGCAATACGGCATTAGTGGCGTCGGCGGCGGGTAGCGCGGAAGATGGTCGGAGATCGGGCGGCCGAGGTTTGCTCTGGTTAATTGTGCAAGTATAGCTTGCACTTGACCGATTTTTTTCAGATAACACAACACACAGTCCTGTATGCATGTTTGTTTTTGGTGGGATTTCATAACTTTTTGTTCAGATACTTATAAACCAAATGATATTTAGTTATTAGTATATGCACCGACTGCCTGCACTCCGTAACTTTCCAAAGCAGAAGTCGCTATTTCGTGTCAGAATCCGCCATGTTCGATTTGTATCGATTTTTGATTTTTCTCGTAATTATCACCATAAGCCCTATGTTCCAAATTTCAAAGCTCTAGCTCGATTGGAAGTACCCTAGATTTATGATCATCGATCAGTCAGTCAGTCAATGAGTCAATGAATGCCCAAAATTGTGACTTTTGGACACTCGGATCTTGGAACCTATTCCACCTAGATGTATGAAATTTAAAATATTGCTTCTTCTTGATAACCTTAATACCCTTGAAAAAATTCTAGCCTCGAAGATAGAGGGGATCGAAAAGGGCTCGAAATGGTATCCGCCATGATGGATTTTTCTTGATTTTTGATTTTTCTCGTAATTATCACCTTACACACTATCCCTGTTCAAAATTTCAAAGATCTAGCTCGATTGGAAGTACCCTAGATTTATGATGATCTATCAGTCAGTGAGTCAGTGAATGCCCAAAATTGTGACATTTTTACACTCGTATCTTGGAAACTACTCCAGCCAGGCGTATAAAATCTGGAATACTGTTTCTTTTTGTAACCAACCCCCTGAAAAAATTTAATTCTGGAACGTAACTAGCCTCGAAGATAGAGGAGTGTCGATAAGGGCTCGAAATGGTTCGTGTAGATATTGCACAAGGCGCGCGCGGTCGGTTTTGCCAGAACTTAGCATGGCGCACTCTGTGCGCTTTGATCAATATCTTTTAAAAATCCTTTTAATGCTTCTGCTGGAGAGAACTAGCACTTATTGTTTATCCGCTGGCTGTTCTGAAACCATAAGAGCGTTCTATACTCTTTACTATTTAGCTAGATAAGAACTAAATATTCCTTGTTTCCCATTCCTCAAATCTATTATTATAGAATATCCGGAGTATGAAAAATCTTGCCTGTGGAGGTTTTTCGTCTCTCCTCCTACTTACTTCTAGTACTTATTACTATTTATCGGTGGATTGTATTTTACTTCTCCCTAGATTCCCATGATATTTACACTATTGGACAAAAATAGAGCAACAAAATGGCTATTTCTGTAAATTCCCCTTATTGTTATTATATGCATACGTCTGTTGTTTAATTTATATCTCATAATAATTTGGTAAAGTTTGAACACCATTTACGGGGGACAAATAACTAAAGAAAATTAAAGAAGTCAAAAAAGAAATGCGACCAAAATTAAAACAACAAACTGCATGTAATAGTATTTTATGTTAAAGGATAGGTACAGCAAATAAACCATAAAATACTTGACAGTTACATCAGCTAGAAACATTACGTTAATATTATTAACAGAATATCCATAATTACTTATAATTTGCTGACAACGTCGAGGTAATGACGTGGGGTGGTACCACCCCACATATCCTCTTAAAGGGCTGATAAAATGCCTATGGATATTTCCAGCTGTGGATGTATGAGTCGGACTTCCCAGGTACACCCATGGGATATAGTACTTAGGCTTCGATCTTCGTGGGCTGTTAGAAGATAAAAAAATCAGATTTTGAATTATAGATTCTGGAAGATTTCTCCAGGCTCATTGACATTGTCCACCAATGATTGTTTATTCTGAAACAATTGTATGCAAATACAACGTTCTACTTCTTCCCACGGATTTTCGATAGGATTTAAGTACCGGCCACTGCAAAACTGAAGTGTTATTATCTTCAAACCATTATTAAATAAGTCGCGGCAAGTGTTTTGGATCATTATCCTGCTGAAAAGTAAACCGCAACGGCATTTCCCACTCTGCATAAGGTAGCATGATACTTTCTATTATATCCCTGTATAAAGTGTAAAGGGCTAGTCCCATACCATGAGAAGTAACCCCATAGAAAAGCGTTTCTCCACAACCATTAAAGAATGTAGAAATTCCGAAATCATTTTTAATAATAGAACATATACATTCTTACTCTTGAGTTAGAATATTATTTGTTCTGAAACACTTACTTCTTATGTGTTTCGCATGTATTTTCATTCCATAACAAGGTACGGTATGAATATTCTGTAATCGAACCAAACGACATAGATTGCCGTGGATTTCAAAATTGTCAGTGACAGATGCAAATGGTGGCGGCATCATAAGTTTTGTCAGAAAAGCTTCAATTTAAATGAAATAATGAGTGAAAAATCGAATGAATCAGATATAGAATTTGACATTCATTCATTTGATTTATACTTTCTGGTTGTGGAGAAAATATAGTCTGTTACTCAGAATGAAAAAACTCAATACTCGTGGTTCCTCACGCTCGCTAGCGCTCGCGTTCGGAATTTTCCACTCGTATTGAGTTTTTTCATTCTAACCTTGTTACAGAATATACTATTCCTTGACCATGTTTAATTATTGTGGATGTAACGAACCTAGTATTAATTAATTGGCCGCTTTACGCGCCTCATTCCATCGGAATTAAAGATTTTATAACGCGTCTTATCGCTAAATAGTACTTTTTTCGAATGCAAGCGAGCCTATTTTTTTCCGAAATAAGTGGCATTTTAGCTGGATGTCTACTAAATAGCTTTGTTTCTATTGATCTTTTCCAGATCGTTCTAGGACTCACCATAATTTCTGGAATTTCAGCAATAACTCCAGGCGCAGACTTCCAATGATCGTTTTGGGAAATTCAAAGCAGTCCTCGCGACTTTCTCAAGAAGTAGAACATCGTATTCGCATACAAATGTTTCCAAATAAACAGTCATTGGTGGACAACATCAATGAGGTTTGGAGGAATCTTCCTGAAACTGTAAATCAAAATTTGATTGCCTTAATGCCGCGACGTTGTCAACAAATTATAAGTAATAATGGATATTCTAGTAAATTTATTAGCAATGTTTCTGGCTGCTATAATTTTTAAATGTTTTAGGTTTTGTTTATTGTATCATTTAAAAGAAAATACTGTTAAATGCAATTTGTCCCTGTAAATGTTGTCCAAAGTTGACCTGATTGTTAAAAGATTTTACGCAGATTGTGAGAAAAGTATTTTATTAAAATGAAATAGCACACAGGATGATGAAAAACATTTAATGGAATTTCAAGAAATATCCATTTTATTGCTCTACTTTTGTCCAATAGCGTACTTAGGCTTAAGGCATAGCTTATGTCATTGAAAGCAAATTAAAACTGAAATGGTTTTAATTTAGTTACAGAAACATTTTTGACTAATTTAAAATTTAGGTGCCTATTGGTACTTTAGCCAAAACCTAATTTGTCAATATTTTCTTTGAAATTCTTATTTGATACAATGAACAATGTTTCGGTATATATATATATATATATATATATATATATATATATATATATATATATATATATATATATATATATATATATATATATATATATATATATATATATATATTTATAAGGAAAAATGACGTCGAAAAAGTAATAACAGAGATTCAAGGCCCATTATAAAAGAATTCGTATTACGTTAGGAAAAAGTGAAAAGGCTAATTTAAAATATAGCGAGCAATATAGAATATTATTAAAAATGGTTTACTGAACAATTTTTTTTTATAAAAGATACTTTAATATTCATTGTAACATATAAAAATACAAAATAATTACCCATGTTACATTTTAACGAGACAAAATAAATGTCAGTAAAGAAATATCATTTATGCGAATAATCCGAGCAACGTTAAACACGATATTACTTGTAAAAATTAAATTCCACAAAATTACAATGCTAACTTCGGGAAGAAATTTTATTTAAAATAAAAATGTTAACTAATGTCATTTTTGGGGTTAGTTAGGTTCGAAAATCTAATATATTATGGCTGCTACAAATTTAAAGTGGTGGATATAGGATGAATAGTTGCTCTAAAAAATATGTTTTCTAAAAAGAACAAAGTTGACCATTAAACGCAGTAATAAAAAGTTGACAGTATTGTTTCAAACTTTTCAGTGATTTTCCTTTTGTGAAGTGGGTTCATTTTTTTGAAAAAAAAAATTTTAGGAGCAATAATTTATAGATACAACCTGACAAAATCTAATATTAATTTCATTTCATTTACCCCTTTTCTATCAGTTACCTGTGTCCGACCCCAATTTTTGCGTCATGTAATACTGAAATTCCTCTAGATATAATTAACCTAACTCATGTTTCATGTATTCATAATCGTTTCTTTACGTTTAAATTTTATTTTTTGAGAATAGTCTCAGTCAGAACATATTTTTGGCTTTTACGCAACAATCTCTAATTATATCACAATTAGAAAAGACAAAGAAAAAATTATATGTCGTTAGTATTGGAAGAACTATATCTGTTCCTATACAATATTTTAGACATTAATTAATTGCTTATTAAAGAAAAAACCTTTATGAACAACTAAGAAAATCTAAATGTATACATAGCAAAAATTGAATTTAATGAAGTAGCAAGAAAAATGAAATCTTTTAAAATATAGAAAAGTCTTTTCTAATAGGGAATATGCATGTAATCCAAAAAATCCTGAAATATTTTTTTTTGTATTCTCTACATAAATTAAATGTTTATGGCAGTTGCTGTTATCTCTTTATTTTGGGTTTTATTAACAAAAAACAAGGTTTTATTTTGCAAATTTTCCTGCAAAATCCAACATCTCGTAAAACGGACTTCTTTTGTTTGTGACGTCACTTTTTTTATTACGTCAACGTTTTATAATGGCTAGTCACGGCTAGTGTAATGTAAATTTCAGTGTAAATCCATTTTCTTGAGTTTTTCCCAAAGACTAGAATATTTAGTCGATAGAAAACCTTTTGTTTTATTAAACAGACTGGTTATAAATGACCAAAACGGCATTTGTGCAAAGAAAATCGGAAAATTGGCTGGAAGTTAGTGCTGGTGGATTTGCCTTTACAATTTAGCTAAAAACACTTATTGTTTATTATACTATAAAAATAAATGTACAGCAACATATGGTTACTTGAATTTAGCGATACTAACCTTTACACATACCTCTTAATGTAAAATTTTTGATTAAATTTGCAGTAGGTACTTTCTTCGACATCGGTTTTTTGGGCACATGAAAAAGGAGGTTTGCAGTGCACACACAGTGATACTTTTGCACATTGGCATACTACAATATTTGTAGTTTATATTTTTAATACATTTTAACGTTTAATAAAAAGAATTATACACAAATAGCACTGTAATAAAAACACAACCGCTACCAGCATAAACAACTAAATCAGCTGGGAAACTAATGCCGGTCTCCATATAACTCTGTACTGTAGCTGTCAGCTGTCTTCTTGTCTTAGTCCGAGAGTCGGTAATCATCTTGTGTTTCCTCTCCCAGAAAAATGTTCTATAATTATTTTAAAAAAATCACCTTTTTGACTTTAGGTCTTGTCGACTGACATTTTTCTATTCCTAAGCATATAACTTTACAATATTAACAATCAGTTTGGTAAATCAATTGATAGAGGATAGAGGTACAATCATTCGAGAAAATACTGACTTGCTTTCGGACTATCACAGAAATTCTTGATTTTCTAGACGTTTGTAGGTAGGCAGCCCTCGGTTCAGCTTTACGTTAACATGTAGATTGCCACTTATCCTTGTGACGTAACTTTTTTGAGCCGGCAAATGGCTCCTTTTGAAATTGTAATAAATTATACCGAAAAGTAAAATTTTTTTTTAGCTAAATTAACGCAGTAATTTTCCTCAAAATAGCAGTTTTGGGGTTGTAATGACCTCCTTAAACGATTTATGCAATAAAAAAAAAATGTGCATATTCCTTATTGTTATATATTTAGTAATTTTTTGCGTCAAAGTCAATACACTATATCACCTTATTCCACGCGGACGGAGTCGCGGGAGAAAGCTAGTCTTCATAAGTATAAAAAACAAAAACTGACTCACTGAGCGACTCACATCAACGCACAGCCCACACCGCTAGGCCTAAAAACTTAAAATTTTGCATACCTAGATGTTTCCTACATAACGTAGGCATGTACTAAGAAAGGGTTTTTCAAAATTCATTACCTAGAGAGTGAAACAGGGGTTCAAACTTTGTGTGGAGTACAAATAGATGGTCCTATTAACTCAAAACTTCATCGAAAAAATGTTTAAACACTTGTTTTACAGTTTTTAATAAATCAAAGCCTAAGGGGGTGAAATGAGGTGTCAAATTTGGTAATGAAATAAAACTGTTATACCGCGGACGAAGTCACGGGCGAAAGCTAGTCGCTAATAAGAAAGCAAAGTAGGGGAGTGTACTAAGTATAAGATATGCGTAAATGACTAAATGTTGTGAAATCAGGTAAAATAATAAATAGTGATTGACCGATCGAACTAAGAAAGTGGTCGGCCCAGAGTCCCAGAGCTGAAGAAAAGTGAGATGACACTGGATGGGAAGTTAGTACTATTATATTCTTCTAAAAAATATTGTATTTCTGCCAAGAAATTAATTCTATCCCAATTATTATTCTTGGTTCAACAAAATATCACAAGAAAATGTAATTCTTGCGATGAGTTAAACTTATCTTGCGGATATACTAGTACACGATATACTTCAGAATAGTATTTTATTTTTGACTATAGAACCTTTTTACTTTGTGTAACAAACACATCACAATTCCTGAGATATTGTGTAACTGTCTTTTCTTCAGTTTATTAACTGTTTCGAAAATTTCTTTATCTTGCTTCTTTTGTCTGTTTACGTCTTATAACTCTTTATACAAAAACAATTGTATGTACTTTCCATTGTTTCGTGGAATACCATATTGTAAAATGTTGGTTAATAATGTTTTTTATTTAATAAATTAAGTAAATTTACCTATTTGTAAAATATTTTCGTGCATTTTAGATGCAATTAAGAGAATAGTAAAATTATTGTGCGATTTAAATAACACTTGAATACAAAATACCCACATTAAATACGTGTGACATGGAAAGTTTTAAATTTGCTAACTGAAGCTAGCTCTACTTAAAAATTTAAATTTTAACATGATGGTCTGCATACAAAGTAAGGTTGTGTTTTAGCAATGGAGAAATTTACATTTTTTATCCCGTCGTATTTCCATCGAGATGTTTTAATATTTATTGGGTTTGAACTAATGCAATTTAATTGCCATTATCTCTTTGTTTGCAAATCCAAAGATAAATACATATGATTTTAATTTTATGGTCAAGTGTTTCGGCTTTCCTAATTTTGTTGTGTTATATGTTTTATGAGATAATATTTAATATTTGTGCTGTGCCCTTTGTGTACTAGTATTGGACTAGTACTTGAGTACTTGTGTTCACAATGGTTTTAACAGTGCAATAAACTGTTTGCATGTAATTTTAAGAAAGTCACAGCAAAAATGCAATTTTACTATTTTATGTTTTTTGCGTTGATATTATTAGTTGCTCACAAAAGTTCTCCACCTGTAAAAAAACTTACGGGCCGTGCCTGATTATCTCGAAAAACTGATATCCTTTACTGGCGTATTATACAAAGTACCTACCTTTCCTTCTAATAACTATGCCAACAACAGTAATTTTTAGGTTTGGCAGTTCTTAGAATATTTTATTAACACATTCTCACAAAACAACAACAAAAATTAACAATAATGGGTAAAGAAAGTTTCTATGAATATGGCACATTCATTGTCTACAACATCTCAAACCGTCCAACACCACTGACCAATGGAATTATTGATAACCTTGCATAAATTCTTGACGCCATTCTAATATTCTTGTTTTAAGCTGGTCAGAAAACTCAAATGTTGTGTTTAAATAAACCATGTGTTACATGTACACTCAAAATTGTGTGATCCACGGAGTTTAGGTCAAATTTGGAAATTTTTGTTGTTGGCATGGTTACTAAAAGAAAAGGCAACTTGATTTAATACGCCAATAAAAGAAATATTTTTTGAGGTAGGGGTATTGGAATAAATTCATTATAAAAAACTGTAAAAGTTATGTTTTTGATTTTTAAAAATGATATTGATTTCTGAAAGTTTCTGAACAAGTGTTGTCGATATTGTTACCTCGAATCCCTGATTTTTGCAACAAATCCAAATGCACTATTTTTAATAAACCTTTTTTTTGTTTCACCCTGTGCTACTTAAAAAAAATTATTTTACACTTTAAGGATAGTCATCGTCAGCATATATTACATATTTATTAAACTCGGTTGTAAAACATAAAATTGATTTAGCTTTAAAAAAGGGAATAGGTACTTTAATTTGGCCCACAGTGTATGCTTAACTAAATAATATAAGATTATCAATAATATACGCATAGGTACTAACTAAATAAATAGGCGCTATCCAGCGCAAATTCGCCTTTAATTATTATAATTTATTTGAATTATATATTTAACTAAATTTTTTATTTAATTTAAAATTTCCAGTAATAATTTAATTTAAGCACTAGGGATTTAATAACTGAAAATTTCGCACCCACTTTTTCTAACCAATTACAAGCTTTCATTTTGAATCGTTTCCATGGCAACGAGACAAATTTCCAGAAATATTCATCCTGCTTGAGCTCCCCGCCAAATTACACCGACAATTTTTCTGTCATTTTAAATGTCAAAATATTGACGCGAAAATCAGAGGGTCTAAGATTGAAATTATTTGTCGACGCAAAAAATCATATTTGGTACACAAATATTTTATAAGATGTCTTTAAGTTATTTACAAAAGATTTCATTAACTAAAGTTGGAAAACATCGTTTTATTCCGCTAAGGAATTTAGTATTTTATTATGCGTATAATTTTGTAGTTCTTTGGAATGATTCACAGGTCAGCATTTGATCCACGCTGGAACACCAGATACTAAGTAGGTATCTATAGGTTTGTGGGATCGCTGATCATGATTCCAGGGTCCGTGTGACCCCATCACGTCAGGATCAAGGTCAACTGAAGGTCAAACATCGTAAATCGAGAGATAGCATATTTGCGACCCCGGATTCTGAAAGAACGGAAAATTTCACGTTCGGATATGGTTTTATCTTTTCGTCAAAGTGACGCCTGCAGGTCATTTGGAGGTCATTTGAAGGTTAAATCCTTCATTTAAAGCTTTTGTTTTTCAAAATCTGTTGGTCCACAATAAGGATTTAACCTTCAAATGACCTCCAAATGACCTGCAGGCGTCACTTTACGAAAAGATAAAACCATATCCGAACGTAAAATTTTCCGTTCTTTCAGAATCCGGGGTCGAAAATATGATATCTCTCGATTTACGATGTTTGACCTTCAGTTGACCTTGATCCTGACGTGATGGGGTCACACGGATCCTGGAATCGTGATCAGCGATCCCACAAACCTATAGAGACCGACTTAGTATCTGATGTTCCAGCGTGGATCAAATGTTGATCTGTATCAAAAGTAAATTAAAGTATAAAGTTAATAAAAAACGGAAATATAGGATGTCTTTAAGTAATTTATAAAAGTTTTATTTGACTAAAGTTGGACAATGTCATTTTATTTCAGTAAGAAATTTGGTACTTTATTATGCATATAATCTTGTAGTGCTCCGGAATGATTATCAAAAGTAAATGATGTTTCACCAGTATTAGTAGATTAAAGTTAATAAGAAATGGAAATAATACATGTTTCTAAATTATTTATAAAAGTTTTTCCTAACTACAGTTGGAAAACGTCGTTTTATTCCGCTAAGGAATTCAGTATCTTATTATGCATATAATTTTGTAGTACTTCAGAATGATCATTATTAAAAGTAAATGATGTTCCACCGATATTAGTAGATTAAAGTTAATAAAAAACGGAAATATAGGATGTCTTTAAGTAAATTATAAAAGTTTTATTTGACTAAAGTTGGAAAATGTCATTTTATTTCAGTAAGAAATTTGATATTTTATTATGCATATAATCTTGTAGTGCCTCAGAATTGTCAAAAGTAAATGATTTTTCACCGATATTAGTCAGTTAAATTTAATAGGAAATGGAAATATAAGATATCTTTAAATTATTTATAAAAGTTTTATTTAGCTAAAGTTGGAAAACGTCATTTTATTCCGGTAAGAAAGTTGGTACTTTATTATGCATATAATCTTGTAGTGCTTCGGAATGATTATCAAATGTAAATGATGTTTCACCAGTATTAGTAGATTAAAGTTAATAAAAAAAAGGAAACAGAAGGTGTATTTAATTAATAAAAATTATATTTAACTAAAGTTTGAAAATGTCATTTAACCTAAGTAAAAAAATTGGTATTTTATTATGCATATAATCTTATAGTGCCTCAGAATTATTGAAAGTAAATGATTTTTCACCGATATTGGTTAATTAAAGTTAATGAAAAATGGAAATAAGAAATGTTTCTAAATTATTTACAAAAGTTTTTGCTAACTGCAGTTGGAAAACGTCGTTTTATTCCGCTAAGGATTCAGTATTTTATTATGCATATAATTCGGTAGTACTTCAGAAAGATAATTATCAAAAGCTAATGATGTTCCATCGACATTAGTAGATTAGTCTTTAAGTACTTTATAAAACTTTTATTTGACTAAAGTTGGAAAATGTCATTTTATTTCAGTAAGAAATTTGATATTTTATTATACATATAATCTTGAAGTGCCTCAGAATTGTCAAAAGTAAATGATTTTTCACCGATATTAGTCAATTAAATTTAATAGGAAATGGAAATATGAGATATCTTTAAGTTATTTATAAGAGTTTTATTTAACTAAAGTTGGAAAACGCCATTTTATTCTGTTGTGTATTGTTAAGAAATTTGGTACTTTATTTTGCATGTAATTTGTAGTGCTTCGGGATGATTATCGAAAGTGAATGATAGTTCACCAATATTAGTAGATTAAAGTTAATAAAAAAAGGAAACACAAGATGTATTTAAGTGATTTATAAAAATTTTATTTAACTAAAATTTGAAAATATCACTTAATTTCAGTAAAAAATTGGTATTTTATAATGCATATAATCTTGTAGTGATGAAAATTTTCAATTTTATTGAAATATTTCTAAAATTTTTTTAGGTGCGAGATTTCCTTACCGAATATCCCACGAGTTTAAATTAATTACCGGAAATTTTTGCTCGTCCGCAAATATTTTAATAAAATTATCCCTAGCCTGCGTCTCGGGATAATTTTCAAAATATTTGCGACCTCGGAAAAATTCCCGGTAATAATTTAATCACTAGGAATATTATAAGTGACAAGACACAAATACTACAATTGCCTTGGAATATCCTGACTAGACGGGCAGAGAGCTCACTTCAGGGAAGTGAGCTCCGCAGCCGGTCTCATCAGGGTGTCCCAAAGCAACTGTAACGGGTGTGCATTGTCACGATAAATAGTCCCTTTGTATATCTCTGTTGCTACTTACGGGACCCATCCCAAGTTTAGGGTTTTTAATAGGGAGCCTACTAGGAATGTTTTAGTAAATAAAAAAATTATTTTGTAATTTGCGAAGAAAAGTTGAATTTTGGCGCTTGTGCCTTGTTTCATTAATACTACTTTTGCTAAACGGTTCATCCTATCAGAAATGGGCATAGTATTTTAACGGTCGGTCGCTTCTTAGTCTATTGCAGATAGAAATTATTGGGTATTTTAATTAGCAACATTAACAAATTATTAAAATACGCAAAATTATATAATATAAAATGAGTTTATATTTATTTCAATAAAACATTTGGAGCAGAGTTGCTTTTAATGCACCTATCATACCTATCAACGTAAAGGTAAAGGTCTACATATATTTTTAGGTTTTAGAAGTTTTTCGTATCGACGGAGAAAATGCTAATCTTTGCAAGCCTTAACCAACGAACATATAACACATAGAAGGGTCACTCCTGCGCGGCCTTTTGATGTTCTAAGATCAAAGCATCGCCGGCAGCAGCTGAATGTATTTTCTCGAATTGTAAGACTTGCGAGGTCGCAGACGGAAATGCCAAATTACGAGGGCGATACGTGCACGCGATATGTGTAAGCGGGCCGAGCTGTTTTACGAGGGTTACTCTGTAGGAACGGAATAAAACTAAAAGTAAACTACAGTTTTTAAATTAATCAGTTGTATTAACATAAAGTTACTTATAAAAACGGATTTCAATTTGTTAGCAATAACACTGCAAACTATTATTTATCTACAATAAAGTAGTTGCAATAGAAACAACATTAAAGTGTGTTTTAGATCGATCAAATAATAAACTTAATATATCGGATAAAAAGAAACTGAGATAATATATTTTTTAAATACATGTAGGGAAATATTTTTATTTAAAAACACACAGTTGAGCTGCGTTCTTTACTTATAGTTAATTAAATTTGAAAGAAAGAAAAAGTTATTGGATTACTGTTTTTCCTTAACCTAAGTATATATAATATAATTTGCGTAAAGTAAGTTCCAGCACCTACAAATAAATTAAATACTAAGTTTGTTTTTTGTTAGAAATCAGTTAATACTGAAAAAAACGAGTGGTAATATAATATACCTAAAATAACTAAGAAATTATTAACGGCGTAACAGACCTTCCGAGATTTTGACAGCTGTTACCGTTTTGGGGTTCCTAGATGACAAAAATATATGTTGTCCATTTCAGTCTGCCTGTCTGTCGGTCTATCTGTTAGCCCGACAGCTCAAAAACTAGTTGACGGAAAAGGATCAAATTTTGTATGCAAAGTAGGCATTAACCCTACTCGAAAAAGTATATCCTTTGTGTTCAATATATACAGGGTGAACACTATAAAAAATTAAAATGTTAAGATTTTTGCTTAAATTTTATAATTTAATATGACGGTTATAGAAGAATAGTTAAATATTTAATGAATCCAACCATATTGTGAGAAAGTTATACAAAGTGGCAAACTTTTTTTTTGTTTCTTTTCCTACTGTTCTGTTTAAAGGTAGGTATTTGCCGATTTTATAATTGGCAAGTTCCAAGTGGTATATATTATATTCATAAAAGAAGGCACATTAATTTGTAATTATATTTGGATCATAAATCGATTATTTCGGGACATGCCTTATTGTCATGGCAGTATTTTGACGATAGGAGCAAAACAAAAGGAACGTTGTTTGTAATTCTAAATAAAATATTTAAAAAAACGACAAATACCTTTGCACAGCAGTTGCCTCGCTGACAATGGGTTCACCCTGTTTGAAATATGTAAACTGTTTGCTCGGATTTGTCAAATGCAAAATATTTTTCTAAGAGAAATATTTTAAAGCCCGGAAAAAATAACGTCAAGATCTGTCTCGCAAGGTGATTTTTTTTTGCAATTACAATACTTTTTTACTGGCCTGGAATAGTGGACTGTAAAACCGGTAAAAATGAGTTAAAAAAATTGTAAGGTACAACTACATGGGACCTGCACAGAATGATTGACTACTATCCATTTCTAAAGTTTTGACCCCTCAGTTTGGAAGCTTGTAAAGTAAAAAGTACAATTTTAAAAAATATAATTTTCACATATTTCGGTAAAGTTACTTGTCTCTATTACACATGTAAAACTTTGTAACCGTAGATGCCTTGGTGCTTTTCTAATGGGAAGGTAAGTGTAAAATTGTCACCATTTTTTCCCTAGTTCATCAATTACTCTATTGTAAAAAATTATTGTGACTTACTGGTACTCCCAGGCCTAACTAATTTTTTACAGGCGATAAAGTGAACCTTACTTTAGTCCCAAAAAATATTAGTTATATTTTTTTTTCTTAGGTTTGGTAGTAATATTCAAAAAATGATTGTGGTTATGTAATTACTACCAGTAATCTTACAGCAAAAATTTTTGTTTTTTTGTATTACATATAAAGAGATGTAACTTTACGTTTAACGAAAATTTTGTTTTGGCAGTTGTCATAAACGTAAATACAAACAATTAATTTGTGTAAAGGATAGCAGCATTGTGCTTGCGGGATGGAGCGGGGCGTCGAAGGTGCAATAGTATGGGTGTTAAGGTAATAATCATTAAAGTAATGCAATATAGTGACGGTTTTTTTTGTGCTCTATATGATAAATTAGGTAACTGGTAAAATTAAAAAAAAATAAGTAAATGCATTGGTAAATATTTACATTTATTTCTATTTAAGGATTTTCGATTGTTTCATTAAGATCTCTAAAATAGGCAAAACGTGTGTAGTCGAACAATAGTAATTTAAAAATATTGCGTCAAAGTGAGTAACGTAAATAGGCCAATTAGCTTTATTTATTTATAATTCACCTAAAAGAAAAACAATATTTTTGATGTTCCCTTATTTTTATGATTCGCATATTTGGAAAATTGTAACAAATGCTGTGGTAAGTTTGTCTGCATTTGCTTTTGCTTAATAATAAAAGAAATATGTGAAAGTGGCCTGTTTACGTAGAATCACATCCGATTTAACTTTTAAGGTACAAAGCCCTGATAAAATTTAGTTAAACCTAAAACTAAAAATAACCTGATTGGATTACACCACTCTTTTTTACCGAAGAATACCTACACTTATGGATCGTTTTCTCCTTCTTCATCATTAATAAAGTCTTCATTTGAATCATCACCTTCATCTAAATTTATAATTAATGGTTCTACAACAACATCAACTGAGTGGTCTTTTTCTCTGTAGGATTCCTCAATTTTATTAGCGTGTCCAACGCAATTTTCCCAAACAGAATTTGGCACGTTCTGCATCGTTTCAAGACACAAATTTAGTACATTTGTGATTTTAAACGTAGTATTCAATTTTGCCACTTTATTTTTCACATATGCCCAAATTAATTCAATTGCGTTGAATTCACAGTGTGCAACTGGCAACCATAGAAGCTTTACATTATCATTACGTAACTCCTTTGCAATTGTATCTAAAAGATACGTTTTTGGAAAGTGATAGTTCTTGCATAGGTCTAAAAGCATTCGTTTGGTTAATTCATTAAACGTTGTAAATCTTTTGGGCAATGTTGCTTTTCGCTGGGACATCCATTCTATTATTTTTTGTTTTGTCCAGGCAGTTGTAGGATTTCGAAAATTAGGATCCAACATTGTATGATACGGTGCTTGGTCAATTACGATTACTGATTTGTCAGGTATTACGGAAAGCACTGTTCTAAACCATTCTTCGTAATGTTGTTTATTCATCTCGTTATGGTAATCCACTGACGCCGCACTTTTTTTCCCAACGAAACACTTCAGGCAGCCATCCAAAAACCCATTTTTACTACCAATATGTAAGATAATAAATAACCCGTTGTCCTGATCCTGATGGCCGTTTTATTCCACCTCTAAAGCCATTAATTTCCTGTATACCACCTCTGTGTTCATCAAAATTATCCCGTTTTGTGGGATTAACTCTTTCAACCCAGCCAAACTTCCCTGAATGATTTGCACCGCACCATGTTTCATCTGTATAAAATATTTGCCAAGAATCTTCACGATATCTCTTTATGGCGTATAAGAATTCCGCTTTTCTGGCAGCAATTGTGTTTTGTTCCATTAAAATTGGTTTATTAATTAGTTTTTTCTAGGAAAACCCAAGTTCTTTAATCCATCGGTACAAAGTCATTTTTGAAAATTCTGGTAAATAATCGACATCTTCTTTCAATTTCTGTTAAACTTGTTTTATAGAAGGAAACCGACGCTCCAGGTAAACATTTAATATTGTTCTCCTTATGACGCCCTGCAAAATCTCATCACATTCCAGTCGGGGCCTTCCACTTCTCCCTTTTGATGGTATAATACCGGAACTTTTTTCTTCCGCAGTAACACGTTTAACGGTGTTTTCACTAATACCCAGGCAATCTGCTGTTCTTTTAACCACTTGCTCAATCAAAATATTTTCCAAACCGTTGGCTTTCTCTTATTGAAAGTACGCTCTGACTTTTAATATAATATTTATTCATTTGTTCGATGCACTGACGAGACATTTTAACGTATTAGACTGTAGTTTGATACCGTATTTTTGGTTCAGATTACATCAGGTATTTATATAAATTCGAACAAGATAATCTTAAAAATCGTGTGAAAACAATAATAATTTCAAATTACTATCTACCACTAAAACCAAAAATTTAAATCAACAATAAGTAGATATAAACAACCACAATCAACTAAATAATATTATTTTACAAATCTTTTCAATACATAACAAATAGATTAAATTCTAAACAAATAAAAATACATGGACCTACGGACTACATACGACCTTAACGACGACGCCACCGTACTGTGAGTATGTCGGTAAAGGCGTTTGACACTTTGCATCTCTTTCTTATGTGGCTTTTAATATTTATTGCAATTTTTACAAGAACTAAAGGTGCTTTTTTTAATTTTGTGTAATAAAATACATTTGTATAATAATAACTACGTCTACGAGTGTAAAGATTTTTTATAAGGTTTTAAATTGTCCACAGTACAGCTGATACACAAACATCATTAAAAATAAAAAAAATACAATTTTAGACACATACTACCAATCTCTTGCGAAAGTATAGATATTTTTCTATCTACCTTCAAAATTTCATTTAAATAGGGAACAAATTAACCAATATATAGACATGAGAAAATCGTTTATCAGTATTAACGCAGTAAAATCGTTGTTTTTTTCTACTTGATTATGAATAAGTTCAATATCGTTTACACTACAATAATACATTTTTTGGCAGAAACTCTTGGAAAACGTCCTAACAAGCTGTAATTTTTTCAGTTTATTCTGCCCCGTGGTTTTTTTGTTATTGACCCTCAGACTGAGGGGTCAAAACTTTAGAAATGGATAGTAGGGTCTAGGCTATCTGAAATGGCCAATTACAACATTTTTGGTCATAAATCTGACAAAATTAATATCTCTTACATTATACACATACCTCGCGATATCTTCGGAACTAATCGAGATAATTTCGTTATATTTTTTTTAATAGATAGAAGAACTGTGAGCGAAGGCTACTGCGTCAATTTTGTTTTGTTGAAAACTCTAGTTGTTTTGTAAAACTTGGTGAAACTTCAACATGTACTTTAATTGCAGCACTTTTTTCAGTAAGCGAGAAACTTTTTTGTTTTAAAGAATTTGGTCATACTATCTGCATACGAAGGTAAGCCAAAACATCGAAGAAGTTTTTAAAAAAACGCAGTTTTCTACGACTTATAGTTTTCACGTTATCGTTAGTTAAAATTGAAAGATTCGGCTGCCGCGTGACCCAAAGACGTCTCGCCATATTAATGCTCGTCTGCGCGCAGTGCTGGGCGATGTTAGCATGTTTAATTCTGTTATTGATATTCGATGTTATGCCATCCATGTTAGGGGTCATAAACATCGATGCCAATATCGATGATTATCTTTCGATGTTCGACCATCGTCACCATCGACCTTCCGTTCCGAATCTATTGACAAAAGATTTTTGGAGCTAAAGTAATAAACATTATTTATTTAGTTTTAAGTTCTTTAATTTTTTAAGGGTATGCAATTCTTTTGGTTTGTTTGTTTTTATTTTTACTACAAAAATGTATGTTATTTCTTTAGAGCTATTTTATTTCATTTGGGATTTGTTTCTGTTGGTCAAGTATATTTATTTTTTCATTAAATAAATTACAATATATATATACATATATATATATATATATATATATATATATATATATATATATATATATATATATATATATATATATATATATATATATATATATTGTTTTTAATTTTGTTTTCTTGGGGATTTAGTCCGTTGTGAGGCAAATAAAATGTGGTGTTTTTGGTTACATTTTATATTACTAACGTTTCGGTAATAGATATACCTTCATCAGAGTAGCTGAAAACATTTTTTTATTTTAACAGTTTTTAGGTAATATTTTAGGGAAAAACTGTTAAAATAAAAAAATGTTTTCAGCTACTGCACTCTGATGAAGGTATATCTATTACCGAAACGTTAGTAATATAAAATGTAACCAAAAACACCACATTTTATTTGCCTCACAACGGACTAAATCCCCAAGAAAACAAAATTAAAAACAATATATATATCAACAGTCCAAGAACCTGCCAAAAATACATATATATATATACAGTGTGGTCGTTTAAGTGTGCAACATATGGGAAAGTTTTTTATTACCGATTTCTCAGAAAATTTTATTTTTGATAAAAGTTGGTGCATGTTCGATAATTATATTGGGTGTACTTGGAATGGTTGCAAGTCAAACGGCGTACAGGGTAGGGCAAAAAATATAAAATTTCTACAAGAATAAAGTACCCCTATTTCAGAGAATTGAGCAAAATGTTATTAAGAAAATGTGTTTAGAATTAAAAGTTATGCATAGGTTTGAAAACGTGACCTCATAAAATAAAAAACAAAATTTTTTTGAAAATATTAATTATTTCCTAAAAAAAAATTTTTTTTTATTATCACCCTAAAAACCTTCATAAATTAAACAAAATCAAATCAAGTTCACACATCTTTGTTCAAATTCAAGCATATTTGTAAAATTAACTTAGCTTTTTAATTTATTAAGGAATCACAAACATCATGTTTGTTGCAAGGACATTAAACACAACTTTAAAATACCGTAAAAATTACTTTTAACAAGATAAAACATTAGTAATGATAATTTTTAAATTAAAAAACCCTCATTTAAATTACAAAATATTTATTTTAAATGTTTATTAGAAAATTGTACAAAATAATCTACAAACATGAAATCATTCTAACATAATGGCGTTGTGGGGCATTATTAACAAAACAATGCATGCATTATGTCTGCGTTTAGTGCAAAGTCAAGAAATACAATGTTCCTAAACGTATTTGAGTATGGTGCCAATGGTTTTGTCAATTTTTATCGGCTTCTTTTTATTATAACTTAACAATAAACAAATTTAAAAAAAATTAAACAGACAATATTTGAAATGCAGGAAAAAATTATATTAGGTATGTTTAAAAAAATTATCGACGCGTCTCCGTATGTCCACCTTCACGTTCAATGCATTTAATTGTCCGATCATAAAATTCACTAAGCGTGGATCGCAATACACTTGCTGGAATATTTCTGCATGAAATCGTATCGAAATTTCAAGCTCCCCAACATTATTAAAGGGCCGATCCTTGTAAACTTTTTGCTTTAAATATCCCCATAAAAAAAAATCTAGTGGGGTGAGATCTGGCGAACGAGGAGGCCACCGTGGATCGGTATTTCGTCCTAACCATTTATCACCAAATTCTCCATTTAACCATTCAGAAACAATTCTAGCAGAATGAGCCGGACAACCATCATGTACAAACCATAATTTACGTCGTTCTTGTATACTCATATTATCCAAAAAATCTGTTAGTTCGTTTTCCAAAAAATGTAAATAGGTATCACCAGTTAGGTTTTGGCGAAAAAAGAACGGCCCTATTAATTTGTCGTTAATAATACCGCACCAAACGTTTATTTTTTGGTAATACTGGTTTTTGTTGTCAATGACAAAATTTGGATTTTCGTCCGACCACCACCTACAATTTTGGGAAGAAACAACGCCATTTGTAGTGAACGTGGATTCATCCCCAAAAAGCATGTGTCTATGGAAATCACGTTGATCTTCTATTTCTCCTTGAATCCACATGCAGAAATCATACCGCAAGTCATAGTCTTGTCTTTGAAACGTGCAAATAAACATTGGCTTATAGGCGTGATATTTTTGTTTTTTAAGAATCTCCTTAATAGAGGTTTTTTTTATACCCGTATAAGCATGCACTTCTTGGGTGGATCTTCTAGGGTTTTCAACAACTGCTTGAAGTACTTGTAATTGATTTTCTTCAGTACATACAGTTTTGGTACGTTCATTTTTATATTTATACTCTAAAGACCCTGTCTGTTTAAAATTATTTAAAATTCTGCTTATGGTTGAATAGTGGACTTGTTTATCTGGATGTCGTTCATTGAATATATCTCCTGCTTCACGCACTGTTTTATAGTGTTCTCCACATATTAGCACTAATTCTGCCTTTTCGGCTAACGTTAACTTTACTGGAGGAGGCATTTGAGATCAGCTAATAACAATAATTATTTAAGAATGAATAATGCCACCAAACTGTCATAATGTTTACTTTTAACCCTTATTTGTTTTCTTTCCATAGGTATCTGCGATTATTTTAGTAGGATTTCATGTTTGTCGATTATTTTGTACAATTTTCTAATAAACATTTAAAATAAATATTTTGTAATTTAAATGAGAGTTTTTTAATTTGAAAATTATCATTACTAATGTTTTATCTTGTTAAAAATAATTTTTACGGTATTTTAAAGTTGTGTTTAATGTCCTTGCAACAAACATGAAGTTTGTGATTCCTTAATAAATTAAAAAGCTAAGTTAATTTTACAAATATGCTTGAATTTGAACAAAGATGTGTGAACTTGATTTGATTTTGTTTAATTTATGAAGGTTTTTAGGGTGATAATAAAAAAAAATTTTTTTTTAGAAAATAATTAATATTTTCAAAAAAATTTTGTTTTTTATTTTATGAGGTCATGTTTTCAAACCTATGCATAACTTTTAATTCTAAACACCTTTTCTTAATAACATTTTGCTGAATATTCTGAAATAGGGGTACTTTATTCTTGTAGAAATTTTATATTTTTTGCCCTACCCTGTACACCGTTTGACTTGCAACCATTCCAAGTACACCCAATATGATTATCGAACGTGCACCAACTTTTATCAAGAATAAAATTTTCTGAGAAATCGGTAATAAAAAGCTTTCCCATATGTTGCACACTTAAACGACCACACTGTATATATATATATATATATATATATATATGTATATATATATATATATATATATATATATATATATATATATATATATATATATATATATATATATATATATATATATATCAGATTGAAGTTATTTATTTTACTTCCCAATCTTAATTTATGAAAATTCTTTTCAAAAGTAATATACATCAATGTTACCTCAACATCGATGTCTGGACCTAGTACCTAGTATGTTTGTTATGGGTGCCGCCAAACAATCTGCAATAGTTTTGTAAATAAAAATCATTCATTAAAATAATGTGAAAGTTCAAATGTATTCAGTCACCCCTATATAAACATCACAGAACTCTCCGTACGCTTATTTGCTTCACTTTATACCACCACGCGTCTTCGAATAACTCAACTCGAGCGCTTTTGCGCTCAAGCGGGGACGAGATGAGAAGGGAGAATTTCGTCGCACAGTCTCGGGCGTGTTCGAGCTTCTTGGAGAGTGATCCTTCTATGTGTCATATGTTCGTTGCCTTAACCTAACTTTTTAGTTTTAGGGGTTTGCGTGAGATTTTGTGATATTAAATGGTTTCCCTGAGATGTTGTGATATAAAGTGGTTTAAAGCTCTGAAAGTGAATGAAAAAGAGACATGTGCCAAATATTGGAAAAAGGACGCCCGGTAAATTGCAGCCAGAGTATCAAAAAGAAACCAAAGCTAAAATGCTATGAGTTAAAATACTGCTGTATTTTTAGAGAACAACGTTTTCCTAAATCTGGAAATAAAATAAAAGGAACAAGGACATTAAAAAAGGAAATTTCATATCCTAGATTTGTTTCTTTGAGAGTCTCTTAGAATGGAAAACTTCTTAAAGTTGAAGGTTTAAGTAACAACCATAATCATGAAACAAGCAAAGTTCTTTTTGAATTTTTACCACAACAGAGAAAGTTGCCATATGGAAATAGGGAAATGGCAAAATCTTTATTTTATTAGATTCAAATAAAAAGAAAATTAAATAAAAGCTACAAAAAGAGACCGGTTTAAAGGATTTTGTCAGCTAATATAATTTAACATTAGGCAAAGTGTTACAAATAAAGCCCCTATAGACTTAGAAGACTGTGTAAGTATTTTAAAAAATAAATCTGAACGTGACTTTAGTATATTAACAGACTGAAAATAATGTCAAAGGAATGTTTATGCACACTTCTCAGATGAAAAAAAAAAACATAATAATATGATGCTTTTCGAGAGTTATTATTAGGCGTTGATGAGACCCATAACTTATTAAATATAGGAATACCATTATTTTTAGTTGAACTCGTATGTGAGGATAGCAACTACCAAACAGAAGTTGTAGCATTTTTTTACTTTGTAATGAAAATGAAGCAAGCTTTCGGTGGTTTTTACAAAAGTTTAAAGCCAAAAATGCTAACTGGACCAGTACCAAATAAACACTAGAAATAGCTCTGTCTGTAATAAATGTAAAGAATGAAAAAATGAGTGATATAGCGGACCAAAAAATATAATGTATTCCTTTCTTGTATTATCCAAAGTAAAAAACTTTAAAAAAACTCCACAATACAGTAGTTCCCCTAGGTGGCGATAATGCATTATGCATATTTTACTGAGGTAGTTGCCGAAAGGTGTAATGTAGTCTGATGATCCCCAACAAGGGTTAAACCTTCCTTTTTACCTGACCCGGGGTTTTCCAATAGTTTTGTTAATGTCCCGTACGCGTATTGGCATTGTTTACCACAGTGCAGCGCATATACGGCGTTGGAACGCAGTAAAGAATGGCCAAAGGTTCGCCGCATGTATCCAGGCAAAGCTTACCGCGGTTCAGCACAAACTGAACGCGCGTTTTCAATTTTGTCGAATTTTAAGCCTAAACATTTTAGTTATTATTCGTCCAACCGATGTAATTTTTTGTGTGTGTATTTCAATTGACTGATTGTGCAATAATATAAACATATTTATTGAAAACGCGAAATGACTAAGTGTATAGTTTGTATATCGAAGGTGTTATTTAATAATCTTGCATCTGTATTATAGATATGACACATACGTTAATGATGATACATCGAGATGGAAGCTATGATGTAACATTAAGCTCTCGATATAAAAACAATATTTGAGGGTGGCATATTTATATTTAAAATACAAACAATATTTGAGGGTGACAAATTTAAATTTAAAAATCTTGTAAAAAATACTTTTTAAAAAAAGCTTTTATTATTTAGATGTACTAAAACGAAAAAAATAAGTATAGTTTTTTCATTGTGGTAATGCTGAATGCTATTTCTGAGTGAACGTAGTTAGCGTGGGTGGATCCTAAGAAAAGGAGTATCAAAGAATCAAAGTTATCACAACTTATCCCTGAAACAGATATACTAATATATTATGTTAAATTTACTGTCTTAAAAGCTCGTCGCGCGCGAAAAGTTCATACAGGCATTAATTTTGTTTAGCAGAAATTGTAAATACCTAAGTATGCATTTTTTTCTTTTCTATTTACGCGATAAGCTTTTGAGACAATAAATTTAACATAATATATTATACCTGTTTCAGTGATAACATTGATACTACTTTTCTTAGGATCCACCCACGTTAACTACGTCCACTCAGAAATAGCATTCAGCATTACCACAATGAAAAAACTATACTTATTTTTTTCGCTTTAGTACATCTAAATAATAAAAGCTTTTTTTAAAAATTATTTATTACAAGATTTTTAAATTTAAATTTGTCACCCTCAAATATTGTTTGTATTTTAAATATAAATTTGTCACCCTCGAATACTGTTTTTATGTTTGTATTTTAGATATAAATATGCCTCCCTCAAATATTGTTTTTATATCGAAAGCTTAATGTTACATCATAGCTTCCATCTCGATGTATCATCATTAACGTATGTGTCATATCTATAATACAGATGCAAGATTATTAAATAACACCTTCGATATACAAACTATACACTTTGCCTGACGAGAGTTGAATGCCACGTGACACTTTTTTTCACAAACCGCCGTCAGATCAGATCGATTTTAGCTGCTTGAAAATTGGAAAAGTCAACAAATCGGCTGCGAAATTATTTTTATCAATGGGCTTGTTTAGTCATTTCGCGTTTTCAATAAATGTGTTTATATTATTGCACAATCAGTCAATTGAAATACACACACAAAAAATTACATCGGTTGGACGAATAATAACTAAAATGTTTTGGCTTAAAATTCGACAAAATTGAAAACGTTCTGTTTGTGCTGAACCGCGGTAAGCTTTGCCTGGATACATGCGGCGAACATTTGGCCATTCTTTACTGCGTTCCAACGCCGTATATGCGCTGCACTGTAGTAAACAATGCCAATACGCGTCCCGTACTTTAGTGCAAGAAAGACACACTGTTTTTTTGGTCCGCTATGCCACTAATTTTTTCATTCTTTGTATTTTTTTTTATTTATTTTAGTTAACAATATAATTAGTGAAATAACAGAAAAAGAGTATTTACTCTTGTTTTAATTATTTTTTTATTTTTTATTCATGATTAAACAAAAATCTGAATTCATCATTTCACCCATTTTTTGTAGAAATTTGCACGATATCGTATATGTTTAAAGCACTAATCCCCATTAAATAGGGCCCGAAGGAACTGACTTTCACGGATCAATACTTTCCACACATGACTTGCATTAACATGCCCTCATTTTAAGTTATGCTACATTTTCTTATGCTTCAACTAAATTAGTTGAATTTAATGGAAAATTAAAATTTGGCATTCATAAATCAATCTTGTACAAGTTATAGGTAATGGGGTGGAAAAATGTTCTTGAAATAGACTGTGTGTATTGGCTCATGTAACCTTGTGTTGGGGTTTATGAATAAAATGTTTTGAGGCCAGTAACTTGCTTTTAGGTTATCGATAAACATTTAGTCTAAAACTGGTCCAAGTTTTATGCCTGGGTGTAAAATTATGGATGTAGGAATATGTTTTGTAAGTGTCGTATTATTAGTAATCTTTTGGATTTAATTGACCTATATAAAATAGTGGTACAGAGTGAGTTATAAAAGAGCGCACCAAGGACGGACTATTCCTAACACTACAACAATGAAATTCTGACGTTAAATACTATTTTAGGTGGCCATCACCTTTAATAATTAGAAGATTCTTTATAGACTTCGATAAAATAAAAATTTTAACATCCAGATTCTCTAGAGCTAGACGTCTAATTTGACAATCAAAAGTTTTAAACTGACAAACGTAAGAATAACACCACTAAGTAGTATACTATTTGCTTCTATTTTTTTTCCTAAATTTAAACGTAATTCCCACAACAACAAAACTAAATAATTCATTCTAGCAACATGTACCAAGATGAAAATTATTTGGATATCCAGCAAAGCACTTAAATATTAGAATAACATTTGATATGCTATAGATTTATAAACAAGTTTAGGCCGCATTGTTTACATTTTAAAGCAGTCAGAGATCCCAGAGGCTACTCGGCTACTCTTAAACTAATAAACTACATTGCCCCAAATAGTTTTCGAGAACGATTGTTACCAGACTTTGAATTACCTGGCGTATTTTCAAATTGATAAACTTTATGGTAAAGTAATTCTATTACTGTAAAACCGTAGGTTATTTGCAATATTAAATACCATGGATAAACGAATTCGCACCTTAGGTCGACACTTTGGAAAATGTTGTGCCAATGTGTGAAAAATTGGGATGTTTTCATATACTGTTTTTAACAGGCTTGATTAGGTTGAATCCAGAATGCTCCGGAAGACATAGCGAGGATGTGAAACGTCAAATTGTAAGCGTACTCTTTCTCTCTCCCTCTCTCTTTCTCCTCTATATTTGTCCTACACACGCGTATCGTATAAAGTAAAACAAAAGGCTATTCATGAATAAATGGTTTCGTCTCTCCTTGCTGATAAGTCTATGATCTATACCTTACTAGCCTACATTCAGTATACCTGAACGTTCTTTTTTTTAGAAAAGCACAAATCGAAACATTTTTAGGACCTTCCTAAACAAGACACAAAAAAGAGTTTATAATATATAAATTATGCCACAAAAATAAGAATGATCTATAATACGAATATGTTATATAAAAAATGCAAGCATTTTTCGGCATTTTTGATTTACATGCTCTTAGATGGTTTCTACAAACATTCCTTACTCAAGGAAACAGATAACCAAATAAGGTTTTTTTCGAAAAAAAATTTTAGCAAATTTTTTTGGAAAAACGACGTCTTCGAAATTTACGAAATTATCGAGTATTTACTCGAAAATCTATTTCGAAAGTACCTTTTTTTAAACATATCTTGTTTTTCAAAAGATGCTCTTTTGAAAACGGATTTACGAAATTCTCCAAAACAAATATTTCAAAAGTACATTTTTTCAAAATGTCTTTAAAAAAATAATTATTAAATAGGTATACCATTTCCGAAAATGTATTTTCTCGAAACCAGTATTAAGCTAGCTTGGACAATGTCAAATAAAAACAGACGAAAAATGATCCTAAACGAACCTTCTTGGAGTTTGATCAGGTTTCCTTAGGTTTGGTACGTTTCTTCCTCGAAATTAAATTAAAAAAAAAATAATTCCGAAAGAGATGTTCTCGGAAAAAATGTATTTTTAAAGTGCTTAAAAAAATTAAAAATTGGTTTTCGAAAAATTGTACTTACGTAAGTATATCACTCCAAATAATCAGAAGGCATAAATAGAAAAATGCTAGAATGTTTAAAACAATTTATTGTTCTTGTCCCGTGTACTGTTTTTTTTTTCCAAAAACATTTTTTTGATGTCAAATTAAAGAAAAGTTTGTCGAAAAGTAGCTCTATCGAAAGATGCTTATTCGGAAACGGATCTACAAAATATTTCCGATAATATTTTTTTCTTCAAATAAGAATCGTCCAAAATTACCTTTTCCGGAAACATAGTTTTTTAAAAATTAAATGATGAACTCTACTAGCGTAGAAAGTGTCAATTAAAAAGACAGAAAAAGATCCTGAACTAACATCAACGAACCGTTTTTGTGTTAGGGCAGGTTTGTTTCCTTGTGTCTGCTACTTTTTCAAAAAAGCTTTTTTTTAATATGAATATGCGAAGGTCTTTTCAAAACAATGAAATAATGTATGTACTTTCAAAAAACACGTTTTCTTTAAAAAATGTAATTTTAAAAAGTACTTTAAAAAAGATTTAAAAAAATGGAAAACACCCGCAGTTTTCGAATAACATTATCGGAAAGGTTCTGTGTTCGAGAAAATATATTTTCGAAAAAACGTGTTTTTAAAAAGTATTTTCGAAAAATTTTTGTATAACTCCAAATGGACAGAATATAATATGAATAAAAAAATGCTAGAATATTTCCAAGTTAAGATGACCAACCGTTGATTTCGCAAGAATAGGTTTAAATTTTTCGTCCATTATGAAATAGTGTTTATTCACTTTAGGGATTTAAAGGGTACTTTAAATCCCTATTTTCCGGGAAAAAAGTGGTACTTTAAATACCTAGGGATTTAAAATTTACTTTAAATCCCTAGGGATTTATATGCTATATTTATATGCTAATGCAATAGAAATGTAACGTGTTTAGAACAATATTAACTATAAAAAACAACTTAATTACTGCAATTAGCCAAGTGAAAAAGAAGTAAATTATTGTTATCGCAGCTGATATTTTTATTAATTAAAGAGTTTTGGAAAATTTTAGCCATTGTCGTCGTCGCGGTCGGTGAGACCGACGATGTCGTTGGTATTTCATTTTGTTCAACAGGAATCGAAATCTCTGAAGACATTTCGATGGAAGTACCAGTAAAAAGTTGATTTGCCATGCTTTTTTTCTGGTATAAGGAATTTTCCACTTCTTTAACGTTTTACCTATCCTAAAGTGCATAAAATAGTATATTAACCTCGTGACTAAAGTGTCTTTTAATCCCTTGGCGAATTGTAGCCCTCCCTACGGTCGGGCTACAAACCTTTCGCCGCGGGATTGAAAGAGACACTTTAGTCCCTAGGTTAATAATATACTATTATTTCTTAGAACCCCAAACAATAAAGAAAATAATGTCGCTCGAGAACTTGCCCCTTTCCTTTTGTCTATGCTCTTGTGAAGCTCGAGGTGATGCCCCCCCCCCCTTGACGAAATCCTAAATTCTGTCCTAAATATCCGCAAAGTTTACCACTACCTTTTAAATTGTATACTATCTTATCAAGAGTTATTGCCTCAATTCGGTTTGATTTAACTATAGAAACTCCTGCATTAATTGGCGGTTACAAATCTATTTCTTCCTTTATAACTTACTTTGTAGGATGCAGTGGAATTCCAAAACAATTTGTTTTCTTTAAAATATAACAGGAAAGTATACTTTTTAACTTTTCCAGTTTTTCTGAAACTTTGGCGTCTAATTGAAAATTATTGTTCCATTTTGCTTTCTCGTAGCTTCGTTGGATCGGGCCGAAGAAAAATTTCTATATAAACATTGGTAAATGTCTTCTAATATATTGTCTGTTTAATATTAACAGCAAGGTATTAATTTCATCCTTCAATGGGAAAAGAGGAAGTAGTTCGTATATTGAAATGCTTTTTTTCAGTGAGAATAAGCACACATCGGTATATTTTAGGAATATTCCTAAAAATCAGCATATTTACAATTAAGTCTAAACTGTTTAACACTTTATAAAGAGTTATAACGAATGACATTAAAATTAAACTGGACTGCTGGTATTTAAAGTTCTATTTATAAATAAATAAGTTGCACACAACATTCTAACTCCACTATGGGCGAAATGTCACAGGGCAACATGCGCATTATACGAATAGAACTTTAGCGTGCTCTCCTTGTTTACATAACGCAGCTAAAAAAGGATAGCTTGCTAACCATAAAAACGGGTTCGTCCTTGACAAATTCTGAACACCACAAGCTTTAATCTAGGCAACACACATTTCTTTACCAGGGGAAGGTCTGCCAAGTTCATCCTTGGTGTGTTTCGTACGGGTGACGCCATTCTAGCGTCTTTTGTGAGAAAATGTAATTTCACTAGTTTCCACGTTGTGTTAGACCCATTTTCCACGTTACGAGTTGGGTAGTTGGTGCTATTATACCATTTTAGACGCTTTTAAACTAAGGACGATTAACTGCCTATTTGCTTAAATTTTATTATCATTGTACTGACGAATAGATGTCATTTATTTATTGTGAATGAATAAATAAATATTTATATTATATTATTTACTATTTTATAACAATCTTCTTTTAACATGTTCTTGATACTTTCAATAAATTTTGTATGAAAATATGTTTCTTTTTTTAAATTTTTCCATCCTTACAAATTCCGAATTTATATTGCAACAAACCGTACTTGCCAGCTCGAACTACAGTTTTCTATTTAGTAATAAAATATGAAAAGAGAACTTAAGTTCCAGAAAATAAATTCTTTTAAAGCAGATCTTTGTATTTGTCTAGGAAGAAACTTGAAAAAGAGCATTTTATTCAAGAATTACTGCATTTCGTCACACCCACCACCATCATTGGTTTTGCTATAATGTGCTAATAAGTATATTTTCATTTTATCAATATTAAATTGACAACTTTAATTTACTATTTACACGTGAACTAAGTAGGGATTCTGGAATTTTGGCATAGTAAAACTACACACTTATTCACCAAACATCAAAACAAATTTTTCCTCTCGGCGCTCGTCTCGCTAAATAAGCTAGTATCGTCATTTTTGGTAATACCGTCAACGAAAGGCGAATGCACAAATCTCCTTTTGGTGTGGTGAAAACTGTACGAAATATTTTCACGTAAACCTAAGGTTTGCTTTCTTTGAGTCTAGTACAGACCGTAAAAGGCCTCTTGGCAGTATTTCGAAGTTATCTCTGATGGTCTCTTAAGAAATCTGCAAGCCACTTTTATTTTGCTTTGCGATTGCCGGATCCATAGAGTTGACTTACATACAGTTTTAATTTACGTAGCTAACATCCACTTCTTTATAAAAAATATTTTTTTACTTTTTAGGTTTTCAACTGATTAAAATAAGTATTACTACATGGACATTAAACATTGGCATATTAAACTAAAATTTACTAAATCTTCCATAAACATGTATTCTGTGTAAACAGACATTACACAATACACAAATATTAGGACCGTTCCTGTTCAATACTACAAAATGCTTTAACCATTCAACTGCGCATGCATTCCTGTGACTCTGCGTGAGGTCGGAGCAGGAATCATTCGTGGTTCGAGCTTTATTACTCCAGTTTAATTGACGTCATTGGTTATAACCTCAGTTTGGTTTAATCTAACCAGAAACGCCTGTATGAACTGAAGTAACTTACTTTGTAGGATGCAGTGGAATTCCGCAACAATTTATTTTCTTTAATAAATAACCGAGAGTATGAGTATTTCTCCAGTATTTCTGAAACTTTGGCGCAAAATTAAAAATGATTGCCACATTTTATTTTCTCGTAGCTTCGTTAGATCGCCCCGAGAAAATTTTCTATAAACATTGGTAAATGTCTTCTAATATATTGTCTACTTTCGAGAAAAGAAGAAATTAATATAAAATAAAACAAAGCTGATTCATTGACAGCCATTCTTTAAAGTTGCGAGATATTCTATGGATTTCAAAAAATTCTGGTTGAATTTGATTGTTAAGGTATGACAAAATATTCGAATTGAGAGATTAAAAGTGAACTGAATTTCTCATCAGAATTCGATGGTTTGATGCTTACGAAATTGTACGGTTTTGACATGAAAACAAATTAAGTGATGTGTTTCCTCTACTGATAAAACTGGCAAAGTTAATTGTGACCATACCAGCTAGCAGTACAACTGCAGAGCGAACATTTTCTTGCTTAAAACGTATTCATGTAAATTATTATCTGCGCAGGACAAGAAAGATTAAGTAACTTGTCAATAATTTCTCTGGAAAAAGGTCTTTTGCTAGATTCGAAGCATAGTAGTAATTCTTATGAGGATATTTTCAATGCATTTTTAAAGCAAGACGGTCTTATTGAACTAAATTTATAAAAAAATAATTGTTTAATTCTAAATCTAAAAAGACATTTCTTAAGTAAAAAGTTAGAAGACTAGACACAAATAAAATTACTGAACCTTTTCTAATGTGATTTTTTAGAGGTGGGTAAGTAATATAATTTGACTATTTTACTTTATCTTTTTTGCCTATCCTGCTTCTAACGTCAGTGCATCCCACTAATAAACACCACTATACTCGGACCGCGAACAGATAGAGTGCACACGTGCAAACCACGCGCGATATGAGTGTTCGTAGCTGGAGAATATTACACGAGCGGCGAGAGTTTTTGTGTGGTATTTGGATTTTAATAGTTATTGTTCATTTATTTGCTTGTTGTGAATTATGTCTGACGCACTTTACGGACCTGATGCCATGTTTTTCTATTATCACGTCCTAGAAAACGATCTTTGGCCCTACCATATTATCTATTGAAATCCGCTCATCTAACCCGGCATCCCCTGATCACGCGTGATATCTAAGGCTAGGATTTTTGCGCGGCCTCGCACAATGGCGTTGTTTGCGACTGGCTTGTCTGGCTTTGAAGTACCATAAGCGTGCTCCTGGGTTTAATAATTTTAATGCATGTCTTTAGCAAAGCAAAAAGTAAAAATATATGCTATTAAGGCCGTTGGTGAACAGAATCATGTCCGGGTCACATCATCTTATGTAAATGTACAATTTTAATATAAAGCAAGTCCTTTATTGTTGATTATGTTTTTAAGGACCTGTATCGAGATTCGTAGAAATATGCAGGGTGTTTTATTTAAAACAAGGAAGTTGACCATATTGTGACACGCTCTGTAATAGCAAGAAGAGTGTGACCTTTAAATTCGAAAATTTCTTAATATTTTTCCGCCTTAAAATTAGTATAAATGCGTTTAGTCGATTATAAAACATTTATAATATTCCAAACTTTTTTAGCACCAAATACACAAAGGCAACGAAACAGTTTATAGCTTATATACATCACAAAAAATTATCAGATTAAGATCAGCCATTTAGCATATTGGCGGAACAATAGAGTGTTTGTGGTGTTTTTACCTCCGCTAACTAAAACACAAACAAACTTTACAGCAATAATCTGGATATATTGAATAAAACAACTCAAACAAAAGGTTAGCTTTCTGTACCACTCGGAAACCCGAAAAATGAACAATCCCACAGTGAAATATGACGTAAAACGACATTTTATTTAAGCGACTTTGTTAACCAAACTGCTTGCTAAATGTGTATTTTGCAAAATGTCAGGCTTATACAATTTTACTCTAGTTCCAAAAATTTAATATGCTTTTTAGGGATTGCTACACTGTACGATATAAAAAATGCCTAAAATAGTAAAACATAATGAATTTACGAATACAAAAAAACTATATTCTAGAGCAATATTTCATTGGGCACTCTCAAAAATGTTTTATGTACCTACATAGTAAAACTATTATTTAATTGTATTCGTTTTGGCAAAATTAAACAAAACTTATACTAAATAATAGGCCCGGGACCGATGTTTTTGTTCTATGACACAAATTTTTGAATGAAACTGGTATTTTGTGTCTTAATTGGATATAACTAAAAAAGGAATTGCTATTGTAAACAAAATTGTACCACTACTCACATACAGTCAGTCAAAAAAGTCTCCATACACCAACAGCTTCTTAAACGTTTTTCCATTAATTTTGGTAATTATTCGGATTAATTCAAACAGCGAATTCTTTCATGAAATTTTTGCACACACCCTAATTTTGGGTCGTAGAACACGAATCCGAAGTCAGTTTTTGGCGGTCTCGAATGGTTTTTCAAAAAATTTTTTTTAACTTTTAGGTTACCTTTTTTTATAGATTCCTTTAAGTTTCGACACTTTCACTTAAACATATCTGTAAACTTATAATTTTTTATTTTTTTTCGTCACACAAAACACCATATTTAGACAAAAATAGCTAAGAAAATTGCTTTTTCCAGTTGAAAATTCCCTTTTATCTCGCTACCGCCGCCATCATTTTACCAGCTGTCAAGTGTCCGGCGTTGCCAGGTTTACTTATGAAAAGTTGTAATTAGGAATAATAAAAAAGCTAACTATAACAAACTAAAGTACCATTCTGTCCAACTTAGTCAACAACACATTTTTTATTTTTAACCTACATCAGACCTAACCAAAATCCCTATTTATCAGTAATCCAACACCTCCATGCTGATACATGCAACCATATCTGAACAAAAAGGTGGTATACCCACCCCAAGCAAACCTGAGCAAAAAGGTGTCAGTTTGCTCAGTTTTGATTGATATAGATACACATATATATATATATATATATATATATATATATATATATATATATATATATATATATATATATATATATATATATATATATATATACATATATATATATATATATAATATATATATATATATATATATATATATTTATATATATATATATATATATATATATATATATGTGTATCTATATCAATCAAAACTGAGCAAACCTGACCACCTTTTGCTCAGGTTGGATGAGCAAATAGGTGGTCAGGTTTGCTCAGTTTTCATTGATATAGATGTATATGTATATATGTATAAATACTACCTAAAGTACTGTTACTAGGGAAAATAAAATGCCAATATTGCCATCTCTTTTTCGGATTTAGTTATGGCCGGAAACTGTTAAAATTTGTGGGAAAAACGATTTGTCTTTCCCTCAGAATGTGTACCACAGATGGCGTGTTTATTTTCTTTCAGTTTTTTGATATTTTCTCTGTTATTTTAATGTGTTTTTATATAAATTTGCCTAAATATGGTTCAGAAAAATAGTGTGTAATGACTTGTATACATGTGTTTAAGTAAGAGTGCCGAATTTAAAGAAATTCATTGAAAAACCTAACCTAAAAGTTGAATTTTTTTTTTTGGAAAAACCATTCGAGACCGCCAAAAACTGACTTCGCATTCGTGTTCTACGACCCAAAATTAGGGTCTGTGCAAAATTTCATGAAAAAAATTCGCTGTTTGCATTAATCCGAATAATTACCTTAATTTTAACTGGCTATTGGGATTGGGAGCTATAAAAAAACATGTTTAAATTAATATTTGAAGCCTTGTCAATAAAACTTAAAATAAAGTACGACGCTTCATTGTAATCAAAAAAAAAATAATAATAGCCAAAATTATGTCAAAAAACTTCAGCGGTGCACTGGTAAACCATCACAAATTATATTTACATAGGAACAGTGACACAGACATAATTATAGTTAAAAACATTTAATTTATTAATATATATATCTAAAACAACGTCACATTCAGCACCATATAGGTTCATTGAGAACTCCTATATATATATATATATATATATATATATATATATATATATATATATATATAATATATATAATATATATATATTATATATGTATATATATATATATATATATATATATATATATATATATATATATATATATATATACAGTGTGACCAGTAAAGTCCGCATCATATGGGATTTCTTTTTATTAATAGCTTTATTCGGAATTTGACTTTGTCATCAATTTTTGCTTCGATCGAGATGAAAATTAACAAAAAAATAGTAGTCACATGATTCGTATTAGCTGCCAAATTTTAATTTTTTTCAAAAAAAAAATCAAAAGTGGGGTTATTGCTCAAAATATCGAAAAAAGTTATTAGAAAAAGTTTTTTAAAATTGCACCACTGTTGCAAAATAAGACTCAACGCAACCTACATTAAACTTCTTAGTTTTGACTATGCGTCATTCCAGACACATTTTCCTTTAAAGTAGCGCCATATTAAATGTGTGTTTTTCTACAAAATCCAAATAGGGCTATTATAAATTTGGTCACATGTGAAGCAAAGTCTATTTGTTTTTGACGCTGTATAAGGTAACTTCATAAAATAACTAGTTTTGAAACGTAGTTTGTGTCTAAAAGTAATACACATTAAATTAAGACAAACAAGTACCCAGGGTCATCAGTAACGTCTGCATTAAGTGAAAATAGCTATTTGTGTATTAGAGCGCCAAAGTGATATATTGCCGCTCTGAGCGAGAAGTTAGACGCGCGATGCGTAGCGGAGCGCGGCAATCTCGCGAGGAGCGGCAATGTCACTTGCGCTCGAATTACACACATGATTTTTTCTACAACCGATATTTTATAAAAATATTTTGTAATGTAATTATAATTATTGATATCAAATTTGACAGTTTATATTTTGTGTCAAAAAGTCGCAGATACGCTGGACGTTTCTTTATTATTATTAAGGTGTCCATGGTAACTAAGCGAGCGACAAAGTAACTTTGTCGCTCGGCGAGCGACAAAGTAAAACAAACGCTTGTTCCTCGAAAATGTCCAACTTTGCGCTTTCTTTTGAAAGCGCAAATTTGTACTATTCGCTCGGTTGTAGAAAAACAAATTTTCGTTTATCTTTACGTAAAGTTTATCTACTTTCAACGATTTAATTTAAAACCCCTTTATTAAATTTTTTTCCTAATATTAAGGTGTATTTACTTTTAGACACAAACTACGTTTTCAAAAATAGTTAAATTTATGAAGTTACCTTATACAGGGTCAAAAACAAATATAACGTTGCATCACATGTGAGCAAATTTTAATAGCCCTATTTGGATTTTGTAGAAAAACACATATTTAATATGGCGCTACTTTAAAGAAAATGTGTCTGGAATAAATCATTGTCAAAACTAAGAAGTTTTATGTAGGTTGCTTTTAGTCTTATTTTGCACAGTGGTGCAATTTTAAAAAATGGGCAAAAAATCAAATTATCTTATGCAGCTTCATATAGGCTAAAAATTGCATTTAGAAAGTCTTTTTCTAATAACTTTTTCGATATATTGAGAAATAACCCCACTTTTGATTTTTTTGGAAAAAATTAAAATTTTGGCAGATAATACGAATCACGTGACTACTATTTGTTTGATTAATTTTCATCTCGATCGAAGCAGAAATTGATGCCAAAGTCAAATTTCGAATAAAGCTATTAATAAAAAAAAATCCCATATGATGCGGACTTTACTGGTCACACTGTATATTATATATATATATATATATATATATATATATATATATATATATATATATATATATATATATATATATATATATATATCTATATATATATATATATATATATATATATATAATATATATATATATATATAGATTATTATATATACCTATGACCATGACATTATTTAAGAATGTCACATATTAAAAATTACAATACATATATAAAAACTATAAAACACTAAAACTACAAAATATTGAAGTTAAAATTCAAAAATTCTTCATGTGAGTAAAAAGCATTTTCTATTAAAATTTGTTTTATTTTACCCCTAAAATTATTTTCAGGCAGTTGCTTGATACTTTCTGGCAAATCTTCCCCGAATCCCAACCCCGCCACAACTCGCACAGCCTTCCTCTGGAGGCCAAAAACACGCTTTGAGCTGGGTACGTGACCCCAAGCCAACAGAGCATAAGACATTATTGAGTGGAATAAACCAAAATAAGCAGTTCTAAGTACGGGAATACGCTCGCTAAGACGCATCAATGCAAACAGACCGCTCCCAAGCTTCTTGGCAATCTGCTCAATCTGGGTATGCCACTTAAGTTCCTTATCGATCATCACACCCAAGAATCCTACGTGCGATGCTCCATCATTAACCCCACCCATGTTTCTAAGTAAAAACACTAATTGCTGTGTCTTTGCCTGATTCAGAAGCAGCCTGCTGGCACCAAACCAGTCCTCGGCCACTGGCCGTGCCACCCCCAGCTCCCTTGTAGTCTCTTCCAAGGTGCCGGCTGAAAGGGAAGCAGTGGTGTCGTCCGCAAAGAGTGTGTATGTAGCCCTTGTATCACCAAAGGGCAGATCATTGATGTAAATCAAGAAAAGTATGGGGCCCAGGACTGGTCCTTGGGGAACCCCGATATTTAGTGAACTCTCAGGAGACGTCAACACCCCCCCCCCCCCTCACCACTTGGGTCCTATTCTGTAAATAAGATTTTAAAAGAGATAGACTATTATTTGTAAAATTGTAATATGTCAGCTTTTGTAGTAGGAGACTGTGGGTGACACACTCAATTGCTTTGCTCAAATCGCAAAAAAGGACAGCTCTATACTCCATACCTTCAAACGAATCAAGAATCTTGTCCACCAGATCTAAAATTCCCAACACAGTGTTTCTCTCCTTACGAAATCCAAACTGACCATCCGTAAAACAGCCGTTATCCTCTAAGAAATTCACTATTCGCATAACCATACACTTCTCAAAAATTTTTGAAATTATCGGCAACAAACTAATCGGTCTATAATTTGATATATCTTTTCTGTCACCTATTTTGAAAATGGGTATAACCATTGCCCTTTTCAGTATATCTGGGAAGGGGTTTTCCCTAAAGCACAAGTTGACTAGCCTTGTTAGTGGAAAAATGATTATGTTTTTAATATTCTTGATAAGGTTTACGTTTAGCCCAAAGATGTCACGACTAGTTTTGTTTTTAAGCTATCCACTATATTTGTCATTTCATTAAATGTAAATTCAGTAAAAGAGAAGTGACCAATTTAATTAATTAGCACAGCGCTTTCGACCCCATAGGTCATCATCAGTGCTTCTTGTCAAGATGCCAGGTTGGGTGTTTAATTATTGTTGTTCGTTCAAATGGATTTCTGACTGGCATCTTGACAAGAAGCACATTACTGTGTGTGATTTGAATTCAGATTGGGGAAAAATTGTCGTAAATTGGCTCTTCGCGATATTAAGCTGGGTATCGCCCCCTCAAAAAATTTTAATCACTGCATACTACTGGTAATAAAATACATGGCCATATAAAGAACAAAAAAACAGTGAGCTAGGTTGTTGTGTTGCCAGGTCATTTAACAATATTTCTATGTAACTAGTTTGAAGAAATAATATTTTTAATATATTACTTTTAAAGAAGAAATCCTACCAACTCAAATACTACCTATAACGCAGATAGATACCTCAACTCCAGGGCTAATTTAAAATGCACATCACCAAGCGCGTACGATATTTGGTTAATATTAAACAGCTTTAGGTTTTTGTTAATATTTAACGGCTTTAACTTTTTCTATCAAAAATTTAGAGAAAGCAAAAATAATGTACACGGTATATTAAACTCGTCAATATGCATCCATATTCCTTATTTGGATCACACACCTGACGCTGCCGCACGAGTTCGGCAGGGCAATCAGGGAAGTCGGAAGCACCCAATCAGGTAGGCGCCTGAATTACAATAGCGAAATGAGGTCAACAACCCTTCAGCGTGGCTTCGGCTACATAATATTATTATGTATTGAAATAGAATAATATTTTTTTACCAAATTTCCTTCTGTAATCAAACGATTTAGTTATAATTTTATAATAGTGTGTAGTTGTGCTCAATTAGTGTAATATGGGAAACCATAGTTGCGACAACCGTTTGAATGTGTTAGTGAATCATGAAAAGCACGGCGGAATAGTGGTTGTGTTTTAATTTCTAACCATTTTTTAAAGGCAGAAAATTTAAGCTAGTAGGAATAATGCTCATCTCATTATTAACGTAACAGGTAAGTCATAATTGTTTGTGTTACCGTATAACATTGCCTGTTTCATTCTGTTTATAATGTCAACCTAAATTAACGAGTGGTTAATTTTTTCCCATATTAAGCAAATAAATTGCTATTAAATTAAAATACACATTTTTGGTCAAATGCGCCTGTGGAATTAAAAATACTTTGGATTATTTTCGGTGATAAAAAAATGAGATGTTACAATAATATTTAAGTTTGGCAATGCCCCGGCTGGATCATTTGTTTTTCCTTTATAATGTTAGAGCCTATGACGTCAGGCTCTTTAGAAGCGTCGGAAACGGGGGTGGTGTAGGGTATTTTGTAAAATAAAAAAAGTCTGCCATTTGAGGGAAAAAGTATTTGGTATGTCACCCATTCAAATGTATGCAGTGAATATATATATATATATATATATATATATATATATATATATATATATATATATATATATATATATATATATATATATATATATATATATATGTGTGTGTGTATATATATTATTACAACTCATTTTTGAAATATCTTTGCCGTCAGGATTTCTATGTAGCCTTGTCCTGGTTTTTAAATTTAGAGATGGCAACCCTAATATTACTAATGTTGACAACCACTAAATACTTAAAATGATTATGAACGATTAACGTAAAGTCGTGAGGGGTGAATACCTCATTCGCATTATAACGTCACGGCTAATTTTTTACCATATTATTAAGTACACCAAAAATGCATTCAAAGTAACAGAGAGGTGTTCTGGATTTGTATTTTGGACAACACGTAGATGTTTTTTTTTTCTAATACAATCATTTGCCGATAGCCTGACCTTTTTCTCATCGATATTACTCTAGTTTTATTTAAGAAATTCAGAAATTCACCTCCATAAAATCTTCCAGATTTTTTATGACTGGTAAAATATAATAAATTTAACATGCTTGTATAAACATAATCTGTTTTATTATGGTCGTAGGTGCACGTTAGTATACATATGTTGTGGATCAGAATGTTTTCTATGTTAATTATGTAAAGGCAATATGCATAGTTCTCCTAAGCATGTAAAATATGTTCACCAAAACTTTGCTGCAATATCCTAGTCTCTTACTTATGTATGTACTTACTTATATATTCATCAAAGCCAGCGGTAGTAATAATTAAATTTGCCCACTCACAACTTTCCATTTCAACGTTGTAATTTTTTGACGGAGTTTAGATTTCCTGAAGACAACAACCACGCCACCGCGGGACGTAAGTGTCGTTGCTAAGGCGGGAGGACGATGGTCGTCCACTCCGAAGATGCGCGTAGCAAGGACCAGCCGCTCGGTCAAATCGCTGAGTTGTGCGACGAAGTTAATCTATTCCAATTACAAGTTGGATTTTATTTTGCAAGGTCCGTATAGGTCCTTTAACTGCAATATTTATTTTTTGTTAGCTTTCCAGGTCCCGAATGGTCTCTGGGAGCACATGGTTTGTCAATCTACGGAGCAAGAATCCCGTTCTTAGTAAATAAGACACGAAATTTATCTTGTCAACGGATTTGACTGATTGTTGCGCAAAGAATTTTTTGACAACGATTTTTTATAGAACAAGAATTTTTTAATCCCACCGCAGCCGACACACCGCCTCCAGTTTGAGGACAATGCTGCTTTGGTATTGGGCGAACTATGGCTATTTTGGCTAGCAACCCTTACCTTGCCTTCCCCAATAATCCGGGTTGACGGCTTTACGAGCGTTTTGGGTGCGTGGCCTAGATTGAAACGCGACCGAGAATTTATCTCTTCTTGTTTCTCTGTTTTTTCTTTGTCTTTTCACTCGACATTTACAGAGTCGAGGCTAGCTGCACACTTGACCGGTACCCTGGATGATCGACAGCCCACTAGGGATCATGAAGGATTTCCAGGTATTTTACATCACCGAAACAGCCGTAAATATTTAGAATTATTCGTTGACTTTGAACTTGTAAATCTTTATTAAAAAGTCATTATTATAATAAAAATTTACTTACATAAACCACGTACCTATCTAAAAACAAAAACACTTATAATACGCACTTCACTGGTCAAAACCTAAAACTTAATTGTTTCAAATAAATCATATTCTAAACGAGCATCTGTCTAGACGCAATGACTCAACTAAATGGAAATGACTCCGCCCACTGCATGCGATAAACCTTAGTGGAAAAGAGATAAAACTCGTCGTCGCGGATGGCCAACAAGCAGGTGCTGTTTGAACAGTATACCGGAATCTATCACTAAGAAATTTGCATGAAATGTGGTTATCTGCTCTGCGGTATCGAGCGGTCCCGGTATAAGCCTCAGGCCTTTGTCTCGCTTTATGAGATTCAGTTAGGACTGGCAAAAGTATACTCTAGTTTTATTTAAGAAATTCACCGTCATACAATCTTCCAGATTTTTTATGACTGGTAAAATATAATAAATTTAACATGCTTGTATAAACATAATCTGTTTTATTATGGTCGTAGGTGCACGTTAGTATACATATGTTCTGGATCAGACTGTTTTCTATGTTAATTATGTAAAGGCAATATGCATAGTTCTCCTAAGCATGTAAAATATGTTCACCAAAACTTTGCTGCAATATCCTAGTCTCTTACTTATGTACTTACTTATATATTCATCAAAGACAGCGGTAGTAATAATTAAATTTGCCCCAGTTTTAGACTTTAATCCGACATACAAAAAAAGTTAACGAGGAGTTTACCATCGTAACAGGTGCTTATGCACTGAAAGCATGTTATCATTTACATATTATAATCTTACGCTGGGGTAGGAAGGAAAATGTCTTTAAGTACGGTAATATAGAATGTGCTACAACTTAAATTTTCCTCTTCCTAGACTATAAGTGTTATTTTGTTACTTTCTCCACAAAATAAAGTTTTGAGTTTTTATAAGAAAAGTTATATCCCTTATACATACATACTAGCTCGTAGATTGCTTAAGTTCACAAAGTATATATTATGCCCCTTTCACAGTCCTGTTTTATTACGAATCACCCCAAGGTTATAAATCACCAAGTGGTGAAAACTTATAAATTTGACAAGCGGAGCAATTGGAGCGACGCGACAAAGTGACCGTGTAAAAATAATTTTACATATTATTATAAAATATTAATGGTCGGTTAATATATTTGACTTCTCCATATTTGTTCCGGTTAACCGCCGAATGTATTGTGACAATGAGTGCACGAAATAAAAACGTATTACAAGGGGTATAGAAAAGTATAACACGAACTATATTTTTATACTATATGGGACAGCAAAAAAGTATAATATTATTTACTATAGTGTTGCAGTAAAATGTTTGCAGTAAGTTTTAGTAAAGTTTAATATACACTCAGGTATACAAAAAACGGACACTCTAATATTTTATGTAAGTTTTAGGTTTGATAACTTTTTTATTTCTAATCCGATTTATATATTTTTTAAACAAGTTATTAAAGCATTGACGTTATCATGATTCTTCAAATTTTCCATTAAACCTTTATTTGACCTTTTTCACAGGGATAATCGGAATGCTGTCTTCTTCGCCTAATTTTAAAACACCCTACGGACTAATTGTGCAGCGTAAATATTTCAAAATGTAACTTGGGGTAAAGTTTTATCCATTCTCTAAACTTTACTTTTAGAATCATGTGAATATCTGCTATTATGCGTTTCAACACCCAGGTGCAATTGTGGTTATCAACTTATTTTCAAAAATTTAATCACATTGTGGTAATACGAATGAGATTTTTAATGTTTCACCATAAAACATTATCAACCAGGGTATAGAAACTGGCTACTACCATATGGTATCTTTTTTTATACCCTGATAGTGTTTTTATTGTGAAACGTTAAGTGTTATTTGTATTAGAACAACGTAACGAAATTTAGTGGCCAGTTTATTGTGCACCTGATTGTTAAAAACAGCAGATATTGACATACATCCAAAAACAAAGTTTTGGGATACATTAAACTTTATCCTAAGTGACATTATGAAATCTTTACGCTGCTCAACTAGTACACAGAGGGTTTTAAAGTTAGGTGACAAAAGTAACATTCCGATTATCCTTGTATAACATGAAAACTAACGTTCAGATTCACTAAGAAGGTTTAAAATTTAGTACTGGTTTAAATTAAGATCTTCTAGTTGATCAGTTATTTTCTCACAGGTTTTTGTCCTGTCATTGTTAATAAGTCGGCATTAAAAACGTATGAATTATTCTGATATTTCAGCGATTTGCTTGTTTCGAAATGATTTTCATATTGGAACGAGTTGCTAGAACGAATTTAGTTCTATATTATTGACGAAAGTATGTGCTAAAAATGCCGTTTTTATAATTTTGCGAAAAACCTCAAAAACAAATTCATAGTATAAAACTTAGTTGTCTTCTTCTTACCCTTGTCAGTTTAAAACTTTTGGTTGTCAAATTAGACCGGACTAGCGTTGGAGAATCAGGCTGTAATGGTTTTATTGAAAATGTGAATAAACATAATACATATAGCGAATAATTTCATTTACAGTTTGCTAAACAAATTATTCAAATCGGACTACAAATAGAAAGGTTATTAAACCTTAAACTTGAGCAAAATTTTAGGATGCTCATTTTTGTACACCTGAGGGTATGATATTGTAGTGTTTGGTAAATATAACGTTAACGATTCTGGTATTTACTATATCAACTTAGTTACTCGTAATATTGATATATTATATCGTCCATTGGTGCAACAACTAGATAACTTAAATGTTTATTTATCTAGTTAGATCTGCTCTATTTTGTATACTCTTTTTATTGCTACAACTATATATCTTTCATGAACAATTAAATTCCAAACACAGAGTGGCAACAAACATGTAACTTCCATGATAAACAAAATGTACATTCTTTAACTAGATATCTTGAGATACCTAGTTGTGACAAAGAAAATGTACATTCTTTAACTAGATAATATCTTGAGATACCTAGTTGTCGTACTGACATTATTAAGTTACCCGCCACATTATTGGTCTGTATCGTGGGTCTATATGAGATATCTAGTTGTGTGTTTAAAAGAACTGGTATAATTATCAGTATTTCTTATCGACTTTTTAAATATTGGCAAATTGTAAAAATGACAATAAGGACAAAAAAACTGATCAAACCTATTGCTCCTTCACAATAAAAACCTACAACTTAAGCCGAATAACCAGTCCCGGTCTATGCACATATCCATTCCTCGGGATCTCCAATCAATTTTACACCGAAGAAATGTAACAATATCTACTGTAATGTAACATAGTGTAATGTAATGTAGCTGTATGTAACCGTTATATAAAGACGCAAAATAAAAAATCGTTCGACCTTAATGACATCGCTATATTTATCCTCTATTAAGCATATCTATGTCACATCACGTATACACCCTTTTTCTCTCTAGCTACAGACTACAAACACTTAGAACATTTTTTTCTCTTGTATACTTAGAGTGTCCAGGCTATTAAATTTTTTCGTGTAGAAGTTTTCACTTCCTCCCCTAACCTTCAATCGTTTAAGTCCTGTACAAACATATTGCCTCTCCTTTCCCTCCAGACTCCCTTATTAAACTTAGGCTTGAAGTATACAGTAATTGCTCTGGATAAGATTAGTGATAAAATAATTAGCGCACTAAAGAGTTCAAAATATGTATCTTCCTTTTATGTGCAAGTTAACAGAAAATCGGATTGTGCAGTGCGCGCAGCGTGCGGAAAGTAAGGCAAGTAACAAACTGTTTCTGTTAACTTATACAGCTATAAAAAGAAAATAATTATTTTTAACTTTTTAGTGCGCTACTCATCAAAGTGTGTTTTTATTTTTTTAAACTATAATTTATTTTACTTTTTTTAGTTTTATATTCGTTGCGTTGTCCTTACTTAAAAGTCTAAAACGATACCTCATACTTTTTGATTTAATATGTGAGATCAAAATCCTCTTCATTTCGATGGACTTACTGTTAGCCATTGAGGAGTTCCTATAACCACCTCCTCCCTCATGCATACAAGCTTGATAGTTCCATATTGTTGTCACCAGAATTGCATGTGTGCTAAGTTTCAAATCGATATGACAATTAGGAGTGAGTGATTTAGTATTTGTTAGCAATTAAAAAGTTCCACGACCACCTCCCTCCTCCGTCATCAGACCCTCCTGGTCACAATAATATGTAACCAAAGGACTCATTGAGACAAGCCAACGAGCCCAAACTCGATGGGTTTATTGTTAGCCATTATAGAGTTCCTATGATCACCTCCCACCTCCATCGCCATATAAGTTCAATGCAGTGGCGTACCAAGCATTTTGGGGCGGGAGGGGGGTCAGTTCACCATGGGGTGAATTATTAACGAAAAAGCGCTAGGGGCGTCATGAACTAGGGGCAGGGGCTGACCACCCCCCTAACCCCTAGGTACGACACTGGCTCGATGATACCATATTATTGTATTGTCACCAGAATTGCATAAGTTTGCAAAGTTTTAAATCGATACAACAATAATTAGAAGTGGGTGGTAAGTGAGTTGTAAGATTTGCTTACAATGTTAGGAAGTTACAGGTCAACCTAATAAAAGCGTGTTAAAATGCATACCAAGGATTACTGAAATTATTAGCTCAGATTTGTACATTTCATAACCAACTACATCAATATTAGACAACATATAAGTTTGCTTGAAACTGATGTATAGTTGATTTAGTTTACAGCAACTGCAAATGCAGTTATTTAGCAGGAGCGGCCTGTGAGTTTTTTACAGGTGGGTCACATTTTGTGGGCGACTAGTGATATCAACGTAACAAACAAAATACACTTTTTTAATTAAGAGGGAAGGTTTTTTTAATAATGTGAAAACTTTTTTTAAATTTTTACACGAAAATTAATTTATAATGACACGAAACTATTTTTTGTATACTTGAGATTATTGAACCCGTTAATGAATTTTAAGTATGGTTCACTCACCGGAATGTTTTTGTTTAACATGAAACCTTAGATTACCAAAACTTACAAAGCATTTATTACATTTTTTACATGAATAATTACCAGAACCAAATGGATTTCTAGTTATTGGTGCAATTATATCCAGTTTATCTGGAACATAAATTATTTACTATAAAAACATTAGTAATTGCATAATAGAAATATAAGTACCTCCATCTTTCCTTCTAACGTGAGCTCTCAAGTTAGAGGGTTTACTGAAATCCGATTTACATTCCCCACAATGTGCCATTTTAGATTCTCATCCTCAACACTTCTTGTGGATCAACAACTATCTAACAGGACAGTATTATAATACCACATACAGAAATGAAAGTATTTTACAAATACCTATGTAATACAAACCACCAAAACAAAACTAAATAGTATTTTTGGTACCTCTTTATACTAAACTTTGGGAACAAATCAAAACAAAAATTAAAATCAAATCTATATTCTGTGGTTATGTACGCACCGAATTTTGTCATATTAACAAGAAAGCAAAACACAACCTAGAGCGCATGTCCGCGGCTTTAAATCGATCGGATGCTGCGTTGCCAAATATCGTCAAAATCGTAATTGCTGTAAGTTTTAATGTTTTAGGCACAGTTACAATTATTATTAATTATTAGTAATTACCTAAATATCTTAAAATAAAGTTAGATATGCTTAAGTATATTAAATGTATAAATGTACCCCAAATATTGTTCTAATGATAAATTGATCAGATTTAAATTAGTGAGTCAAAATAGTCCATATACACCTATGAGGTCTATTTAAAATACAGCCAGTCCGGAGCAAGCTCGGCTTGATTCTTTCTTGAGGAGTTTTCGCATGGAACTTTTTTGAAAGAAGATAAGATTATTTTTTGATTTTAAAAAATAAATTATTAGGTAGATCATTGGAAATAAATTTAGGTGGGTCATTGCCCAAATGACCTTATGGACGAGCCGCCCTGTTATTTAGAAGAAAACTGAACCGATATCCGATTAGTATTATATTATATGAGAGTGAGCGAACATAGAATTTTATTTATTCTAAATATTTGCAAAAGCTGTTATTTTTTTTTTTTTTAATTAAATCTTGTAAACAAACATTGCTGATTTACCACAATTATAGTAGATATTGTATTAAATAATACTCAACTAACTATATCCATTTCTGATTCTGAAAATATACAAAATTATAAATTCGTTAAGCTGTAATTTAATCCAATCTCTTTGTTCCGTTTTAGTTCTGGTAAAGACGCCTGTGTGTTTCCCCTGTTTGTAGTAACTTTGTTTTAATTAAGTTGTCACAGTTAATCAGAACAATAATAAGCCGAATTTGATTTCCAGATACACCGTTTTCATACCAATACTAGAATCTGTAATAATCAAGCATACATTTTCATATTAATGTATTACTATTATTTATGTTATAATGCTAAAGTTAGATAAACAATTCCAAGAAGCCCCACACACGGACGTATATTATGGTGATAATATTCGTAATAATGCTAAGATCTTCTATTCTAGAACATAAAGGCGATTATACGCGTAACACTGAAGAATGTTAATTTAAAAACATTTTGGAAAATTGTTTATTATATGGCGAATGTACTAGGATTACACCACAAATATGCAAAAGCAACCGACAAATGCGTAATTGCGTAATCTAGAATCCAAGGTATTTAAAAGAAGAAACGGTTTAAATAAAAAATGGTAATTCCTTCGCGGGCTACAACAATAAGGGGGCCAGCATTATAGTGAAATATAAGTGCGAACACTTTCGGAGTGTTAAAGTCAAGCGCAATATTTCTTCTTGCTTTAGAAACATCTTGCTCCCCTATTTAACTTCTCCCTTTGTTCACGGTCATAATTACAGATTTTTCAAATCTAGTAAAAATGCTAAATTGCTGTCAGAAGTGCTGCGACAAAATTATGGCTCTCTATTAGTTGTTGTACTACAGTGAACAATGTTGTTTTTTAACAAAAAACAAAATAATGATTACATATTATGAATGTAAAGTAAAGAATGATTACCACAGTCATGTCGTGAATAATATTGTGGTCAAAGTAAATATATTTGGTTACTTAAAAATTAGCACCATTATTAAAATGTACCGAGAATGCGCAGTAAATTATACCAAAAATCATTTTCTTTAAATTTTACCATTTACGAGCATGATATACTATACTTCGGCCGTTAAAGTTTGAAGATGAGTTGAAAAGACGAGGTTTGTTAAGTAATCAGACCAATCTTAGCAAACCTAAATTTAGTTTTAAGAAAAGACCTAGTGTACAAAATTTCATACAATCGGATGAACGGTTTGCAGGATATTTCGAGGATATTTTTGTTACACAATGGAATCAATGCTAGTCGACTTATCAAAATAATTACTTTTTAGTTTAAAGTAGTTGAAAAATTCTGTTACTGAAATCAGGAATTTAGGAATAAGAATAAATAAAGCGATTTAGTTATTTTTGCTTAAAAAATATATAAATTAAAATTAGCATCAATTTCAAATTAGATAAGAATTAAAGAATAGGTAGTTTACACGAAAATGCACATTGATCTGCTCCTATATTGCTTTATAAGTAAATTATTGGTCAATAAAATGTAGTAGAATCCGTTTATTTAGAAGAAGAAACTAAAGATATCCGTTTTTAAAGGTTATATACCAGATCACTCTAATAATAAAGATGTTAACCTACATGTACCGTTTACAGGACACAGCCTCGACATTTGCCCTGTGCAGCAAAATAAATATACGCAAGTAATAGAAAATTAGCTAATATGCTTACGCGGTCGGCTTTATCGAGCAGAGATAACTTGGGACTACGGTAATTAAGAAAAGGGTCGAAATTACCTTGGTGTTGTTAACTTTCGACTCACTTTTAGTCCTTAGGGGCTCTAACTGTGACCTTTCGTATTTACCATTTTTATGATCTCTGCCCCAGTCGTCTATTTAATTAGCAAATTTAATATATAATACCTTTTTTTCTACCGAACCTTTTTAAGCTTAATTTAACTTTATGTGTAACGTATGTGATGAATTTTAGATGTGAAAATAAAGCCGGAAAAAATTACCCGTCGACGTTTTTATTTTGCTTTACTGTAAATAAGCACAATTATTATTCGTTGTAATAAAAGTTGTGAGTATTCTAAACAATGAGACTGTATTTGATTTCGTGTGAAATAATGGGAAAACATTTTTTTAAAACAATTCTGGTTTTGCTTATGCAATACATTTTTAGGTGTTTAGTAATTAGTCAGGTGAAATGTGATTATAAGTATTTTATGCCCCGATGTGCCCTTCTGTCTTGTCTGTCACTTGTCATTTAAGACATCTCACTTGTCAAATGTCAAAATTAACCTTTGACACATGCTACGTGTTTAGGATGACCTCAGACGTTCTTTTAAAAAAGAAAGGGTCAATCGGCCCTTTGGTTCCGGAGATATAAATTTTTGCTTTTGGGGCCCTAACGGTTGGGGATGGCAAGGAAAGATTTGGGTATTTGGTGTAGAAAGAGGTCAAAAAGAGGTTACGACTAGTGAAAAAAGATTGAAAAATCTCTACTAATAACGGTGCTAGAGAGGCCTTAATGGGTAGAAAGCAACTGCGCATGCGTCAATTTCAACAACATGATTAACATCAAAGGAGACATCATTAGAACTGAGGCTAGAAAAAGTAATCTCCTGATAGAGGGTAATTAGCATTCATCACCAGCTGTCACCTGTCAAAAGTTAAACATCAAAATTTAACGACAGTTCGGAAAGTAGGCGTCTTAAAGCATCAAGGCCCTAATGCCATGACATGACATCACGTGGTCTGCTCGTGCACGCGTAAGGATCCTGAGGATGAATCCAAAACGTTGGATAGTAAGAAACAAACGTTTAAAACCTGTATAGAAAACTAGCCTGAAAGTATTATACTTGTTTTATTTGAGTGCATATATACGAATGGGATAGAATTAATACAATTGAAGCGACGAAACTAGCATAAAATTGATATAATACCGAACTAAATTTTAATAATGTGGTACTTTTGATAATAAAATTAATAAAAATTTTAATCAGCTAAAAGTATACATGGGTAAAGGTTGTCAGTTGGACCAGAAGGAATACTGTACCACACTTAGATTCAATGACCGTTCAATAAGTTTATTACCTCAGCTGACGGTCTTACCCGCTCTAGCTACCTTACACTACGTAGCTGATTGTTGTTTATATACCTCTAATTAAATTATACCTAAGTTACGTGAATAAATTTCATCCGGTTTAAAATGACTTTTCAATATTATATTTTCATACAATCATTTCATATAATCCCCCCTTCACAGTACAGCTGATTATTTTTTTCAATTAATATTATGTGAAAATTCATAATATAAATTTTGAAGTGGTAAGACGTGTACTTGTAAATTTTTTTCTACTAGTTTAATATTTGCCCACAACCACCCCCACCGCTACTGGAACAGCTGCCGGTCAGATCTCTTACGAGTTACGCGAGATCAATTATTATTAATAATAATAATCAATCGGCATGAAATGACTTTTCCATTTGCAACGCTACCTCTCGTACACACATTTTTTAGCTGCTGATATTTATAATTAAGGAGGTAGAAGTCAACATTGAAATTTAGCAAAAATCGCTTTTTTGGCTAAATGTAGCTTAAAAACTAGGGGTGATATCGAAATAAATCAAATAGGAAAATGTTTTTATCATCATTAAAGAACCAAGTAAATAAAAATTTCCCTCCGCTGAAGTGATCGTCCTAGGTGACTTTAACGAACATAGCAAGGAATGGCTGGAATCCAAAAAAACCGACCGAGAAGGCTGAGTTGCAGAAAACTTGGCAAACAGCAACTCGCTAACCAATTTAATCAGAGAACCGACATACTTTTCCCGCGTTCCTATCAAATCCAAACCTACTAGATCTTTTTTTACCACCCATCCTGAGCCATACCTAATATCTATATGCGCTCCCTTTGGTCGTTCAGATCACGGCCTCATTACCGTCTCTTGTCCCATACATCCCGAGTTGTTGAAATCATGCCTGAACGCACGATCTGGCATGACAATTCTGCCGACTGTGACGAAATTTCTTCTCTACTTTCCCTTGGAAACCTGTCTGTTTTTCCACTCCCGATTCATCCGAAATTTGCTCTCATATCACAGATATTATTCAGGAAGGTATCGAAAGTTTCATTCCACATACCCGCAAGAAACCTAAACTCCACCATCAAACGCAATGGTTCTCCAAGGCCTGTGATAAAGTCAGGCTATCATTAAAATTCTACACCCGAAAATCGTCAGATTTTTACCGAGGCAAAAAATAAAACTATTTTAGAGTCCAACAATGCTTTTACCAACCACATAAAAGCTAAAGTGCCTTTCTGTTCCAACCGCAGCAAATCTTTCTGGTCGCTTGCCGAAAACATTCCTAATCAAAACGTCTGTACAAACATTTTTCCTCCCCTTACCTGACACAACGAAATTATCTCCACCTCTAAACATAAACTAATGGTCAAACCGCAACATCCGTACCCCGCAAAATGTCCAACATAATACTTAAAACCAAACAAGTTCAAAAAATTCTCCTGCAGTCTGGATGGCATATCCGCAATTTTTCTAAAAGAAATGCGTTCCAGAACTTGCACCCATCTTAACTCGTCTTTTCTAGATCTCTTATGTTACGGGTATCTTACCCGATAGCTGAAAGAATGGTCGTGTGCAGCCTGTCCCAAAGAAAGGTTCAAAGTCCCTTCCATCCAAGTACAGACATATCTCTCTTCTCTCTGCTGTCAGCAAAGTTATGGAGAAAGCGACCAACTTGCAAATTCTAAAATATCTAGAAAAACACAAAATCATCCATGACAGACAGTACGAATTTCGTCACCACAGCTGATCTCCTTAGTTTTGTCACACATAACTGGAACAAGTCTCTCGAATTTCATGGTGAATCTCAGATTGTTGCTCCCGATGTTTCCAAGGCTTTTGCCCAAGTATGGCATACCGCACTTCTCAACAAACTACCTTGTTACGGCCTTTCGCCCAAAATATTTTCCTGGATCGACTGCTTGCGCTCTAATTTTCGCATATCTGTCGTGATGTAACTTCCATCCTATCAATACTGGTGTACCCCGAGGTTCAGTCCTGGCACCAACCATATTTCTTCTTCACATTAATGACCTGCTTTCGTCAACTATCAATCCCATCCACAGTTATGCTGACGATAGTATTCTTCACTCCATCATGTGTCCAGACAAGTCTTGAATCAAGAGCTGAATAATAGCCGCAGATCCATACACCTATCCCTTTCCCAAGATCTTCAATTCATCTTAGACTGGGGTGCCAAGAACCTTCTTCAGTTCAACGCCTCCGAAACCCAGGCTTGCTCCCTGTCACGCAAACAATTCGGCAACACTTACCACATCTTCGATCTTGTTAGCATCGCTTTCGAACATGATCTCAGCTGGCACCAACACAATACTTCAGTAGCCACATCGGTAGCTAAATAGCTTGGTTTTCTCTTTCAAGTTACTACAAAATACTTCTCCCCTTCCAACTTACACACTATCTATGTCTCTCACATAAGACCTAATTTAGAGTACTGTTCCCACATCTGGGGAGCGGCATCTCCTTGACACTAAACATCCTTGATTCTTTCCAAAAGAGAACCATTCGACTCATTAATGACCCAGTCCTTCACTCGCTCATCGCCGCGCTGTTGGGGATTTATCCCTTTTCTACCGGGACTTCCACGGATTTTGCTCTGAAGAACTAGCCGCTATAATTCCCCCCTGAGTGTTCTTAACAGAACAACAAGAGGCGCTACGGATGCATCCTTTTACTGTCCAGCTAGAAAAACCTAGAACATCCCACTTCTCTCGCTTATTCATACCCAGGGTGTCCAGATAATAGAAAAAAATTGCCTGTAGATGTTTTCTCTTCTCCTCCCAACCTCCAAGCCTTTAAATCTCGTGTCAATAGACTACATTTCCCTTAACTTCAGACGCTCACGGTATATTAGTTCTTAGGTTTGAAATCTAGGTGGACTGTCTCAGATAAGAAAAAGGTTTTATGGTTAACATTTTAAAATAAAGAACTAAGTATTTCAAAAAAAAAAAAAAATTCCACCCTCGTGACAGTGAAATAAAACATATTATAAAAAGCACAACGCTGAAGAATCACATAAAAGAATGTTAAATGAAAGACTTTGTTCGCAAACTTTTTTATTACCGGGCACATTTCGCATATATCTGTGACATAAAAATATAAAGTGCAATTAGGAAATGGATACGTTTATACATACGCATAATATGAAAATGTATGAAAAGAATTTGCTTATTAAAAATAAAGAGGGACGATATATTTATTTTATGTACATTTTAATACATAATAAAATTTTTAACCATATTTCATATTCTTATTTTATATGTATATGTTGTAGTTGTTAACCTCTGAAATGGGGGAGATTGTTCTTGTGGCTTGGCGTCAAGCGAGATCATAAGCAAATCACTAAGTTTTTCGATATAATATAGGGTATTTCAAAAAATATGTCAAAATGTTATTAGAAAAAGTTGTTTAGAATTAAGAATTATGCTTAAATATGAATTCGTGGCCTCGTGTCTCAAAAACTTAAGAGTACTTTACTCTTAGGCAATTTTAAAATTTTTCTTTTCCCCCTCTATGTTATTTGACTTTTCACGATTCTGATTACGATAAACTCATTTACAAAATCATTTTTCATTTGTTACAAACTTCTTGAACCACCATGTAAACGAGCAACGGGCTCACCAGCCAGACTGATTTTACAACACAAAGGAACTTAAAATTTATGACAAAATTCTGTAGGTTTTGACGTGGCTATCGCTTAGTCTAAAAGGCGGGAATCCACTATTTCCATTTGGAGCAAACACTGCAAACACTTGCAAATGTTCTGAAATGTTTTTGTCCCTTGCGAACTTTGTGTCTTTACCGAATAAACGTTTGCAGTTAACCCTGATTTTGCAACACACTGGTCCACAGTGCTCTTATGTACAAAAAATGACTCCCAAGAGAAAAATAATTGCTTGCGCTGTGTCATATATTGTGCCGGCTGAGTTAGTTCAAAAAAATGAACATGAGAAGAGGAAGCATAGATTTTGGATTTCCAGTTTTTTAACAACGAGAAATTCGATGTGGCTGCTTAATGTATAAAGAAGAGATGACATAGGCGATCTGTTTAAAAATTTTATCCGAATGCCACTTCAAGATTTTGAATAGATATCTTCTTTCGAAGATTGGTCCAGTAGTATCAAAAAAACATACAAACTATGCAGAAGCAGTGTTCCTGCAGAAATAAGACTGTCAGTAACGCTTCGATTTCTAGCTACATAAAATTCGTATGCTAGTCTTTTCTATCTTTTCCGATTGCCCGACAAATTTCTAGAATAATTCCTGAAGTATAATCAGCAACTATGGAAGCACTGAAGGCATATGTAAAGGTAAGCCAACACATATTTATTAATACATTGTTTATTATGAAAATAAAAAATAATATATTACATTCAATAAAAAAATAACATATTACATTATTATAACTAGGCATAATATTATAACGTTGAAAGAAATATTTATATTCTAATGATAAAATAAAAGTAATTAACTCATATTCATCTGCATATAAAAGTCATTGGCACATGTTATTACGCAAAATACTTGCAGTAGTAATTAGATTAGGTAGGCAAGTAATTTACTAGTGATGATAAGACATCGTTGGATGTTAAGATATTATCATTAGTATATAGCAAAGGTGTAGTTGAAGTGGTAACGTCCGTTGACGGAAAAATGTTTTGGCTTTCATATTTCACATTTCAGTACCATGTGGAGATGGTTGATGCTGAGTGTAGAAGGTAGATGTTCGGGATATAAGTGTATTATTACAATAAGGGATGTGTGAAGGCTGTGTGCACTTTTCAAGTATGAATGAAACAAAATTTTTGTATTAAGTGCAAAAGGCAATTATTACAATTACCAGAATAAATACTAACCATATCGGCATTCCTGTTATGCATATTTCCATTTTCATACTGTCCCATATCGGCATTAAACAGTATATTATTACAAGGATGTTGTAATATTGCTTGAGTATATTTGGTGCAGCAATATGTTCGCCGTATATGTCACCTTAGTCGCGTGATAAGCAATCTTGCAGTATTTGAAGAGCTCTGTCCATATTTGATTTTTGTAGAAAGTTTTCTTGAACAGTCTACTTTGTTTTCTTCTTAGGAGGTTCAGGACGCATCTCAGCGGTAGATTAGTTTCCATTAGTAATATGTTTACTGCAACCAGCTTTTAATTTATGTTGGATTTGTGATTCCAAATTCTCGTCTTCTGTACATCTATTTGTCATACAGGACTGATTGTTCTCCTCTATATTTTCTTCCTCACTAACAGTCTAATCATTATGGATGGAGACTTCAGTCAATAAGAAAAGCAGGGAACAAAACCAATCTCAATAACTAAGATATTTGTATTTTATTTGCAGATGCCGGAAACTGAAGAGGATTGGATAAGGTTGCAGAGGAGTCTGAACAGCTGTGAAATTTTCCAAATGATAGTGGTTCAATAGATAAAAGCATGTAGTTATACAAAGCCCGATAAAATCCGGCAGCGAGTACTACAATTATGTCATTCTTTAATTGTGTTACAAATTAATGTTTACTAATGTTGGATGCCAAGGAAGAATTTCAGATAGAGGAATACATTTCGTCTCTATTAAATTTTGACTATTAATGTTAGATTAATTCGTTTCAAAATAAAGGTATAGAGAAATTGTGTTCTTTGTGATTAGTCAATATATTCTATTTTTTAATAGTTACTTGAGCTTCTATTTCCGCTTTTGTTTCCGTTGCTGCGCCTATTATACAACAATTTTATAATCTGTCTCCGATTTTGTTTCAATTATTTTAGTTCTGGTACATCACTACTGTTAATAAAATGAAAGACAATCCATTGACAATGAAATTAGGCTGATAAATCATTTACTCAATAATAATGAAGGCTGGCCATTTTTGGTCTGCTCACAGTGGTGTTTCGACTGAGGAAAGCATTCGAACTGAATGCCGAAAAGCGAGGCGACTCAGGCGAGTGCAAGATCCACAAACCCGTAAAGCAAACAGTTCCTCTCTGAGAGCGATTGGTGAGGCTCAACGCGCCGGGTATTTTACGGTAGTTTCCTTAGTGTCCGACGTGCATTACCCCCTCAAAATTAGGTAGTAGGCGACTATTTGCTCACCATGTGCAAAGGTTCTTGTGGGAATTCCCAGATTTCATATATACCGGTGCTCGCATGCTGTGTATAGTGTGTAACAGAAAATTGTTATGTTGTAATACAGTTATGTGTAAAGAATTGTATAGACAGTACAAATTATAACAGTTTTAAAAAATAAGGTGCAAAAATATCGTCGCTCGATGATCTTAATGAAACATAAGAAAAATAATTAATAGGTGGTGAAGCCTCCATGTGCGGCAATAACGTCTTGGCAACGTCTTGGTATTCTCTCTATGAGGTTGTTAAACAGTTCCTGAGAGATTTCATTCCAGAGCCGAGGTAAAAGTGCTCTTAGCTGTTCAAAAGTTTCAACAACCGGTCTATGGTTATCCAGCTATCGAAGAAGCATATCCAAAGCATACTCGATGCAGTTTAGGTCAGGCGATAATGGAGGTAGTGGTAAGTGCGGAAACCCGTTATTTTCTGGGTCATTCAAACCTGCCGCGCTTCTGTGGGGTATTGCATTATCGTCCAAAAAATGGAAATTTGGTAGTACCTGATCGATAACATAACGCCTATGTTGGTCACCATTCATGTTTCCCTCGCATATGTGCAAGTCAGTACGGTCATTATAACATATGCCCCCCGAGCCATAATTGAGCTCCCTCTATAGGGATAAACTCGTTGGACGGAGCGTCGATTTCGGGGTATTCTGAGAAGTGTCCAAACTCTTACTCTCCGACTATCTGAGAATCGAACATACCGGGACCTATCAGTAAAAAGGACAGATCGCCATTCTTCCTCCCACTGATGATAATCCCTTGCCCAATGTAATGTTTGCTGCATATGAACCCGGGTAAGTGGAACCCGCCTCAGCAGGCGCCGTGGCCTCAAATTTCCCTCGTTTAATCTTCTTCTTATCGTTTCGATTGAAACCTGGATATCCATGGCATTTAAAAACCGGCGAGACAAATTCCGGCAATTTGACAACCGATCTCTTCTCGCATTTAACGTTATGAACCGGTCTTATACTGGAGGGGCCTTTCGTGGACCACCAATTCTAGGTCTTTCTGATACTGAACCAGTCTTATTAAATCGAGCCTTAAGTCTACTAATTTCACTTTGCGACACATTAAACACTTGAGCAACATCTTGTTGTCGGCGGCCACTTTGCCACAGGCCAATCGCCTGATTGGCTTGTTCGAATGTCAACTTACGGCTAACTATTATTTTTACGATATAAAATTTCGAGGAACGCCGAATAAGCACTAATTTATAATTGTGTGTTACTTGCTCTATTCCAAAAATAACAGATAAGACTCGGCCAAGTAAAAAATTCTTGAGAAGAAAAAACGGATATATCAGCGTATGAATAACGGAATGATTTTTTGTCGAATAGTGAATGAAAATAAATACATAAATTGGAACTTTTTGGATTTTTTGCAATATCTCTAACTCATGTGGAGCAGTTTATTTCTCAGTTGTGCGTGAGAGACTTGAAAATCATATTAAATCCGCACGACACGATAAAAAAACACTGTGGTTAACCGTGCACGAGACAACATATTTATGCTAAAAAACATTCTGGTGCCAATGTTATAGTACATTAAATCCGTTTAGACCATCACCTCTGTATTTGTTGTCAAGTGCCATTAGAAAAGGGCACTGCTGAAGCAGTAAAGAACTTGATATTAACCACATTGCAAAAATTTTAACTTTCACCACAACAGGTATTAACACTATTTTTTAGTAATTTCGCCGAGTCATGCTTCTTGCGGTACGTACGTTTCCTCAAAAATGTTTATGATAGCTTACTACATGTTACGTGTATACTTCATGCACTACATCTTGGAGCAGAAACACTTCGAAATTGTTATCGAGATGTAGATACATTAATAGCACAGACAAAAGCCGTGTTCTGCAAATTCCCGAAACGTATTCGGGAATCTCATCGGCAGTATCCCGGCATTCCAGAACCTCCACAGGCGATTATCGTACGCTGGCGGATATGGTTAGAAGCCGCTTTTTATTATTCGAAACATTTTCAAAAAATCCAACCCGTAATTATCAACTTCGGTGCTACAGAATCCGCTGCCATTCGTAAGAGTCAAATAAAGTTTTAAGACGGTCAAGTTGCAGCACATTTACAAGCGATGTATACTAATTTTGGAGCACTAGCGGATGCAGTACAAAATTTACCAAGGACTGTGATATCGGTAAAGGAATCATTGCAGATTATAGGTGGCGTACAAACAACGTTAGTATTTTACTGAGGCGGGGACTTTTAATATGTTTAAGTCCTAACTACCCCAAACATATTCCTGACAAAAACAAATCCCCCCCCCCCCCTCCATGCACTCTGATCGCCCTTCGTTGCCTAGACTACAAACCAAACTGGCAGGACTTACTAATAATACATTCTTAATAAAAAATACCTAATCACAAATATAGTCCACTTAAATAGTTTGTCATTGTTGTCTTTACTTTAACGCAATGTTTAAAGAAAGCCACGTGGTAGGTTAATTTAAATATTTGTTCAAAAGATAATAACATTATTTAAAAAAAAATCTTGTATTTACTAGACACGTATAAAATTGAAGTTAAATTATACTTAATTTAAAAACAGTGTAAATTCAGTAGCAACATTGTAAACAATGCAAGTGAAGTGTAATTTAGTAATATTACTACTAAGCATATTTATAATCAAATATGTTCATAGTGCAAAAATATTGTTTTTTGGCGCCGTGCCAGCACTTAGTCATCAAAAAATGTACCAAGAAGTGTGGAAAGAACTGTCATTAAGAGGCCATCAGGTTTATGCTGTTACTCCAAATCCCAAATTTAATAAATCATATATTAATCTTACAGAATATGATATTAGTTCAATGTATGACTTTCAAGATTCTCAAATAACAGTCGAACACAAGAAACATTTTTTCAAAAAGCCAACCTTTCTTGGAATGATCGTTAGACAGCTAATTTATCAGTATGTTGGAGGACAAGCCTACGAAAATTTGTACGGTCACTCAGAAGTTAAAAGACTTATTAAAGAACATGACAGATTTGATATATGTGTGTTGGAGTGGTTTCATCCTAGTGTAGCTGTATTTGGGCATATTTTTAAGTGCCCCACAATTGGTATAAGCTCAAATGGGCTTCCAGTGCAAATGTTGGATACAATTGGCAACCCCAGTCACCCTATCACAGCTCCAGAACAGGATCTGCCAATTTTAAGGAACGAAATTACTTATTTTCAGGCAGCTTGGTCCTTATTTTGGTCGATATTTGTCAGAATACATCATCACTGTTTTATACTACCAGGTGAAGATAAACGAATTAAAAGACATTACGGAGAAGATGTACCCTATTTGGGCGACTTGGAAAGAAATGTGAGTTTGCTGATTTTAAACAGAAATGTAGTGTTTCATCGACCTGTAGCAAATGTTCCTAACCTAATTGAACTTGGATCTATAAAGTATCAACGACCAGTAGTAAAAATTGATCCAGTAAGTAGTGTATCGTGAGGTCAATGTATTCTCGGTCTATCAGTGTAGGTTCATCATTAATATTTGCTTAAAAACAGCAAACAAAATTTAATTTTCATGTGTCAAGGTTTAGCTGATAATATTATGTACACCAAATCGATCACATCCAGTACCAAGTTTCATAGGGTTAAATAATTTTTTAGAAAGAAAATTTGTAGACAATTTCGCTGTAGATGGATGCTCCGATTGATGATTTGTGTCCGGTCCTACTCAGTGATCAAAGTTTTTTTTTGTTGGGGGCCAGTATTTTACAGAAGCATCCACGTTCCGGGTAGAAAGTAACTCTAAGAAAACTCTCGGTCACAAAGGAGGCCTCTGTTTTTAGGATACAGAGGGCATTATGTTGATAAGTTTTAGAGGTCACTGGAATACCGGGAATATCACAATTGCTAATTGCGAAAGCTGTCTATCATCAAAAGGCCCAAAAGGAAAGTCAAGCTAAAACGTGCTGCATGATACTGCACCTGGTAATATAGCTGCCATTTATAATGCTGTTAGAAAATAAGGATTTATTGGGATGAACCAGTGTCTCGACTGATTATTTGTTTTTCTCTTGGCCTTAGGGGACGCAGATAGAGAAGTTTAGGTAATCGTTGTGAAACATGTACTTGATAGATTACGTAGACAACAGCGGACTTTTTGTTATTTTTAAATCATTTTGCACTGCTGGACCGTGAATACTTAAACCAACTACATAAGTGGTATGGTTTCACCTACTTGAACTTTATTTTGTATCGCAGGCGATAAAAAAGTTTCTGGATGGTTCGAAGCAAGGAGCTGTTTACTTCAGTCTCGGCATTAGCATGTCCGGAGTATTGATGCCACTAAAATACGTGAAAAGGATTCAAAATGTTTTTCAGACGTTACCGTTTGATTTCCTCTGGAAGTGGGAGAACGAAACTATGCCGAATAAACCAAGCAATGTTTTTATTAGCAAATATGTCCCCCAAGTGTATACTTTAGGTAAGTACTGAACCCAAATTGCAAATACTCAAATTTTCAATGGCCGACTATGCCCATCTGCGACATAATTCTTAGTATGGTTTGCTCAGGTCAAATCAAGTCAAAATATTCTTTACGGTCAAGGAACAAAAAAAAAGTTTATTGGCAAAGATGAAATTCAAAAAAAAGATTTAAAATTAATCACACAATAATACAAATGTGTCCCTAGCTTAACTAAATTATTCATGTGATAAGTCATCAAGTTACGGATAAAAAAAAACAATATATTACATTTAATCTTTATAACTCATATTTAAATATCATAAAACCATTATCATAAAGAGAATCAAACAGCAAATTAATACATATCAGAAAAATACTCCAAATCATAGTAGACTTTACCCAACAAAAGCTGTTTAAGTTTATTTTTAAATCATGTATAGTTAGATATACTTCTAATAGATATATAGAGAAATAATTGTACTTTTTTTAATTACATAAGATTGATTTTTTTTAAAGTGCTCGAAGGTCTTGGTAAATTTAGTTTACTGGAATTTCTGGTATTATAGGGTAACGTCTCTCGTAGTCTCCCCTTCCCTTAAAAATCAAGCATGCAGACTCCTAAATATATAAAAATGTCAGGGTCGCAATATCAAGTCAGTGTCTGTGATTTGCATGAATCCCTACGACTAGCACCACATATGCATCTCACAGCCCTCTTTTGAAGCAGAAAAATGGGAATAAAAAGTGTCGATCAACGGCCACCCGAAAATGGTAGATCATATCTTAAGTGTGATTTAAATAAGGCAAAATAAAAGGCTCTAAACAATTGGCATCCCCACCGACTCTTTGAAACACAAGCGAACAGCATAACAAGCTCTGGTCAGTTTCTCAGTCAAATTCGTGATATGACTGTCAAATACTAAGGTCTTATCCAAGGACACACCCAGAAGTTTTGTGTTTACCCTAGTCTTTATAAGTTGGTTACCTAAAGGTTTGAAATCTTTTTTTATCGTATTGCATTTTGTATTTTATTATAAATGCAGTCTGTAGTAGGACATCTATCCCGGGAATCGGATGTCTCAAATCTTTTTGTTGACTTTCGATACCGAGACTTGACAAGGATGGAATTTCTAAATTCACCTACCAGACTGCTTACTATTTTAATAAAATACATTATACGAAATTAGAGTAGAAACAAAGAATAAGTAATTGTTACCTTTAGCTCTGGAAAATAGACTAATTATATGGGCAAAAGATTGGATTATTTTATGATGCTGGCTGCTCGTTGTCGAAACAACATAAATAGTTTTTCTCGGAACCCAAAAATCTTTCTTAAAAGAATATTTATCAACATAAAATAGAATAAAACGGAAATATGTTACCTTGCCTTCGTGGTACAATCACAAGAGTGTCTGACTGAAAAGATGTTTTGATCTCACCTACTATTGAGGCTGTGAAAATTTTTACTCTAATTATTAGCGAACAGTTAATACTGCGTTTTCATGAAGATACCATACCTTAAATTTCTGTACATCTACTCCTATTATTCGTTCTGTAGCACTATTTTACTTATTTATAAAATCCTAGTCCTGAACGAGGCTTAAAACTCCAGGGAACTTCAACACTCGCAAAAGTCTCAAAATTAGACTGTTATTAGATTTTTAGATGAAGTGTGGTGGTCCAATTATAGACGTGAAATATAAAAGTTAAATTTTGATTCTGGGGATTAATTTCAGGGGGTAAAGTGGGGCATGGAAAAATTTTTTCAAGGGCATCGTGTAGGGTATCAAATGAAAGCTTATTGAAGCACGAATTCAACAATAATATATAATGTAGTTTTTATGCATTTTTTTGGAAAAAAGTGCTGAAAAATTGCTGTCCCCAACGCTTGTGACCAGAAGGATAGCCCTGAAAAATCTCCAAAAAAAACATGAACATTAAGAATTGAGTGCAGATTAAGCTTCATTGTCCAAGAACAAAATTATTATCGACAAAGCAACAAACTTGCCTAAACAAAACTTTAGGTCACACATGGTATATGCATCATTACAAAAAATATAAACTTTCATAGTTATTACAAACAAATGCACATATATCACACCTCAAGCAGCAATTTCCCGGACTTAAAGTATCACATATTAACTAATCACCATAGAACTGACACTTCCATATTTCATTCATTGTACAATCAGCAAGAAACATAGAAGTACATGTAAGAAGACAAACATAGCAGATTATTAAAACCTGTGGTCAAAGAATGATTGTACAAAGTAGAAAGCCTGTTCAAGAAAAACAACTTTACATCCACTTCTGAACTTTTGAAGGTCAGTAATTGACCGTATTTCAACGTTCATTTCAAGCTTAAAGTGTGGAATTGGCAATCTCAGGATATTAATTTGTCGAGTTTGGTAAGAACCACTCCCTGTCGGAAAACGCGAGAGATGTTTATGGATGAGACACACTGTTTCTAAGATAAAATGACGTGGAAGGGTGGGTAATTTGTTTGAAATAATCGGAGGTCTGCAATGATATCTAGGGTGGACTCCACAAAGAAACCGAACAGCCCTCTTTTGCAATATGAATACCGAAATACCGATTGACACAAGTATTGGCTACGGCAACCCAGAATGGTAAACAGTATCGTAAATCAGATTCCACTAATGCAAAATAAGTCATTCTTACCACTGCTTTGCCTAGTTCGGAGGCAACAACCCTTAAACTGTAGCATCCACAGGCTAGTTTTTTGTTCAATGATACGACGTGATTTTCAAATTTTAGTCCAAGATCAACATGGAGACCAAGAAATTTAGATGAAGGCACTGAATCAAAGATGTAGTGCGAGAGAGAGATATATTCGAAAGATTAAGAATTTTAAATGTTATGAGATGAGTTTTAGAAAGATTAAGTGAGAGTGAGTTGGCATCGCACCATTTTTTGAACCGACCAGATCGGAGGAGATTTAGTTGTGAAGAACTGCAGGATCATGGTGGCCCGAAGTGACCGTGTCATCATCAGCGAAAACTGTGAATGAACCATATATATCAAGGGTCATAAAGTCATTCATATAGATGAGAAAGGAAAGTGGCCCAAGACAGAACCCGGGGGCACTCCACATTAACTGAATGAATAACGGCTTCCTTTACCAGGAAATCTAAATGTAATTTAATATTTGTTGTATAACTAAATACATTGTGACAGATCCGAACAAGTGCAATAGCTATTCCTCGAAAAAATGAAAACAGCTTTTTTAAATTTTTTAATCAAGGTGAAAACTATGTTTTGCTGGTACTTAACCAGCCTCCCTTGTATAGGAATCGTCAATGAGACATTATTATTTACTTACCTTGAAATGATGGTACTCCACCTTTTGTATCGCATTTGGGACAAACTATACATTTAATAATCATTAAATAACAATAACGCATATTAAATACGATATATGAAGGTTTTAAAAAACTTCAAAAGTACAGAAAACGGCGGAAAACACCGCCAAGGCAACAAGCCCAAATAAATGACAACAACAAATGACATGAATGATATGTGTCTGGCGAAACCATAGAACAATAGTATATTGTACAACGAGCATGGAATGACATGCATTTCCTACGAGTATGACGTTTGCAGCACGATGCCGCAGGCGAGTGCTGCAAATCATACGAGTAGGAAATGGTCATTCCATGCGAGTTTTACACTATACTTTTTCTACGAATGTTACTGTTAATAAAATGGGATTAGTAATATTTTTCTTTTTAAGATGTCAAAAAATGTCAATGAAATTATAAAGATTTTGACGCGGCACCGGTCAACGCCACCTTTGTAAAAATATACTCGCGCACAAAGTGAACTTTGTAGTTCAATCACCATGGTGATTGAAGCACAATGAAAATGTGTATAAAACAATGGACTATCTTCCGCAATTACTATTGAACATACAAAAAAGGTTTTTATTGACATGAGTAGAAAAAATATTTGTTAGGCGAAGCTATTCTATAACCCATGGATTACTTCAGACATCAGCTGATAACTTGTCATCTTTCTCTGGGAGTTGCAAATAAAAAAGGATAACCGGTATCCGTTGGTCTGGAGTTCACTTGATTACCGGCTTTGTGTTTATCGATTGGCGAGAACTAGTATTATTAACAATTACATGATAAAAAGCCGTCAAAGCGTAACTGATTAACTATTAGATCTTAATTTAAACCAGTACTAAATCTTAAAACATCTTAATGAATCTGAACGTTAATGTCTAGTTTGGTACTTAAGGACTGCGCGGGTCTTAGGAGCAAATAAAAGACGCTAAATTTGACTGAAATATAAACTTATAGGTTTGACACCGCTTTTGTATTCAATTTGTACCTCAAATTTTATAAGAGAGTTGAAATTTTGCAAATATCACCTTTGTGCTGATGACACTTGGCTCTACTGTTCATTCAATCCTTCATCGAGTCATGCGGCAAATGACTGTATCAATAGTGATTTGGAGGCCTTATATGATATTTCGAGGAAATATTCCCTGAAGATCAATCCTGCAAAGTCTGTGACATTGTTATTTTATAGCTTCGTGATAGTGCAAGGAACTTAGGACTTATTATGCATACCAAGCTTAGGTTTAAGGAGCATGTTATTGCCTAATTAAGAATTGCCTATACTACACTTAAAATAATTTTTCCCAAAGACATTTTTTGAACCAGGCAACAAAATTAATGCTCTGCGATTCTCTGATTCTCTCGCTATATAATTTTTGTGATAATGTGTACGGGCCTTGCTTGGATAACCAGGGTGTGCGCAGAATTCAAAAGTTGCAAAATTCTTGTTTACGTTTTATTTTTGGAATCGGACGGCGTCAACGGATTAGTTATAAGCTTACGGACCTAAACTGGCTCAACATGCGTAATCGTCGAATACTTCACTTCACGTGCTTCACGTTCAAAATTATTGAATTTAAATCGCTAGGTACCATATTTATTTAAAAAGTTAACGTTTAGATCAGATGTTCACAGATTAAATATTTGGCGCAAAACATTTCTTACAATCCCCGCGCATCGCAAGGAAATTTTTAAAAGATCGTTTTCCTACTGTTCTATTTTCCTTAGATAGTTTTTTCGAGTAATAAAATTGCTTTAATAACCTGCCTACGTGTTGTGATCTTACGCTTTTCTTTATCTACTTTATTCTCCCTTTTCGTTTCCTTTTTTCTTCTGTTTTTACTAAAATGATTACATATAAGTATTTAGCCTTTGCAGCTCTAAGTAGTTTCTTATTTAGTTGTTTAATTTTATATCATGTAGTTTTAGGTTAAGTAACAGGAATAATGTACGGCGCTTTTTTTGGCGTGCGAATTCCGTGTCCCGAGTTGAAGGAAAAGCACTGTATCCTGTATAAAAGTTAAGGCTTCTGAGCTTAGGCTTGGAAACTGATTAACTGATTAAAAGGCATTTTAATCACAATATACTGCTGTAGACCTTATATAATAATGCAAATAACAATATTATTGGGATAATAAACGTCCTTATTATTATTTTATTATTATTATTATTATTATTATTATTATCATTATTATTATTATTATTATTATTATTATTATTTTGTGCCTAAATTTAAGATATGATAAACTACAAAAACATCTAAGCATAAGTCATTTTCTTAGCTGTGGTACGTTCGGTGGATTTTTTGGAACGAAATGGGTGACTTTGCTTCTCAGCCACTCTGTAATTTTGGTTGCGCGGGATGTAGCCAAATCAGGGCAAAAGAGAGAGGGACCCTCGTGCTTTTTTATACATGGAAGCAACCTCTTTTTCAAACACTCGTCTATGTAATTTGCTGCATTGATGGTGATGGTACCTTCAGTGTAGAAAAGTGCGGTTTGAAAACCAAACTGCCCTACTAGCTTCTTTTTTCCAAACTGCTCAATTTGAACCAGTTTTTCTACGTCGAGTACTTTTGAGTTGTCTTTTGCATAGTAAAATTTTGGTCCCGATAATGTTGCAAAATCATACTTAAAACAAGATTTGTCATCGCAATCCAACACTTTTTTACAAAGTTTTTTGTACAGCTGTCGACTTTTTCTAATCGCTTCGTTATCTTGCTTTTTTGTTTGGTTTGCACATTTCTGTTTCTTAAACGTTTTAATAGTTTCTTGTTTTCATTTTTCTTAGAAAATATTCGCTTTTATTAATCTTTTTGGTGCAATCTCTGTTCGATTTGGATTACCCTTAATAGATCTTTAGAAAATTATCTCTAATGGGGGATCCTTGGGATCTTTTGGCCTTCTACTTTTTTGATTGTCCTTAATAGAACATTGCTGCTAAAACCTAGTTATAAGTCTTTTTACGGTCTACCGAGAAATTTTTTCCAATTTTGCAATCGAAGTAAAAGAAAGATTTTTATTATCGCTGAAAATTCGCAAATTATTTTTAACTAGTTGTACCCTTTTTAAATCCATATTAAACTTTTCTCTTCCTAGCCTGGAACACAAAATACACTATTTAAATAGAATAAATGTCAAATACAATTTCATAAGTATTTGACGGATATATCAACTTAATGGGTATCTGTTATAAGTAACGTAAGATAAAAAAAAGACGTCTTCAAAGTATGCCGTGGAATCAGTCACTCATGTCCTGAATTATTACTCTTGAAAAGTAACATAGGTAAAAGGTTTAGGTAAATGAAAAATAAAACTGTCAAGTTCTGAAGTTTTTATTAAAAAAAAAGATACATTATTGTCGTATAATACAGAATATAAAAAAACATATACAACAAAGAAAAAATTATAAATTTAAACTGAGTGAGGGACGTATCCACCTTCTACTTCCTAACATGTTTTCATTCTTCTTTGTTTACAGCATCAGAACATTGGTGAGCAGTTGGGGGGAGTTGTTGAAATTTATTTGTAATTCTAGCCCGTAGGTCTTCTAAATTCTTACAAGGGGTGTTAAAACTGAGTTTTTAATGTGTGGCCTTAAACAAAAAGTCGCACGGCATGAGATCACAGGACCGTGATGGCCATCTAACTGGCATATTACGAATAATTATTATTCGGTCTTCGAAAAATGCTTCCAAAAAGTTTAAATTATCAAGAGTTATTTGGATTGGTGCGCCGTCCTGCTAAAATTAGCCTTGTCGCATCTGTTCATCGTCTAATGCGTTTTCAAAATTTTCTAAAATTTCATTACGGTATCGCGCCGAATTGAGAGTCCCTTCAAAAAAAATCGGTCCAATCTTTTCGATATGGCCACCCACACGCCTACTTTCCATGAACGCAGAGGCTTTTCTATAAAGAAATATGGATTTTCAGAACTCCACATTCTCTTTTGTTGAGAATTTACATAACAAGAGAGGTTAAACCACGCCTCGTCAATAAAAAAGGTTTTTTCAAATATGTTTTCATTATTACGCAAATTATCCATAAACAACTTTGAAAATTGCATTCGCTGCGGATTGCCCTTTGGTAACAATTCTTGGACTGAGCTTAGATGATAAGCGTGCATATACAGATCACAGTTCAGGATTGCATTGCAGGTTCCGTCGGATACATTTACTTGCTGGCTTAAACGCCGAATGGGTGCTTTTGGGTGTTCATTAACAATTAGCCTCAATTCTTCTACTTTTTGTGCAGTGCGAACTTTGGGTCTTCCACTGCCTTCCTTTCTATTCACACTTTCTGTTTCTGTAAACAAAGCTGCAGATCTAGTCAAAACTTGACGCAACTGGTCGAAATCCATGACTATGTGTGGAAATTCTGTTTGCAGAAACTGAATGGGGTCCCGTGTTGAATAAACCCACTGGCCGTCAACCCTTTTACCATTTCTAAGGTAACTTTCAATTAATAATTATAAAAGATTTCTGTTCTGCGGTTATTACTATATTTAATTTTCTGAAAAGTAAAAACTCCAGAACTTGACAGTTCTATTTGTCATTCATCTATACCTTTTACCTATGTTACATTTCAAGAGTAATAATTCAAGACATGTGTGACTGATTCCATGGCATACTTTGAGGACGTTTTTTTTAACTTACGTTATAAAACCGTGCGAAACTAGATTTAAATGCAACTACATCATTTAAGCTGTGAGTCACTGTGTAAATACCTACGTAAATGATGAAGAATATTGTAGTTAAATGCGTTAAGATATAATTCTTTTTACTATTTGCACATATCATTACGCATTTCAGTTTTGCTATTATTTGTCTTGGACTTGACTTTTATTTTTATATTATTCTTATCATAGGGTACCGTTTTACGTAGAAAGAGATAAGAAACGTGATAAATAATGATCAATATCAAAAATACTCGTTTAAACTAGATGTCCAAGTAGCTATCTATCTAGTTGTTTGCATTACTCAATATTTTTGCTGTGAAAAAATGGGATCGTTTAAGAATTGAGTTTCATTTTTAGTTTTGAAATTTATAAAATTTTAAAAATGTAAAATGAGCACCCAATCGAATTTTCAATCATACCTGTCCTTATTTCAAGCCCACAAACACTATCAAATGTATTTTATTTTAGTACTGAAATAAAATATATACAATTATGTTACGATCCCTAAAGCACTTTGGCCTACAAAAGAGTATATAATGGCTAAGAAGGATCAGAAACAGGGCTCAGGTAGGATACAAATCGGTCAAAACGTTAGACAATTGGAAACGATACAAGACGTAAAATAACTTTAGGCTGAACCCTATTAAGGCAGTCTCAGGGATTTCACTTGGGACAGCTACAATTATGCTACCTTGACTAGGGTTTAATTTTTTTATGGTGAATATTATAATATAGCCTGTGTTAAGTTGTTATCTTGCCTAAAGGTCATGGCAGGCCTACTGTTTTTAATACTTTAAATCGTTTTATCTTAGCTGTTTAATACTTCAATGGTCATCATAAATAATTTTAATATTTCAATTTTAATAATTTTATCATATTTTTTGCATATTTAGGTGTGCATTGGTGTCCTTCATACTTGCCTAAAACTTTATTTAATTTGCTTCGGTTTTGGCGCGAACATGGTAAACTTTGTATAGTATTTCACTCAAAATATAGGATTCTGCTTCTTTACAACATTTTTGGCTTGTATGGGTACAGTTGTATATTTTCTTTGGGGTACAGAATGCAAGATGGAACAAATTTCATGCTTACCACAGCATTTGAATCTTCTAAATTTATAGCTAGGTGTGGTGGAAACCATGTCTAAAAAATACAAACACAACGATAAACTTGCGAACATATTTAATGTTAACAGTGTTTTAACAATACTTATCGGGCCGATACTATCGGCTGAGTAAGCAGTCTTGTAATAGACTACCCAAGAGAGATTTACAAATAAAAAACACACTTATTATTGCAAAGCTTTTTAGATTTGTTTTACTTACCATAAAATACTGAAATGAGTTTCTCCAGTCGCCAGAATTGCAAAAGATCTATTATTTTTGGCGTACCTACATCTAACGCAATTATAAACAAACAGGCTGCAAGCAAATGAACAAATAAATATTCTGACCTCTCCAGAGGGTGTCCACGAGCAATAGAAGTAATATTTCAGCCAACAATAGAACCCATTGAATTAATATTTTTTATTATTTCTCCAAAACCTTATATGTTTTAAAGGAGTATTTATTTTAATGAAATGATATAAGAATTGTTGACTTAATTTTTACACAAAATATATTATAATTTAAATCACACCATCTACAAATAGCTATTTTTCGCCCAATTATATCTAAGCATTCCAATCAAATAGTTTTGGGTATAATAATTCAACATTCCAAGGAATAATAGAAATTTATTGGATTCCTATCATGGATTTATTAGGACTGGATACGGGATGAGTTCACATTCTTTGAAGCCAAAACAAACCATTCTAAACGACACTGTAAACACAATTTGTAAACATTGGCCACATCTTATTTTACCTTGTATTTTTGTACAAAAATACGTTAGAAGCATCACAAGATTTACTAAAAGTAATAAAAGCCCCAAAATATTTTATTTTTCTGCTAAATAGTAATAAATTTAAGTTAAAAAGGTTTTATTATTTATAGGTTATCTTATGTTAGGTTATTTCTAAAGGCGATTATTTAAAGTCGCTCTGAGTCATTTATAAATCTATATAAATCTATACGTCGCACTTTTTCTTTTCTAGTTCATTAGACAAAGACGTACGTGTAACCGAGCATTCCCAGACGTTTTTCCTAAGCACCCAGCAGACAACAATACTTCTGAGCTCCAACACTCCAATGCTATTTTATCTCTTTCTACTACCATTCTTGATTCAATTACGTAGTAATTCGTAGTCTTGTCTATGTTCGTAGTTCGTAAACTGCTCTCTCAAGAGAATAACAAACAACAAAATATTTATATTATACAGTGACCGGCAAAAAGTTCGCAACATATGGGAAAAATTTTTATTAGGTGAGTATTGGAAAAACTTTTCCGGGGGATCGGTTCTGCATGTCCGATAACCTAAAAATCGATTTTGACATACGTCACGTGACCACTGGTATAGCGTCAAATTAAAAAAAAATTGTTAATTTACAAAAAGTGAGGTTAGTTGACGAGATATCAAAAAAAGTTATTTGAAAAAATTGCTTAGAATTAAATTCTAGGTCCTTGTGCAAAATTTTAAGATTTTATTTAAAAAAATTGGAAAACTCAATTTTTTTTAAATATTTTTTTATCGATTTACAAATTTCCAGTTTTTTTCGTTTAGATAGCTTGGCTAATGTAAAGCCCATGTATCTGGATGAAAATAAACGAATGTAGTAGTTTTTTCTACAATTGACAGGACAAAATTTAAAAAAACAGGGTTTCGCCGGACGCTAGCTGTTGCAATGATTTGTATCTAGCAGCAGTGTCAAAATTTTAGAGACATTTCAATGAGATTACATTGAGAAAACCTTAATCGTCTTAAATATATCTGAAGTTCGACTTTTTGTAAAGTTAAGGGGAGTAAAATAGATAATAAACAAGAAATTACCTGTTTATTTAATCGAAATTTCATAAACGAAAACCAATGTAAGAAAAACTTAAAAGTAGTCAAATTCTGTACTAACAACATAAAAAATCATTGTTTTTCCTTGGGTGCACAAAATTTAAAACTCAGTATGACCACCATTTCTCTCCATACATACTATTGTTCTCGAGCGAAACTCTCGATTAACATTTCGGAGCATTTTACGATTTATTTGCAATACACAATTTCTAATGACATTCTCTAAATTTTGTATATTCCTAAAGGGTCGATGTTTGTACACAGAGTTCTTTAGGTATAAAGAAATCTAACGGAGTCAGATCTGGTGATCTCGCAGGCCACGGATTTTCAGAAAACCATCCACTGGTTTCCAAATTCTTGATCCAGCCATCTCTTCACCTCATTTGTGGAATGAATGCTAGCTCCGTCTTGTTGAAAGTATAAATTTCTTCTTTCGGCTAATGACAAATTGTCTAAAAAGTCAGATATCTCAGTTTGTAGAAATTCTAAATATCGTTCTGAATTTAAATTGTCTCTAAAGAAAAAAGGTCCCACTATTCTGAGGTTGAAAATTCCGCACCACACATTAACCTTAAAACTATATTGGTCTTTACTCTGAATTACAAAGTCTGGATTTTCGGTGGCCCACCATCTACAGTTTTGTGAACTAACGGTTCCGTTAGAGGTAAATGTAGCTTCATCCGAGAAAAGAACGTTCTTTGGGAGATTAAAATCTTCCTCAATCATACCCTGGAACCAGGCACAAAAATCGAAGCGGGCGTCATAATCCCTATCTTTTAATACTTGTACAAATTTAGGTTTGTACGGATGAAATTTGTTTCTTTTTAATATCCTCCGCACAGATCTTTCGTGAATGTTAGTGATCTCCGATATTTGACTAACTGCTAATTGGGGTGTTTCTGTGATCGACAAACACACATCCAGAGAACCTTCGTCACCTGTTACCGGTTTTTCATGGGACAATTTATACTGATTTTCTACCGATCCCGTTTCTTTAAATTTATTGACTAGACGAGATACTGTGGAATAATGGAGGGATTTATCGGGGTGCCTCTCATTAAAAATTGCTGCTGTTTCTCTATGGCTTTTGTAATTATCTCCAGAAATTAAAATAATTTCTATCTTTTCCTGAAGAAGTAGTGTGGGTGCCATTTTAAGGAATAAAATATTAATAAACTTATGTAAAATATCAAACTTAGTAAGATGCGAGACATAAACCAATGACATAGGTTGAAATCAAACAAATTATAATTTGTTTGACATTTTTCTGTTGTTTTTAACCTACTAGATTATTTGGTTGTTTTAATTTCAGAGCCTGCTTTGGTAGTTTTAAGTACAACTAAATAGACCTGGTTGTTAAATTTATGTGCGAAAAATCTTAATAAAATCTTGATACAGTCATTTCATTAGATTCAAACCATTGCAACAGCGAGCGTCCGGCGAACACCTATTTTTTCGATTTTGTCCTGTCAATTGTAGAATTGTAGATCTGACTCCGTTAGATTTTTTTATGTGGGGATACCTAAAGAACCCTGTGTACAAACATCGGCCCTTTAGGAATATACAAAATTTAGAGAATGTCATTATAAATTGTGTATTGCAAATAAATCGTAAAATGCTCCGAAATGTTAATCGAGAGTTGCGCTGGAGAACAACAGTATGTATGGAGAGAAATGGTGGTCATACTGAGTTTTAAATTTTGTGCACCCAAGGAAAAACAATGATTTTTTGTGTTGTTAGTACAGAATTTGACTACTTTTAAGTTTTTCTTACATTGGTTTTCGTTTATAAAATTTCGATTAAATAAACAGGTAATTTTTTGTTTATTATCTATTTTAATCCCCTTAACTTTACAAAAAGTCGAACTTCAGATATATTTAAGACGATTAAGGTTTTCTCAATGTAATCTCATTGAAATGTCTCTAAAATTTTGACACTGCTGCTAAATACAAATCATTGCAACAGCTAGCGTCCGGCGAAACCCTGTTTTTTTTAATTTTGTCCTGTCAATTGTAGAAAAAACTACTACATTCGTTTATTTTCATCCAGATACATGGGCTTTACATTAGCCAAGCTATCTAAACGAAAAAACCCGGAAATTTGTAAATCGATAAAAAAATATTTCAAAAAAATTGAGTTTTCCAATTTTTTTAAATAAAATCTTAAAATTTTGCACAAGGACCTAGAATTTAATTCTAAGCAATTTTTTCAAATAACTTTTTTTGATATCTCGTCAACTAACCTCACTTTTTGTAAATTAACAATTTTTTTTTTAATTTGACGCTATACCAGTGGTCACGTGACGTATGTCAAAATCGATTTTTAGGTTATCGGACATGCAGAACCGATCCCCTGGGAAAGTTTTTCCGATACTCTCCTAATAAAAATTTTTCTCATATGTTGCGAACTTTTTGCCGGTCACTGTATAAGGCTTCACGTTCGATACGCTCACAGTATACGGATATCGAATCCATATTATAATAGATCCATGATTAATATAGTATTTTGGTTATTGAAATAATGGTAATATAGTTTTCAAAGATGTAGGAATACTTTTGAACTACAATAATAAGTCTATATTTAAATCAATATTTTTTTTGGTTATTTGAATGATGTTTTGTTGAAACAATATTAACTTGAATATAATTAATGTGACAGTGATTATTGAAATAGCATCGCAGTTTTTTCTGTGGACTGCCACCAGAATCAAAAATTAGAAAGTGCCAAATAACAATATCCTTCTGTAGATTAAAAATAAACTGGAAGTAGGTGTCGTTTGTATCAATCATCGCTTAAATTATTTATAGGCCCACTTAAAAACTCTCCTTGAACTAATATAATATTTTTTAAACATTATCCTCCTACTAAAATCCTTCGTATTTGTTTTTAATAAACTTTTTTTAATGTTACCATTTATAAAGGACAAATCGCCAACGCGATCCGGAAAGAAAAAGAGAAAAAAATAGGTTAATTCTGCTTAAGTTAACAATGCCTATTTGATTTATTAAGTGAACAGAAAACGACCATTTCCACAATCGCAAAATTTACAGGAAGTCACGCGTTTTCCGTTCATAAAAGTACAAAAGTTATTACTTTATGGCACACAGTAACGAAACAATTTTTATTTAACAGCGGTTTATGGAACTTTGTTTTGTTATTTCCCTAAAGTGAGAAATCCATGTATTTGACCATGTTTCTCTTTCTGATCAGAGGATGGTGTATGGTATAAAATAAACTTCGTTTAATTCTTTATGTTAAATTGCACTACACAAATATCTTTATATAAGTAAATTCTATCTAAATCTAAATGAAAATATCTATTTTTCAACACCTAGTTATAAAAAAAGTTTAACTAATGGAAAGTGAAACGGCAAAAAAAAGTAACGCAGCCGACACCTTTGACGCAACAGTGCCGATAAGGTCTAGCCATAGGCGTCCCAAAATATTCTAACCAATTTAAGATGGGACACAATAAAAAGTTTTAACATTTTAACCAAATATTATTTATAAGTATATCAAAACCTAACTGAATCTGCACAAACGATGTTTAACCATAGAAATAATTGTATTCATGGGCGTACCGTCGACCGATAATTAAGACTTTAAATTAATGGCATAAATACGCTGTTATTTTTATAATCGTTTTGTAGTAAGTGTAACTATATTATATTTACGCCATCGTCCGCTCCCCAGGCGCGCACATATGGGCGTACCTTTACGACGCGCGGTTTGTCATGATCGAGATCAGCTATTCAACTGAGAACCAAGGACACACATAATGGCTCGGATGCGTTATGCATGTCACTTTCTTGTCGTTATTAGCCAGGGCCACGCCTCTTCACTATAATTATTTTTCCTAAGTTTTTCCCTTGAATTATAACTTAGACCACTACCTGTCTAAGAAATTTTTTTAGCATTTGGTGAATACCGTTCTGGTCCCTCTAGTCGGTGGAAGACTCCCTTGACCAAGAACGTTAATTTATCCCAAATTAACAAGTACCAAGTATAGACTTCCTACATCCGAGTACAAAAGCCTACGTCTAATTTCGAGACGCGGAGTGCATGTCTTTCATGCGTTTCACTCAATCGTAACGACAACCGCGGAGACCGCCACACTGAATTTAATCACTAATGCAGAAGACTTTCGTTCTCTTTCCTTATATAGACTCTATTCATGGATTGTCCAGCCAGGCACTCATAGCAAAAAACCCGCCGCTCCTCAGCAGCATTTTGGAATAATTTTCCTCCTTCAAACCATCTTCCCCAAGACATGTATCCAGGTTGAATCTCCTTATGCGTTACAGCTAGCAAGGTAAAGTCATTCGGCCTGTCCCTTTACTAGTGTCGGAGGGATCAAGTGCGTACCGTCCCAAGACATCTTCTTACCTAACACGTCTTTTTTCAAAATTTACTTAGTGGAGTGACGCTCCTCACTAAGCATGTTGAGTTATTATAACTAATAACAGATTAAGGACAGTTGCTTAGTCCCTAACTGCCACGAACTTTTCGTGAATCCCACTCACAACCTTCAATTTCAACGTTGTAATTTTTTGACGGAGTATAGTTTTCCTGTAGACAACAACCGCGGCACCGCTGGACGTAAGTGTCGTTGCTAAGGTGGGACGACCATGATCGTCCGCTCCCAAGATGCGCGTAGCAAGGACCAGCCGCTCGGTAAAATCGCTGAGTTGTGCGACGAAGTTAATTTATTCCAATTACAAGTTGAATTTTATTTTGCAAGGTCCGTATATGTAGGTCCTTTAACTGCAATATTTATTTATAGTTAGCTTTCCAGGTCCCGAATGGTCTCTGGGAGCACATGGTTTGGCAATGTACCGCGTAAGAATCCTGTTCTTAGTGAAGACACGAAATTTATCTTGTCAGCGGATTTGACTAAATTGTTGCGCGAAGAATTTTTTACGATTTTTTATAGAACAAGAATTTTTTAATCCCATCGCAGCCGACACACCGCCTCCAGTTCGAGGACAATGCTGCTTTGGTATTGGGCGAACTATGACTATTTTGGCTTGCAACCCTTACCTAGCCTTCCACAACCCGGGTTAACGGCTTTAAGAGCACTTTGGGTTGTTTTTTCTTTTTTCTGTTTTTCATTCGACATTTACAGAGTCGAGGCTAGCTGCACACTTGACCGGTACCCTGGATGATCGACAGCCCACTAGGGTCTTTATTAAACTCCGGACATGTTTCGACTGGCGATGCCACGGTCGGTACCGAAGGTAATTCAACATGTAATAATTCGCTTTCATCTACCTCAAAAAGTCGCCAAAAAGCCATTATTATAATAAAAATTAACTTACATAAACCACGTACCTAAAAACAAAAACACTTATAATACGCACTTCGCTGGTCAAAACCTAAAACTTAAGTGCTCTAATTAAATTATATTTTAAAAAAGCAGCTGTCTAGACGTAGGGGAGAGTGCTGAACCCAGGGACAATTTTGACCTTTTATTTATTTAAAAATTTTAGACAATTTCCGGAATTTATTTTTTAATGCCACTGAAATAAATAATATTAAAGGATTCTAAAATCAATTTTTAATTTTTCTAGGTTTATTTTTTTATCATTTATTTTTAGTTTATAAGTGTCTTGTTAAATGTCCCCAGGTACATCTTTAGGGTGTACCAAGGGACAGTATGTGATGTACCTGGGGACACATAATGTACCTAGGGACGGTTACCAAAAAGATAGAATGCCACTCTTATTTTTAGGAACTTTATTTAGTTTTCAATTTAAAACGTATAAAACAATACAAAACAAAGTTGAACTAAACAAACAAAGGGGGATATTTATTATATTAATGATATCTCAAACTTTAAATATCTTAACTAAACATATTTTTTTTATTTAACAAAGATATATAAACAACAACTATTTAATTCTAACATTGTGGAAAGATATAGTTTCATTTATCCCATGTTCTAATTATCAAAGGCAACACAAAAACGAAGAAGATTCTTACTGCGGGCTGTTTCTCCAACAGGCATCGGTGGCGGTAATTTTAAAATTATGTCTTGTTGACAAACGGCAAAAATCTCGCTTTCCTTAATTTGAATGAAATTATTAGTTTTTTGCATTTTTTTTAAATATTGTACCTCAAATTCTCGCTGCTTGCTATTTGTTGTCCTAATTACATTAGCAACAAAGTACTGTGAGAACTTTTCGCCATTGCATTTCATCTACAGTTTTGTGAACTAACGGTTCCGTTAGAGGTAAATGTAGCTTCATCCGAGAAAAGAACGTTCTTTGGGAGATTAAAATCTTCCTCAATCATACCCTGGAACCAGGCACAAAAATCGAAGCGGGCGTCATAATCCCTATCTTTTAATACTTGTACAAATTTAGGTTTGTACGGATGAAATTTGTTTCTTTTTAATATCCTCCGCACAGATCTTTCGTGAATGTTAGTGATCTCCGATATTTGACTAACTGCTAATTGGGGTGTTTCTGTGATCGACAAACACACATCCAGAGAACCTTCGTCACCTGTTACCGGTTTTTCATGGGACAATTTATACTGATTTTCTACCGATCCCGTTTCTTTAAATTTATTGACTAGACGAGATACTGTGGAATAATGGAGGGATTTATCGGGGTGCCTCTCATTAAAAATTGCTGCTGTTTCTCTATGGCTTTTGTAATTATCTCCAGAAATTAAAATAATTTCTATCTTTTCCTGAAGAAGTAGTGTGGGTGCCATTTTAAGGAATAAAATATTAATAAACTTATGTAAAATATCAAACTTAGTAAGATGCGAGACATAAACCAATGACATAGGTTGAAATCAAACAAATTATAATTTGTTTGACATTTTTCTGTTGTTTTTAACCTACTAGATTATTTGGTTGTTTTAATTTCAGAGCCTGCTTTGGTAGTTTTAAGTACAACTAAATAGATCTGGTTGTTAAATTTATGTGCGAAAAATCTTAATAAAATCTTGATACAGTCATTTCATTAGATTCAAACCATTGCAACAGCGAGCGTCCGGCGAACACCTATTTTTTCGATTTTGTCCTGTCAATTGTAGAATTGTAGATCTGACTCCGTTAGATTTTTTTATGTGGGGATACCTAAAGAACCCTGTGTACAAACATCGGCCCTTTAGGAATATACAAAATTTAGAGAATGTCATTATAAATTGTGTATTGCAAATAAATCGTAAAATGCTCCGAAATGTTAATCGAGAGTTGCGCTGGAGAACAACAGTATGTATGGAGAGAAATGGTGGTCATACTGAGTTTTAAATTTTGTGCACCCAAGGAAAAACAATGATTTTTTGTGTTGTTAGTACAGAATTTGACTACTTTTAAGTTTTTCTTACATTGGTTTTCGTTTATAAAATTTCGATTAAATAAACAGGTAATTTTTTGTTTATTATCTATTTTAATCCCCTTAACTTTACAAAAAGTCGAACTTCAGATATATTTAAGACGATTAAGGTTTTCTCAATGTAATCTCATTGAAATGTCTCTAAAATTTTGACACTGCTGCTAAATACAAATCATTGCAACAGCTAGCGTCCGGCGAAACCCTGTTTTTTTTAATTTTGTCCTGTCAATTGTAGAAAAAACTACTACATTCGTTTATTTTCATCCAGATACATGGGCTTTACATTAGCCAAGCTATCTAAACGAAAAAACCCGGAAATTTGTAAATCGATAAAAAAATATTTCAAAAAAATTGAGTTTTCCAATTTTTTTAAATAAAATCTTAAAATTTTGCACAAGGACCTAGAATTTAATTCTAAGCAATTTTTTCAAATAACTTTTTTTGATATCTCGTCAACTAACCTCACTTTTTGTAAATTAACAATTTTTTTTTTAATTTGACGCTATACCAGTGGTCACGTGACGTATGTCAAAATCGATTTTTAGGTTATCGGACATGCAGAACCGATCCCCTGGGAAAGTTTTTCCGATACTCTCCTAATAAAAATTTTTCTCATATGTTGCGAACTTTTTGCCGGTCACTGTATAAGGCTTCACGTTCGATACGCTCACAGTATACGGATATCGAATCCATATTATAATAGATCCATGATTAATATAGTATTTTGGTTATTGAAATAATGGTAATATAGTTTTCAAAGATGTAGGAATACTTTTGAACTACAATAATAAGTCTATATTTAAATCAATATTTTTTTTGGTTATTTGAATGATGTTTTGTTGAAACAATATTAACTTGAATATAATTAATGTGACAGTGATTATTGAAATAGCATCGCAGTTTTTTCTGTGGACTGCCACCAGAATCAAAAATTAGAAAGTGCCAAATAACAATATCCTTCTGTAGATTAAAAATAAACTGGAAGTAGGTGTCGTTTGTATCAATCATCGCTTAAATTATTTATAGGCCCACTTAAAAACTCTCCTTGAACTAATATAATATTTTTTAAACATTATCCTCCTACTAAAATCCTTCGTATTTGTTTTTAATAAACTTTTTTTAATGTTACCATTTATAAAGGACAAATCGCCAACGCGATCCGGAAAGAAAAAGAGAAAAAAATAGGTTAATTCTGCTTAAGTTAACAATGCCTATTTGATTTATTAAGTGAACAGAAAACGACCATTTCCACAATCGCAAAATTTACAGGAAGTCACGCATTTTCCGTTCATAAAAGTACAAAAGTTATTACTTTATGGCACACAGTAACGAAACAATTTTTATTTAACAGCGGTTTATGGAACTTTGTTTTGTTATTTCCCTAAAGTGAGAAATCCATGTATTTGACCATGTTTCTCTTTCTGATCAGAGGATGGTGTATGGTATAAAATAAACTTCGTTTAATTCTTTATGTTAAATTGCACTACACAAATATCTTTATATAAGTAAATTCTATCTAAATCTAAATGAAAATATCTATTTTTCAACACCTAGTTATAAAAAAAGTTTAACTAATGGAAAGTGAAACGGCAAAAAAAAGTAACGCAGCCGACACCTTTGACGCAACAGTGCCGATAAGGTCTAGCCATAGGCGTCCCAAAATATTCTAACCAATTTAAGATGGGACACAATAAAAAGTTTTAACATTTTAACCAAATATTATTTATAAGTATATCAAAACCTAACTGAATCTGCACAAACGATGTTTAACCATAGAAATAATTGTATTCATGGGCGTACCGTCGACCGATAATTAAGACTTTAAATTAATGGCATAAATACGCTGTTATTTTTATAATCGTTTTGTAGTAAGTGTAACTATATTATATTTACGCCATCGTCCGCTCCCCAGGCGCGCACATATGGGCGTACCTTTACGACGCGCGGTTTGTCATGATCGAGATCAGCTATTCAACTGAGAACCAAGGACACACATAATGGCTCGGATGCGTTATGCATGTCACTTTCTTGTCGTTATTAGCCAGGGCCACGCCTCTTCACTATAATTATTTTTCCTAAGTTTTTCCCTTGAATTATAACTTAGACCACTACCTGTCTAAGAAATTTTTTTAGCATTTGGTGAATACCGTTCTGGTCCCTCTAGTCGGTGGAAGACTCCCTTGACCAAGAACGTTAATTTATCCCAAATTAACAAGTACCAAGTATAGACTTCCTACATCCGAGTACAAAAGCCTACGTCTAATTTCGAGACGCGGAGTGCATGTCTTTCATGCGTTTCACTCAATCGTAACGACAACCGCGGAGACCGCCACACTGAATTTAATCACTAATGCAGAAGACTTTCGTTCTCTTTCCTTATATAGACTCTATTCATGGATTGTCCAGCCAGGCACTCATAGCAAAAAACCCGCCGCTCCTCAGCAGCATTTTGGAATAATTTTCCTCCTTCAAACCATCTTCCCCAAGACATGTATCCAGGTTGAATCTCCTTATGCGTTACAGCTAGCAAGGTAAAGTCATTCGGCCTGTCCCTTTACTAGTGTCGGAGGGATCAAGTGCGTACCGTCCCAAGACATCTTCTTACCTAACACGTCTTTTTTCAAAATTTACTTAGTGGAGTGACGCTCCTCACTAAGCATGTTGAGTTATTATAACTAATAACAGATTAAGGACAGTTGCTTAGTCCCTAACTGCCACGAACTTTTCGTGAATCCCACTCACAACCTTCAATTTCAACGTTGTAATTTTTTGACGGAGTATAGTTTTCCTGTAGACAACAACCGCGGCACCGCTGGACGTAAGTGTCGTTGCTAAGGTGGGACGACCATGATCGTCCGCTCCCAAGATGCGCGTAGCAAGGACCAGCCGCTCGGTAAAATCGCTGAGTTGTGCGACGAAGTTAATTTATTCCAATTACAAGTTGAATTTTATTTTGCAAGGTCCGTATATGTAGGTCCTTTAACTGCAATATTTATTTATAGTTAGCTTTCCAGGTCCCGAATGGTCTCTGGGAGCACATGGTTTGGCAATGTACCGCGTAAGAATCCTGTTCTTAGTGAAGACACGAAATTTATCTTGTCAGCGGATTTGACTAAATTGTTGCGCGAAGAATTTTTTACGATTTTTTATAGAACAAGAATTTTTTAATCCCATCGCAGCCGACACACCGCCTCCAGTTCGAGGACAATGCTGCTTTGGTATTGGGCGAACTATGACTATTTTGGCTTGCAACCCTTACCTAGCCTTCCACAACCCGGGTTAACGGCTTTAAGAGCACTTTGGGTTGTTTTTTCTTTTTTCTGTTTTTCATTCGACATTTACAGAGTCGAGGCTAGCTGCACACTTGACCGGTACCCTGGATGATCGACAGCCCACTAGGGTCTTTATTAAACTCCGGACATGTTTCGACTGGCGATGCCACGGTCGGTACCGAAGGTAATTCAACATGTAATAATTCGCTTTCATCTACCTCAAAAAGTCGCCAAAAAGCCATTATTATAATAAAAATTAACTTACATAAACCACGTACCTAAAAACAAAAACACTTATAATACGCACTTCGCTGGTCAAAACCTAAAACTTAAGTGCTCTAATTAAATTATATTTTAAAAAAGCAGCTGTCTAGACGTAGGGGAGAGTGCTGAACCCAGGGACAATTTTGACCTTTTATTTATTTAAAAATTTTAGACAATTTCCGGAATTTATTTTTTAATGCCACTGAAATAAATAATATTAAAGGATTCTAAAATCAATTTTTAATTTTTCTAGGTTTATTTTTTTATCATTTATTTTTAGTTTATAAGTGTCTTGTTAAATGTCCCCAGGTACATCTTTAGGGTGTACCAAGGGACAGTATGTGATGTACCTGGGGACACATAATGTACCTAGGGACGGTTACCAAAAAGATAGAATGCCACTCTTATTTTTAGGAACTTTATTTAGTTTTCAATTTAAAACGTATAAAACAATACAAAACAAAGTTGAACTAAACAAACAAAGGGGGATATTTATTATATTAATGATATCTCAAACTTTAAATATCTTAACTAAACATATTTTTTTTATTTAACAAAGATATATAAACAACAACTATTTAATTCTAACATTGTGGAAAGATATAGTTTCATTTATCCCATGTTCTAATTATCAAAGGCAACACAAAAACGAAGAAGATTCTTACTGCGGGCTGTTTCTCCAACAGGCATCGGTGGCGGTAATTTTAAAATTATGTCTTGTTGACAAACGGCAAAAATCTCGCTTTCCTTAATTTGAATGAAATTATTAGTTTTTTGCATTTTTTTTAAATATTGTACCTCAAATTCTCGCTGCTTGCTATTTGTTGTCCTAATTACATTAGCAACAAAGTACTGTGAGAACTTTTCGCCATTGCATTTCACCAAAATATAATCACCCGTTTCAATGGACGCATTTAGAAACCTTGATTCTATTTCATCTTCGTGAACTTCTTGGTTAAAATCAAAGTCATCCGAATGATTATCATTTGTAACCATCTCAGCATCACTGTCACTACTACTACTATCAACAATTTTTCGGACAACGGATGCTTTTGCTTTTTGTTTCTGAGATTTTTCTGGTTTCTTTTTTTTGCTTTTCTGGCGTTCGAGTTCTTCCTTAACTGGTGTGTCAGTCAATATAAGAGATTTTCCTTTTCTTCTTTTGTGACTTGCTTTTCTAGCTTCGGCTTTGGGAAATGGCCTAACCATTTCGGGTGTTATTTTAATATTGGGAGCAGATGTAGATGGTATTTCTAATCTGTTGAAAGTATTGAATGAAAGAGTATTTTTTGTCGGCGTCGTTTCGTTATGGCTTGAATGAGTAGTGATGCTTTTAATTGTATCATCATTATAAGTGATTTCTATTGGGGTTGACGGCAAATTATCATCTTTGGTTAAAGCTTCAGTTTCATTATTATTGTTTGGAAATGGACGGTCAGTTACGTATGCTGAAAGACATTCTGACTCATCAAAAACATTTTCGTTTAGCGGAATGATTCCGGTAATTTTAAAACCACTCACAATGTTTTTTGGGGTAAAAGCTAGTTCGTAAGCTTTGCCGGCGATTTCGCAAGCATCATAAATTGTTACAGGCTTGGCAGTATTTCCAGGGGTGCACATCCATTCATTCATTGCCTTATGGTAGTAACTCTTAAATGGGCCAAATACTGAGCGGTCTAAGGGCTGAAGTTTATGACTTGTGTGAGGAGGAATTGTCAATAAACATAGCCCCGCTTCTTTTGCCCTATTGATCACATTAAGAGAAATATGTGATTCATGATTGTCGTAAATCAAAACATGAGGTTCCCCCAAAGTCGGCTTTGCATGGCTTAAAAAATGTTCAATAAATTTTAAAAAAATTTCTTCATTCGACCAGCCACTTGGATTCGTTGCTCCAATAGAACCAGGGGGAGCGCCTTTTAGCATGTGCTGCTTTAGATGGACCCTCGGAAATACAAACATGGGTGGTACAGCATTGCCTACACCATTAACTGCGGCAAGTATTGTCACATTTGAACCACGCTCTCCGGAAGTCATGGTTCCAATCTGTTTAGCACCTTTAGTAGCAAGTATTTTTGGAGGGTTGTGAACAGTCGAGCAACCACATTCATCGGCATTCCATATCTGATGAGGTTGAAAATTGGCTTTGTTCAGAAGTTTTTTATAATTTGAAAAAAATTCGGCTACTGTTGCTTTATTAAAAGCCGTTGAACGAGCTAAACTCGTGGCTTCAGGCTTTCGCAAAGAAATGTCAGGATGACGAACACGAAACATGCGGAACCAACTAACACCAGCTATTTTACTTTCTTCCCAGGCAGGCATATTCTTATTGATAGCACGAGCATACTCATATGCTAGCTTCCTAGTCTGGTAAATAGTTAAGCCATAATGAATCTATGCAGCACGTTTTAGGTAATCAACTAGGTGTTGCTCTTCTTCAGACGAAAATATTCGATGAACATCAAATTTGGGACTATAGGAAAAGTCGGCCTCAGCATCATCTTTCATTTTTTTAACATACCGCCCTATTGCAGATTTTGCCACTTTATATTTATCTGCTGCCGCTCGTAGAGGCAAATTGTTATCCAGGACATCTTGAACTGCTGCTTCCATAGCCTCTTTTGATGGAATCGGCCTTTTTTTCCAGTTTTACTTCGCGGCATTGCAGTATCTAAATTAAAAGAAAATGTTTTACTTTATGTATGGAATTATGTACCAAGGGACATTCCTAAGTTAAGCAAAGCTGTACCAAGGGACGTCCCTTGGTACCGCGGTGTTGTTTGTCCCTTGGTACAAAAATGCGGTCGTTGTAATATCGAATATTTTTTTTTAGGTTAGAGTAATATTAGAAGGTAAACCATTGTTAAACTACTTATAATACCTAAATGATTTAATACATACCTACAAAACAATCTGGGCTGTTTCACTTTTGAAAACAAACATTCACAAAAACTCCTATATATTTTACATGTGCTCTGCAAAATCACAAAACATGTGTCTCCCTCGAAACAAAGCGAGCGACTGATAGTACAAATACCGAAAAGTACACAGTGTTGCCATTGTAATATTGTTCGGCGGGAATTAAAGGCAATTTTAAATGGACCAAATAATGATTTGTCCCCTGGTACATTTGTCCCTTGGTACAGCACTCTCCCCTAATATCGCAATTAGCTGGAAATGACTCCGCCCACTGCATTGGATAATATAATATTACTCTTACAGCGGGTTGCACCAAACTTTTAATCAACCGTTAAATCCTAATTCAGGGTTAAAAACAAAAGATATTCAGTTTAACACAGCGTTAAATTTTTTTTCTTTCTGCAGCAGCCCAAATTTTGAGCTAATCCGTGATTAAACTGACAATTGCCACTAAAAAACCAAGGTGTTGTTTACTTTTTCATTTGTTTTTAAGGAAGAGAGCACTTAACGATGAATTAAACTAATTACACGATATGCTGTGATTAAAGTCGTTTTTGGAAACATTTTTAATAAAACATTGGTTACTTTGGCAAAAGTTTATGTTCCAATACAAAATATTAAAAGAAAAAACCTTCCTTCAATATTTTAAAATAAAACTATATACACTTTTATTGCAGATGGGTATCTAATTTATCATAATGCTTTAAGCAGGTACCTACCTTCACACACTAACAAAAAAATGTAGAAAAAATAAAGTTCATCATGTATAATGTGAATTTTACCAAAAATACGCCTTTCTTCTTCAATAACATACCAAAAGTGCTCTATACCACTATTTTCTTGTTAGATTTGTGCAAAAATAATATTCTATTACTGGAATCCTTCTTGGTTTAAACTATTCGTAATAATATTGTAATTAAAACAATTTTCCTTCTATAAAAATATAGATATTCTGCTAAATTTCCTTTTGCTTGGCTTTCTTCCATCGCACAGTTTTCTTTAACACCTCTCTTAGTTTAAATAGCAAACCCTTTTGTGGTTTTAAAAATAATATAACAACTTATAGAGGTTGTTATTTTCCGAGATTTTCTATTTCCTAACCAAAATAAAAAGAAAATTATTTATCTTATTTACAACAATAATAAAAACACTGGAATCCAAGCAAGTTTGTATTAATCACTTATTTCTTTTTTTTGTCACGGCTTTCTCGACAACAGAAAATAAACAAAATATTTCTTAAAGAAAAACAAAACACGACGTATAACCTAACCTCAAATATTTGAAGTTTTGACGTACCAGTGTTTCCGTTGCCAGAAATTTCTTTATTTGATACTGGATTTTAATTGAGAAAGTACTAAATGTAATGAAAATGTACTAGATCTTCTCAAAACAGACGCGGCAAGCACAGGAGATATAAAACACCTGTACTTGGTATAAAAAAATAAAATACGTAATTATTCCTAATTTTAAAAATGAAACCATTACTCCCAATCTTAAAAAGGTTCTAGATCTAGTACAATTGTACTAGACTGGCAACACTGCTCGCACTGCATTGCATTGATCCGGATCAGTTTACGAGCTTTAAGCGAATATACAATAGGCGATTTTAAATCAGTGACCTAGTCATGGCTACGTCACCTTATTTGGCAACGTTGCTCCAGATACTCGGTGTTTAACCTAAGAAATCAAAGTATTAAGATTAAATGAGACAGTGTTGCCCAATCGTCATGATTTGGTCACTGATTTAAAAATGGCACTTAATTTAAAATGAGGTGTCAGATAACAACAAAGCCATTTTTAAATCAGTGACCAAATCATTACCTAGTCAGACCATTGGGCAACACTGTCTCGTTTAATCTTAATACTTTGACTTTTTAGGTTAAACATTGAGTATATGGAGCAACGTTGCCAAATAAGGTAGCGTAGTCATGACTAGGTCACTGATTTAAAATCGCATCAAATAACATTGAGGTATCGTGAAGTGATCCCGACTAATCTAATTTTTGTCAATAAAATATGGCTAAGTTAATGCACTTGAAAACAATGCGAATTTGTTTGGAGTGCATATTCAACTTTCTTCAATTTAAAAATAACATTAATGCCACAGATCAAACTTAAAAAAAACATTACAATTATTTTTAAAAAATAATAGTTTTTATTATGGAATCTTTATCTAGTTTTACAAATTTTCAGGAAATAATGAACAAACATAATATAAAGAAACTGATGTAAACTTATGTTTTCAAAAATCACAAAACACATTTTATATATGTAAATAACAAATTTTTATTTAAAACCTATTTTAGCATTGATTTGACGTCACCAGTAGGTACTCTTTAAGCCTATATTCTGATTAAAATATCTGCAAGGTTTTTTCTTATGACTTATCTGGTACCTGTAACAAAAGAAAACAAAGCAAATAAAGTAAAAAAATTATACAATTACATAATAATTTTAATAAAAGCACTATGTTCTACTGTCTACAGCCCAAGTAAATAACTTGTTTATAGATATCTTATTCTAAATAGGAACAAGTGTATGGGGATATGGGTTTTATATTCACATGACAAAAATGGTAGTTAAGTAAACGTGCCACAAAAAAATTAGTTAATGAATCATGAGCAAAAAGTTTATTAAAGGAGAAAGAGCAAAATTTTACTTAAACGAAGTTGAGGTGGATTAAATAAATACTCTACAGTTTGCTTGAGTTTGAGCATGACACATGTTAAAAACTTTTCATCGTTATACTACCAGCAATTAGGTTTACAAATTGACCAGTATACTCACCCAGACAAAAAATGTTTTGTTAGCTTAACTGGACAAAAGATATATAGTATGCTATTACGGGTATAAACACAGAACTTTAGGTAAAAATAAGAAACAAAATGGTACTCAAAAATTTCGTAACGTAGGTAGTGATAGCTACATATTTAACTAAGATATTAATGACAATATTTTACCTTATCAAGAAAATAACAACAAAGGTTTCGTTTCCAAATTTTTTCCTTGGCAGTAAGGGATTTTGCTGAATATTGTTTGTGTCTAGGATAATGTCTCAAATAACATTCATTTAGAACTCCGTTGCTTACCTGTAGGTTTATCAGGAAATATGTTTTTGTGCTTTATCTTCCATCAAAAGTTCGATTTTTAGGGTTAGGAATTTTCATTCTTTAGAAATATTAAAATCTTTGAATGCACCTAAAACAAACACATAAATGGATAATAATGACAAGAGGATAGTAGTTAAGGAAGCTGAAAAGCAGCAATTTTTTTATGTAAAGCATTTTTAACGCAAATTTTAAAAATTAACAGAAAAATTATACAAATTTGGCTGGTATCTGCACGGTATTTTATGGTTCAATGGTTTCATACAACTTACCTTAGAAATACATATACATATGTTCAGAAGTTTATTTTCTGCTATATTTGGTAATTTTTCTATTCGCTTTGCCTATTTTCCCATTTAAACATACACAAATATTTTCTTTGATACAAAATATCTTCGCTTTTCAAAAAATACAAAACGCTTTGTTGACAATGTTGACATTAAAATCTGACGTTTATCGCTCGACTTTTCCCGAAACTGCGACCGCTTCCAAATATAAAAGCCGATGTTAAGCGATTGCTGTTTCGAGTAGGCCTGGGCCGGCTTTGATTAAATCTTGGGTAACTTGATCAAAATTTAACAACGCAAATTTAACACGTTGTTAGCTAATCATCCTTGGTGCAACCCGCCGTTAGTGGAAAAGAGATAAAACGCATCGTCGCGGTAGGTGAACAAGCAGATTCTGTTTGGACTGTATACCGAATCCATCACTAAGAAATTTGCATGAAATTGAGTTATTTGCTGTGCGGTATCGAGCGGTCTCGGTATAAGCGGCAGGCCTTTGTCTGGCTTTTTATACCTAAGAATTTATATTTATGAGATTCAGTTAGGACCGGGAAAAGTATACAAAGTCGTTTGTTAGTCACAAATATCTACAGGGTGAGTCGGGAGGAACGCATCAAATTCTAGGAGGGTATTCTCCACGTAAATACAGGGTGTTATGTAATTCACTGTATATACTGAAACCGGTAAATCCGGGTATGAATTCAGGGTGAATAAATGTATTCATAAATGGCGCTTCACAATAAAAAAAAATAGATATCGGCCCTCAAAAAAAATTTTAGTTACTGCGCACCACTGATAATAAATACATGGCCATATAAAAAGCTGTGAGCTAGGTTACCAAATCTCTCAACAATAATGCTATGTAAAAAGTCTGAAGAAATAATATTTCTGTTACCTTTAGAGAAAGAAATCCGGGTCTTAAACCCATTAATGCAATAAAAACTAGCAACAGTTTAACAAAAATAACTCAAAAGAATTGTATGAAGCTAACGTATACAGTATACAAAAAAGGGCTAAATGTGAGTAAAAGAATATGAGGACACATCAGCAGCGCGAAGGTCTCGACCACACGATGAAAATCATCCCGTCCCTCAGATCTCAGCAACCTTGTTTCACTAATATATAGAAAGTGATAGTCCGGAAAGCCCCCGTGAGACCGCTGAAGAACCCCATTTACTGTACCAAGATGGATTAAATGAGTTAGTAAGGGATTTCCATTAATCAAAGTCTCAAGTAGAATTACTTGCATCGCGTATACAACAGTGGAATCTTTTGGAGAAGAAAACAAAAGTTACTATAGTCCGCCATCAACAAGACGATTTTGTGGATTTTTATAGCATGCTTTCTGATTTAGTGTACTGTAAAAACATGAAAGGTGTTTTTATATCTCTTGGAATAGAACACAATCCACAGTAGTGGATACTATTTATCGCCTCCTCTAAAACCTTAAGGCTGTGCTTCTACACAACGGTTATGCTTATCCATCTACACTGTTGTAAAAAATTGACAACAATCAATATATTATATAGAGCACTTGCGCTGATTTTAAAGTTCTTGCAATACTTATAGGGATGCAATAAGGGTATACAAAATGTTGCTGCTTCCTCTGTTTATGGGATAGTCGCGATAAAGTGAATCATTAAGTTTAAAAAGACTGGCTGTCAAGAACATCTTTTGAACCTGAGACTCAAAACATAGAGCGACCTCCTGTGGTGAATCAACAAAAAATAGTATACCTCTTCTTCGCTTTGATGAAAAACTTTGAAAGACTAAGGTTTCCAATATCTCCGAGCAAAGTTTCCTAAATTAAGTAAGGCTAAAGTAAAAGAACGAATATTTGTTGGTCCTCAAAAACGAAGTAAACAAGGATGTCAATTTTAAGAATTAATTAAGCATGGCCGAGAAAGGGGCGTGGAGATCAATGGTTCCAATTTTTAAGAATTTCTCGGGAAACAGAAAGGCTGACAATTACAAAACATTAGCGGAAACATGTTGGAGGCATTCAGACTAGCGGGTTGCAAGATGTCATTAAAAATCCATATGATTCACTCGAATTTAGAATTTTTGTCACAAAACATGGGTGATGTCTGTGACGAACATGGAGAACGGTTCCATGAACACATTTCAGGGATGGAACGGCGTTACCAGGGCAAGTGGAATCCTGTCATGCCATCAGACTATTGTTGGACTTTGAGGAAAAAAGCAGGATATTATGTTATTTATAAACGAAAATCTCAGAGTCAAAAATATTTTAGTTCATAATTAGGGATACCCGCAATAAATGTGTTTTTACAATGCAAAATTTTGTTTTCATACATCTCTCAGAAAATCGAACCAACTTTAAATAATGTTTATGATATACTTTCTTTATACAAGGGCCTTTCAAAATCAGTTACAGTAGTTTGGGAGATCCAGCCAAACTTTCACTTTGGTGACCAGTGATTGGAATTTATGTTTAATACTTCTACAAAGAATTACTTGAAAAATATTTTGATGGAAAAAATTCTGCTTTTAAAACAACATCCTTTAAAATTACAACATCATGTTATGATTATTTTCTATAAATTTGTCACAAGAGCAATTTTTCCGATAAATCCTATTTTTAACGGACATTATTCCACACTATATTTTTATTTCGTGACGCTTTTTGGGTTTATTTTATCCGTTAATTATTAGCTACAAATCCATCCCACTAATTTAAATCGCATATTTTTTAGCTAAAATTATAAATAAATCGGTTTATTTGCATCGGAGACCTGCAAAATTTGAAAATTTTTGAAAATTCAAAATTCGAAGATTGCCATGAAAACAAAGAATTGCAATTTATTTACTCGAATTTATTAAGATATGATATGTGTCAAAACTCCGCAAAAATGCCAGTTTGTGTTGCAAAACTAAAAGGTTTCTGGACCGATTTGTTAGGCATTAAATGCCATTTTTATTGATTTTTCGATGACCCTACAACACTAGAATTCGCCATGTACTCGCTATAACACTTTTGACGTCATAGCCAATGGGATCACGTTTTCTAAGTTTCGAAATTCGCGCGAAAACTTTGCAGAAGATGCAATATGCATATATGCAATACTCCCTATTGATAATAACTCTTTAAGTGAATTAGATGTCAAAGACCACAGAAAAACTAACTCAGTGATAAGATAACTATAAATCGACCATATGTTTAAACGCGAAAGCTTTTTTGATTTTCATTTACAATATTGCAAATGTATTAGAAGGAATATTGTTCTAACAAGAACATTACTTTAAAACATTTTGATATAAATTTGTATTCTTTTATAATGCCTGGATAATATATTTAAAAAAAATATATAAAAAAAATATGATGTATACTTCTTTAGTATAGATCACCCCGTAGGTATTTGAATTACTTATATCATAATGTCAATACATATTTTAGATTAAAAAGAAAAACGTTGTAGTTATCAATCCAGGTGGCAAATAAACAAATAATTGATTAGTTTAAAACAAAGCAAGAAGGTAACGAACAGCAATATGTTGAAAAGTATTTTATTAATTTTCTTTTATTTCTCCCATGTGCAAAGTGCTAAAATTTTATTTATATCATCCACACCGTCACCGAGTCATCAAAAACCCTTTCAACAGATATGGAGAGCGCTTGCTGTTAGAGGGCATGAGGTACACGTAGTTACCCCAAACCCTTTAACAAATCACACATTACCAAATTTGGTTCAATATAATATCAGTGATGTATATACTTGGGTAGCAGATATCAATAAACAACGTGCAAAAACAATAAAGTATACCCTAGAGAAGCCAGATTTTTTTAATGTGCTGTCAAAAGAACTGTTGGTGCCTCGAGGTTGGCATATGCTCAATGAATACACTTTAAACCACGAAGAAGTAAAAAGACTTATCAACCAGAAACCAAAATTAAAATTTGATGCTGTCATTGTCGAATGGCTCTATCCAACTTTGGCAGGTTTTGGAGCTTATTATGATGCACCTTTAATTGGAATTTGCTCTCTGGGTGCTCCAACGAATGGATTAGATGCAATTGGTAATATTCTCAACCCAGTGGTAACCCCTGACCAAAATATACCTCTGAAAAGGGATGACTTTTCATTTCGCGATCGACTGTTGTCGGTCCTATATGCTGTATGGATAAGGATCCTACACCGCTGGTACGTTTTACCTTGGGAAGATCAGATGGTTAAGCAACATCTGGGAAATGATTTGCCCTATTTGGGAGATATTGAGAGAAATATTAGTTTGTTGTTATTAAACAGGAATCAGATTTCCCACAGGACAATGTCTGTAGTTCCAGGGGTAATTGAATATGGTGGTTTTAAATATGACAAAGCAGTACAATCATTAAGTCTTGTAAGTAATCTTAGACAAAAGTACAATATAATATTTATGAACTTTTGAAAAGAATGCAAGGATAGAAAAACTTTCAGTTGCGTATCATATTTATTTAATAAAATAATTTAGTAACAAAATCCCACCTAGTAATGGCATATTTATTGAATAGAAACAATTCAGGATACATCATTCAAATTACGAGTAGTACAAATCTGTCTAGCCGGGGCAGTGTAGCACTATAAAACAACAACCAACTAAAAAGGTTTTTCCAAATAAGGAATCTACTATTCTAAATTTGTAAATTGTGGCGTTTCAGTGATAAATCTATAGTATTTGTTTAATTATTTTCTGTCAGGTTAAATATTAGAAATGTCCTGCAAATTATTGCTAGTTTAAATTAAGGAAAAACATTTTTGGGGCAGCAAAGAAAGTAAAAAATATTTTATAATAATTAGTCATCTAATGCTATAAATAAATATAATAAGGCCACCAATTTCCAAGATTTATTTTTGAGATAATTTACCATCCATTAACAACTGCTTTAATTTTTGTATCTCAGTATTTACAGAGGAAACAACTAAAGAAAAATCATTCGTGTCTGGCTTAGATAAGTCAAGCAAAAATTCATTAAAAATATACTGTGCTTGTTCAACCATTTAGTCAAACTTTTTTATAATTTGTACTTTTTTATTCCAAGTAAAACCAGTTTATTATTATATTATCATGACTTAAAAACTATGGCCTCATGAAACTAAAAATTGCTTCTTTCTGATTAAAGGAATTAAAAGACTACCTCGATAACGCCAAAAAAGGCGTTGTATACTTCAGTTTAGGGGCTGCTATTAAACAGGTAGTATTCTTATCAAGCGAGCAAATACGAATATTTAAGACCGTCCTGGGACAATTACCATTTAGTGTTTTGTGGAAATGGGAAAACGACACTATGGAAGAAAAACCGAACAACGTTTTTATAAGTCAGTGGATAAATCAAACAGCTGTACTGGGTAAGATCATTTTTTATCAGAATTTTGCTCATCAGAACAATGGTCTAAATAAGAAAAAATAAACCAAAACTGATATCACTAGAATATTCTTCTTATAATGTAGGGGTTTGTACATAAACTCCAGCAATAATTGTTTTATTATTTTTTCCTATTGCCTATTCTTCGTTAATATTGTCACGTATACGCCTTAAGACACGGCGCGGCGCTTTTGCCAAATGTTACGTAGGGGTTGATATATTATACGGTTTAGCAAAACACTTATATTTAACAGATACAATACACTTACATTGCAACTAGGTATATTGACGTAGGGGCAGCTTCTGACGGGCCAACTTGTTCGGCCTGAAGGGCTGGCGCTACCGGTGCTGCTAGCGCGACACAACAGTACCGCCTACTTTTTCATTTCGCTGGTACGCTATATCAGTGGCGGTCCCAGGGGGGGGGGGGGGGGGCGGTGGGGGCGATCGCCCACCACCCCTTACCCTCTTAACCCAAGACACTATTTTTAACGAAGAAATAATAAATGATCGATGCGGATAAAACAAAAAATTTAAAACCGTAGGTGCAGGCAGTACACGTCTCTAGAATTGATTGTGGCCTAGATAAAATTGCATGCATGCTATTTTAACAGAAATTTTGAATATACATAGGCAATTTTTTTTTGTAACACACTAACCCGACGATTGGGCCAACCCAACACCTACTAAACCGCCCCCCCCCCTTGAAAAAACACACTAACCCGACGATTGGGCCAACCCAACACCTACTAAACCGCCCCCCCCTTTGAAAAAAGCTGCGACCGCCACTGGCTATATATATATATATATATATATATATATATATATATATATATATATATATATATATATATATATATATATACAGTGACCGGCAAAAAGTTCGCAACATATGGGAAAAATTTTTATTAGGAGAGTATCGGAAAAACTTTCCCAGGGGATCGGTTCTGCATGTCCGATAACCTAAAAATCGATTTTGACATACGTCACGTGACCACTGGTATAGCGTCAAATTAAAAAAAAATTGTTAATTTACAAAAAGTGAGGTTAGTTGACGAGATATCAAAAAAAGTTATTTGAAAAAATTGCTTAGAATTAAATTCTAGGTCCTTGCGCAATTTTAAGATTTTATTTAAAAAAATTGGAAAACTCAATTTTTTTTAAATATTTTTTTATCGATTTACAAATTTCCAGTTTTTTTCGTTTAGATAGCTTGGCTAATGTAAAGCCCATGTATCTGGATGAAAATAAACGAATGTAGTAGTTTTTTCTACAATTGACAGGACAAAATTAAAAAAAACAGGGTTTCGCCGGACGCTAGCTGTTGCAATGATTTGTATCTAGCAGCAGTGTCAAAATTTTAGAGACATTTCAATGAGATTACATTGAGAAAACCTTAATCGTCTTAAATATATCTGAAGTTCGACTTTTTGTAAAGTTAAGGGGATTAAAATAGATAATAAACAAAAAATTACCTGTTTATTTAATCGAAATTTTATAAACGAAAACCAATGTAAGAAAAACTTAAAAGTAGTCAAATTCTGTACTAACAACACAAAAAATCATTGTTTTTCCTTGGGTGCACAAAATTTAAAACTCAATATGACCACCATTTCTCTCCATACATACTGTTGTTCTCGAGCGCAACTCTCGATTAACATTTCGGAGCATTTTACGATTTATTTGCAATACACAATTTATAATGACATTCTCTAAATTTTGTATATTCCTAAAGGGTCGATGTTTGTACACAGGGTTCTTTAGGTATCCCCACATAAAAAAATCTAACGGAGTCAGATCTACAATTCTACAATTGACAGGACAAAATCGAAAAAATAGGTGTTCGCCGGACGCTCGCTGTTGCAATGGTTTGAATCTAATGAAATGACTGTATCAAGATTTTATTAAGATTTTTCGCACATAAATTTAACAACCAGGTCTATTTAGTTGTACTTAAAACTACCAAAGCAGGCTCTGAAATTAAAACAACCAAATAATCTAGTAGGTTAAAAACAACAGAAAAATGTCAAACAAATTATAATTTGTTTGATTTCAACCTATGTCATTGGTTTATGTCTCGCATCTTACTAAGTTTGATATTTTATATAAGTTTATTAATATTTTATTCCTTAAAATGGCACCCACACTACTTCTTCAGGAAAAGATAGAAATTATTTTAATTTCTGGAGATAATTACAAAAGCCATAGAGAAACAGCAGCAATTTTTAATGAGAGGCACCCCGATAAATCCCTCCATTATTCCACAGTATCTCGTCTAGTCAATAAATTTAAAGAAACGGGATCGGTAGAAAATCAGTATAAAGTTTCCCATGAAAAACCGGTAACAGGTGACGAAGGTTCTCTGGATGTGTGTTTGTCGATCACAGAAACACCCCAATTAGCAGTTAGTCAAATATCGGAGATCACTAACATTCACGAAAGATCTGTGCGGAGGATATTAAAAAGAAACAAATTTCATCCGTACAAATCTAAATTTGTACAAGTATTAAAGGATAGGGATTATGACGCCCGCTTCGATTTTTGTGCCTGGTTCCAGGGTATGATTGAGGAAGATTTTAATTTCCCAAAGAACGTTCTTTTCTCGGATGAAGCTACATTTACCTCTAACGGAACCGTCAGTTCACAAAACTGTAGATGGTGGGCCACCGAAAACCCAGACTTTGTAATTCAGAGTAAAGACCAATATAGTTTTAAGGTTAATGTGTGGTGCGGAATTTTCAACCTCAGAATAGTGGGACCTTTTTTCTTTAGAGACAATTTAAATTCAGAACGATATTTAGAATTTCTACAAACTGAGATATCTGACTTTTTAGACAATTTGTCATTAGCCGAAAGAAGAAATTTATAGTTTCAACAAGACGGAGCTAGCATTCATTCCACAAATGAGGTGAAGAGATGGCTGGATCAAGAATTTGGAAACCAGTGGATAGGACGGTTTTCTGAAAATCCGTGGCCTGCGAGATCACCAGATCTGACTCCGTTAGATTTCTTTATGTGGGGATACCTAAAGAACTCTGTGTACAAACATCGACCCTTTAGGAATATACAAAATTTAGAGAATGTCATTAGAAATTGTGTATTGCAAATAAATCGTAAAATGCTCCGAAATGTTAATCGAGAGTTTCGCTCGAGAACAATAGTATGTATGGAGAGAAATGGTGGTCATACTGAGTTTTAAATTTTGTGCACCCAAGGAAAAACAATGATTTTTTATGTTGTTAGTACAGAATTTGACTACTTTTAAGTTTTTCTTACATTGGTTTTCGTTTATGAAATTTCGATTAAATAAACAGGTAATTTTTTGTTTATTATCTATTTTACTCCCCTTAACTTTTCAAAAAGTCGAACTTCAGATATATTTAAGACGATTAAGGTTTTCTCAATGTAATCTCATTGAAATGTCTCTAAAATTTTGACACTGCTGCTAGATACAAATCATTGCAACAGCTAGCGTCCGGCGAAACCCTGTTTTTTTTAATTTTGTCCTGTCAATTGTAGAAAAAACTACTACATTCGTTTATTTTCATCCAGATACATGGGCTTTACATTAGCCAAGCTATCTAAACGAAAAAAACTGGAAATTTGTAAATCGATAAAAAAATATTTAAAAAAAATTGAGTTTTCCAATTTTTTTAAATAAAATCTTAAAATTGCGCAAGGACCTAGAATTTAATTCTAAGCAATTTTTTCAAATAACTTTTTTTGATATCTCGTCAACTAACCTCACTTTTTGTAAATTAACAATTTTTTTTTTAATTTGACGCTATACCAGTGGTCACGTGACGTATGTCAAAATCGATTTTTAGGTTATCGGACATGCAGAACCGATCCCCCGGAAAAGTTTTTCCAATACTCACGTAATAAAAATTTTTCCCATATGTTGCGAACTTTTTGCCGGTCACTGTATATATATATATATATATATATATATATATATATATATATATATATATATATATATATATATATATATATAGAACGACTGTTGATTTTCTTGGGGTAGCGGTCTCGGGACGAAGTAAAACTCTTTTTTCACAAACGCCAAGCTTTCGGAAATTTATTTTTTCCTTTTTCAAGGCTACAATAATGGAAATTATTACATGATAGCTTATATGTATGGTTTTCTTTTTATTAAAAAAACTTAAAAAGAAAAACGGAATATGTTACATATAAAAAGGATCAGGAAGTTATGGTCAATTTCAATTTACTTACGTGCAAATTGAGTAATACTCTGGTGATATGTTTGTTTAATAAGTAAGGCATCATTAGTTATTAAACAAACATATCACCAGAGTATTACTCAATTTGCACGTAAGTAAATTGAAATTGACCATAACTTCCTGATCCTTTTTATATGTAACATATTCCGTTTTCCTTTTTAAGTTTTTTTAATAAAAAGAAAACCATACATATAAGCTATCATGTAATAATTTCCATTATTGTAGCCTTGAAAAAGGAAAAAATAAATTTCCGAAAGCTTGGCGTTTGTGAAAAAAGAGTTTTACTTCGTCCCGAGACCGCTACCCCAAGAAAATCAACAGTCGTTCTATTCAACTGTCGGTCAAGACTACCCTTCCCAGTATATATATATATATATATATATATATATATATATATATATATATATATATATATATATATATATATATATATATATATATATATGTACATATATATATATATATATACATCTTTCATCATTTCTGCGTCCTTTCATAATCCATCATTTTTGCGTCCCCTAGAAATAGAGGCTTTAGGCTTTGTATTTCAAGTGTATATCGATTTTTTCCCTTTTTTTGTATTGCTCCTAATTTTTCTTTTAAATATCTCTTAAAACTAAAATATACCTTTTATTTTATAATGCAGCATTTTCAACTCCTTTCATATTATAATCAAATTTGCGTCCGGCGTATAATTTTGTACATTTGTCGACGCATTTTGCTTCCGAGCCGTATAATATTTGGACACTTCTCTATCATTTTTACTACTGCCCTGTTGCCAGAATTTTGAAAAGTCCGAAAGGTGGGAAAGATTACACAGCGCTTTTGAACCAATGATAGGTATGACTAATCTGTCACCAGAAACAGCTTGAGGGACTGGGCTGTTTATAACTTAAAGGTATAATTAATTGTTTCCTCATAATATGATGAAGACATGTAAATCTTTACGCCAAGAGCAGAATGAGATAACCAAGGTGCTATGAGTCTATTACAAAACCATCGATCTTTTATTAACATGCTTTTATTAGCTTGACTTATAACATTGTAATGGGACATTTCATTAAAAGATATATACAGTATGTATTCGAAATGGAAAAATTTTTGTTATTGATTTTACGAAAAAAGCGTATTTTTATAAAAAGTTCTGCATCGTGAAAAAATAGCATTGCCATTCAGAAATTTGATCCAGTAGGTACGTACAGGGTGGCTCAAAAATGAAAAAGTCATAATCCACGTGAAGCTAAAAAGACAAAATCTTTATTTGAAATTACACTGCCACTGCAAATGTACAATTTAATAATATGTTTTTTTCATTAAAAAATATACAGCATGTCTTCGAAATGGAAAAAATGTATTATTGATTTTACGAAATTGTGTATTTTTATAAAAAGTTCTGCATCGTGAAAAAATAGCATTGGCATTCATAAATTTGATCCAGTACGTACAGGGTGGCTCAAAAATGAAAAAGTCATAATCCACGTGAAGCTAAAAAGACAAAATCTTTATTTAAAGGTACACTGCCACTGCAAATGTACAATTTAATAATATGTTTTTTTCATTAAAAAAATATACAGCATGTCTTCGAAATGGAAAAAAATGTATTATTGATTTTACGACAAAAGTGTATTTGTATAAAAAGTTCTGCATCGTGAAAAAATAGCATTGCCATTCAGAAATTTGATCCAGTACGTACAGGGTGGTTCAAAAATGAAAAAGTCATAATCCACATGAAGCTAAAAAGGAAAAATCGTTATTTAAAGGTAAACTGCCACTGCAAATGTACATACAAGAGTTATTTTTATGATATGTTTGGAACACACAGGAGGTCCCAAAAGTAAAATTAATTTTTTAAAATCGCCGTTACAAAAAAAGTATATCTTCATAAAAAATTCTACATTGTGAAAAAAGAGCATGGTTTAAATATTTTTATAGGGCATAGAGGGTGGCTAAAAATTTAAATTAAAATTGGGACTTTCAGCTTTATGAGCCACCCTGTATTGTCCTTCATCAAGTTTTTGAATAACCATGCTTCTTTTACAATGTAGAACTTTTTATAAAGATATAGGTACTTTTTTTGTAAAATCGGTAATAAAAAAATTAATTTTATTTTTGAGACCTCGTGTATGTTCCAAAACTAATTCACTAAAAAACTAAAAGAACACGCTTTTATGAGTAGCGCACTAAAAAGTTAAAAATAAATTAGGTATAGTTTAAAAAACTATACGGTTTACTGTTAGGTAACTACAAAAGGAAAATAATTATTTTGAACTTTTTAGTGCGCTACTCATAAAAGCGTTTTTTTAGATTTTTAAATTATAATTTATTCTTTTAACCTAAAATGCAAGTTGAAAATATAAGTTTAAATAATATTAATATTATATACATTTTTACTGCTTATTTCTTAATTTGTAAAATTTATTGAAGAATAAAAAGATTGATAACAATAGTAATATGAATAACAATATTGTAAGTATTTTCCATGCTTATAGAATATAATATTATTTTTAGTTTATTTTTATGTGAAATTAGGAATGCTTAGCCGTCGACAAATTTCAATTTTTCATAACAGTAACGGTGTCAGACATTTGCCCTCCTTTTGGTAAAAGTGATAATTAATATATAGGTGATAGATCAAGGCTGACAATTTTTATTTTAATTTACTGACATGTACACATTGCTATCACAGAATGGCGCTTTTTTACCAAGAGTTCTCCGCATTCTTTACATATGAGATCGCTATAAAAAGGAGTTTTGAGCCATGGACTCTCCTTACCTCATTCCATGATTTAAGTTTATTTTGAGTTGTTTTGCTGGAACCTGGAAATAAGATTGCGAATTATAATAAAAACCTATTTTTATTATAACTTTCGTTTATTTTATTTGGGTTAAGTCACCAGATTAGCTCAAAATATGACAAGGCGTCCAACAAAAATTATCCACCTAATAAAACTAAAACAGATATATTTAATGTCGACAGACACAAGCAAGTTTCTTCTTAATGCTTTTTGGCTGGAATCACTATTGATAAGACAGGTGTAATTTGGCAATTAAAGTCTTGCTCATTGCTCAGTGCTCAGCTTTATATAATTAAGGGTTTAAATTGGCAAGTGTTAAGATAAGACAACCAAATTTTATACTGTTAGTTTCTTTTTAATTTTTCTCGTCAACTTATAAAGAAAAGAGCGATTTAAATAACAGTTAAGTACAGTTAAATTTACCAACCGAAATAAACCTTTTTAATACACTACAAAGATAATGTAAAATGTCGACCACAGTAACTGGCGAGCTAGTTTTTTTATTTAACAAATAAATTCCAAAATGTAGTTTTTGTTAAATAACTTTTTAAGTTTTATTTTTTCGAAAAACCGCATCAATCGAAATAGGTGAAAATGTTACACAGGAAACGTATCTAAAACGTCTATAAAACTTAATCATTTTGTTAAACTTAAGCTTCAAAAAGTTTTGCAATTTATATGTCAACTATATGTACAAAATACAGTTTCTGTAACATAAATCGTTTTCGAGTTTGAGCAACAAAAAATAGAAACTAATTTTGAAGGTGCTCTGTATATATTTCACCGGAAATACAGCCTGTTCCAAGCCAGGTTGAAAAGTAGTCCATATGCAAAATTTTTCCTTTTCTTTTTGGTCAAGCAGTTTTAAGCGTTCGCTCCAACAGACAATCCGACAGACAGGCGGACAGACAAACCGACGAAAATGGGAGACCATCTGATATAGGGACCTCAACACGTAAAGATCTGAAAAAATCCCGGGAAGTGATTTTTTTCTAGCGAGAGAAGTAAAAAGTTGAAATTACTAAAATTAGAAATGATTTTTAAAAATGCAAAAATATTCCGTGAAAAGATAAATTTAGGATGTGTAGAAATGTCAAATTAAAATTAATAACCTCCAGTTATAATGAAGTGGTAATTTCCATAAGAAAGTGCGATTATTTCTTGATATTATACCTTTAAAATGGGCTAGTACAAACTATATCCCAAATCGATTACTTGTTATATTTTAGAAACAAATATAAAATGGTATAGATTTTTTTGTAATAAAAAAGCCTTAAAATTAAAAGTACTAAAACTTTTAAAGCTCCAACAAGAAAAGAAAATTTTACGCGGCTGTTGTATCTAATAGAAAATAAAATTTCATTGTTCCTAACTTACACCCTGTACAGGGTGTCCCATTTTCGGCACTTTTGCGGGGTATCTCCCTTATTTTTAAAGATAGAGGGTCGCGGTTTTCGCGACAGTGTGCTACTTTTTGATGAAACGAAAGATGGCATAAAAATATTTTTCATGGCCCCCTTCGTTTTTGACATACAGGGCGAAATTGATTTTTTCCCATTATCGGACCCCCCTCGCATTTCAGTTATCTTGTAACTTATAAAAAAAGTAAAAATGGATCCTATTAGAGTTTTCTACGTAGAATCGAGTGGCGTGGTTAGATTTTCATCAGATGTGATATTTTTTGAGATATTAACCAAATACATGTTTTTTTAAATGGAACACCCTGTATATTTCTTAACCATTAAGTTTCCCCTTTCCAGAGCTTTTCAAAAATATATAACACTTTATAGTTATTTTTTATTTTTAGCCCTTAAATCGAACTATTTAATTTTAAACTTTAATTTTGCGTAGTTGGCTGTATTTAACAACTGGTTTAACGTCAATTCAGGTATTTAGATTTAAAAATGAAACTGGTTAAAACCTGTATTTTAATTAATTTATTAAAATTTGTATTATTTTTAACCTACAACACTACTTGTTATCTAGATATATAGAAAATCCTATCCAGAACTAAAACTGTTTAGTTTTTAATCACTTAAAGATTAAATTAGTTGTCTTGAATTATTAATAGCAAATAAAAGTCAAATTTAAAAACAAAACATACAAAACTTTAGGTAACGAAAAGAGCTAGAACCAATTAAATGGACTAACTCTTTTCGTTACCTAAAGTTTTGTATGTTTTGTTTTTAAATTTGACTTTTATTTGCTATTAATAATTCAAGACAACTAATTTAATTTTCAAGTTATTAAAAACTAAGCAGTTTTAGTTCTGGTTGGGATTTTCTATATCTATATAGATAACAAGTAGTGTTGTAGTTTAAAAAATAATACCAATTTTAATAAATTAATGAAAATACAGGATTTAACCAGATTCCTTTTTAAATCTAAATTCCTGAATTGACGTTAAGCCACTTGTTAAACACGGCCAACTACGCAAAATTAAAGTTTAAAATTAAATAGTTCGATTTAAGGGCTAAAAATAAAAAATAACTATAAAGTGTTATATATTTTTGAAATGCTCTCGAAAGGGGAAACTTAATGGTTAAGAAATATACAGGGTGTTCCATTTAAAAAAACATTTATTTGGTTAATATCTCGAAAAATATCACATCTGATGAAAATCTAACCACGACACTCGATTCTACGTAGAAAAATCTAATAGGATCCATTTTTACTTTCTTTATAAGTTACAAGATAACTGAAATGCGAGGGGGGTCCGGAAATGGAAAAAAATCAATTTCGCCCTGTATGTCAAAAACGAAGGGTGCCATGAAAAATATTTTTATGCCATCTTTCGTTTCATCAAAAAGTAGCATACTGTCGCGAAAACCGCAACCTTCTATCTTTAAAAATAAGGGAGATACCCCGCAAAAGTGCCGAAAATGGGACACCCTGTACAGTACAACTGTTCTATTTCTACTTTACATTCCACTTACAACACCATTGATTTTTGACACTTTAACGGTAATTTTGTATTGCAGCAATTGCAGTATACCTATTCAAATAAGATATGCAGGCATGCATCGCTGTTTTATTTAATAACTAGCTTTCGCCCGCAACTTCTTCCATGGTATAACAATTTTACTCCATTACAAACTTTAAATACCATCGTAATACCCCCTTAGGGGTTGATTTATTGAAAACTGAAAAAAAAACACGTGTTTAAACATTAACTCTCAGATACACTAAGAAGGTTTAAGATTTAGTACTGCATGGTTTAAATTAGGATCTTCTAGTTGATCAGGTATGTTTTGACAGGTTTTTTCCTGTCATAGTTAATAAGTCTTCGTTAAAAACTTATGAAATATTCCGTTCCGTGCCGTTCATTTTCTTCACATTCGTTAGACAAAATTAGATTTTCTGACCTCAATTGACATACTTATTAGTTAACATTTTTGGGGAAATTGCCATTCGCTCGTTTTTACCCCCCCCCCCCCCCCGTTAGTTTTTTTAAATGTTAGACAAAATTAAATATTTTGACCCCAATAACCCCGAAAACAACATTAACATTTTTAGATAATTTCCCAGTTGCTCCTTTTTACCCCCCCCCCCCCGGCGTTATTTTTTTAAAAATGAGTTTCAACAAAATTAGATTTTCTGTTCTCAGTAACCCCCAAAATTAGTTAACATTTTTGGAGAAATTCCAAACCCCGCGCCTTTTTATTCCCTCTGCCCCACCGTTAATTTTGTTTACATTCGTTAAACAAAATTAGATTTGCTGACCTCAATAACCTTGAAAATCATATATCAGATAACTTTTTTTGAAAAATGATCAGTTGCCTGTTTTTATTCTCCCTCGTTATATTTTTTTAAATATGTTAGACCAAAGTACATTTTTTGACCGTAATAACACCGAAAATGACAAATTAGTTAACATTTTTTCAGTCGCTCCTTTTTATCCCCCCGCCGTTAATTTTTTAAATATAGGTTTCAACAAAATTAGATTTCTGACCTAAATATCCCCGTAAATGACAGATTAGTTAACATTTTTGGAGAAGTTCCCAGTTGCGCCCTAATATCACCCCACTCCCCACGTTATTCTTGACATCCATTACACAAAATTAGATTTTCTGACCTCAATAACCTCGAAAATAACATATTAGTTAACATTTTTGAAGAAATTCCCATCAGCTCCTTTTCCCCAAAGTCGTCCGTTCCCCAGACGCGTACTTTTCCAAGGTCGCCCGGAACCTAGATTCGTATTTTCTTAAAGGGCGTCCGCTCCCCAGACGCGTATTTTCCCAAGGTCGTCAGTTTCCCAGGCGCGCATTTCTCTAAGGTCCTCCGGTTCCCAAACGCGTAATTCTTTCCATGGCCATCCGCTCCCTAGATGCGTATTTTCCTTAAGCGCGTACTTTTTTCGAAGATCGTTTGTTCCCCAGACGCGTCTATTCCCCAGGGTCCTCCGTTCCTCAAACGCGACTTTTCATCAAGGTCGTCCACTTCCCAGGTGCGTATTTTTCCCAAGATCGCCCGCTCCCCAGACGCGTATTTTTACAAGGTCGTCCGCTTCCCTAGATGCGTATTTCCCCAAGGTCGCCCGCTCCTCAGACGCGTATTTTTCTAAGGTCGTCCGTTTTAAAGAAGCTTATTTACCTCAAGGTCGCTCCCTCCCCCGACGCGTGTTATTCCTTAGGTCTTCCGCTCCCTAGGCGCGTATTTTTCTTAAGGACGCCCGCTCACCGGACGCATATTTTTTCCAAGGGCGCCCCTGGTGTGGCATTCAAGTGGGCAGCCTTATTACTTAACATTTTTAGGTAAATTCCCATTCGCTCCTTTATATCTCCCCCTCCCGTTAATTTTTTAAAAATCAGTTCCAACAAAATTAGATTTTCTGACCTCAATAACTCTGAAAATACTAAGCTAACATTTTTGGAGAAATTCTCAGCCGCCCTTTTATCCCCTATCCCCTCCCTTCTCTGTAAATTTTATTTAGCATCTGTTACACAAAGTCAGATTTTCTGACCTCAGTAATCCCGAAAATGGCCCATTAGTTAACATTTTTGGACAAATTCCCAGCCGCCCCTTTTTATTCGCCCCCCCCCCCTCCCTACGGTAATTTTTAACTCCTGCTAGAAAAAAAAAATTCTGACCTCAATAACCCCGAAAATGACATATTAGTCAACATTTTTAGAAAATTCTCAGTCGCTCCGGTTTTATCCCCTCTCACCTCCTCCCCTTTATTATTTTTTAAAGCTAAATCGTTTCACGTGGATTATGACATTTTCATTTTTGAGCCACCCGGTAAGTATAAGATCAAATTTTTGAATAGCAATACTATTTTCTCACGATGCAGAACTTTTTATAAAGATACACTTTTTTCGTTAAATCAATAATAAAAAATTTCCATTTCGAAGATATGTTGTATATTTTTTAATGAAGAAAACATATTATTGAATTGTACATTTACAGTGGCAGTTTACCTTTAAATAACGATTTTGTCTTCTTAGCTTCACGTGGATTAGGACTTTTTTATTTTTGAGCCACCCTGTTTATACAAGATCAAATTTTTGAATAGCAATGCTATTTCCTCACGATGCAGAAGACATGCTGTATATTTGTTAATGAAAAAAAAAACATATTGAATTGTACATTCGCAGTGGCAGTTTTCCTTTAAATAACGACATTGTCTTTTTAGCTTTACTTGGATTATGACTATTTCATTTTTGAGCCACCCTGTACGTACTAGATCAAATTTTTGAATGGCAATGCTAGTTTTTTACGATGCAGAACTTTTTATAAACAGATAGGTACTTTATTCTTAAAATCAATAATACATTTTTTCCATTTCGAAGACATGCTGTATATTTTTTAATGAAAAAAAATATTATTGAATTGTACATTTGCAGTGGCAATTTTCCTTTAAATCACGATTTTGTCTTTTTAGCTTCACTTGGATTATGAATATTTCATTGTTGAGCCACCCTGTACGTACTAGATCAAATTTTTGAATGGCAATGCTATTTTTTTACGATGCAGAACTTTTTATAATCAGACACTTTTTTCGTAAAATCAATAATAAAAATTTGTCCTTTTCGTAGACATGCTGTATATTTTTTGAATGAAAAATACATATTATTGAATTGTACATTTGCAGTGGCAGTTTACCTTTAAATAACGATTTTGTCTTCTTAACTTCACATGGATTAGGACTTTTTATATTTGGGTCACCCTGTTTATACGAGATCAAATTTTTGAATAGCAATGCTATTTTCTAACGATGCAGAATTTTTTATAAAGAGACACTTTTTTCGTAAAATCAATAATATTTTTTTCCCATTTCGAAGACATGCTGTATATTGTTTTAAGAAGAAAAAAACATATTATTGAATTGTACATATGCAGTGGCAGTTTTCCTTTAAATAATGATTTTGCCTTTTTAGCTTCACGTGGATTATGACTGTCATTTTTGAGCCACCCTGTACATACTAGATCAAATTTTTGAATCGCAATGCTGTTTTTTTACGATGCAGAACTTTTTATAAACAGACACTTCTTTCGTAAAATAAATATTTTTTTTCCATTTTGAAGACATGCTGTACATTTTTTAATGAAAAAAATATTGTTGAATTGTACATTTGCAGTGGCAGTTTTCCTTTAAATCACGATTTTGTCTTTTTAGCTTCACTTGGATTATGAATATTTCATTTTTGAGCCACCCTGTACATACTAGATCAAATTTTTGAATGGCAATGCTGTTTTTTACGATGCAGAACTTTTTATAATCAGACGCTTTTTTCGTAAAATCAATAATAAAATTTTTTCCATTTTGAAGACGTACTGTATCTTTTTTTAATGAAAAAACATATTGAATTGTACATTTGCAGTGGCAGTTTACCTTTAAGTAACGATTTTGTCTTCTTAGCTTCATGTGGATCAGGACTCTTTTATTTTTGAGCCACCCTGTATGTACTAGATCAAATTTTTGAATGGCAATGGTATTTTCTCACGATGCAGAACCTTTTATAAACAGACACTTTTTTCGTAAAATCAATAATAATTTTGTTCCATTTCGAAGACATGCTGTATATTTTTTCAATGAAAAAAAACACATTATTGAATTGTACATTTGTCGTGGCAGTTTTCCTTTAAATAACGATTTTGTCTTTTTAGCTTCACGTGGATTATGACTGTCATTTTTGAGCCACCTTGTACGTATCAAATTTTTGAATGGCAATGCTGTTTTTTTACGATGCAGAACTTTTTATAATCAGACACTTTTTTCGTAAAATTAATAACAAAATTTTTTCCATTTTGAAGACATACTGTATATTTTTTTAATGAAAAAACATATTGAATTGTACATTTGCAGTGGCAGTTTACCTTTAAATAACGATTTTGTCTTCTTAACTTCACATGGATTAGGACTTTTTATTTTTGGGTCACCCTGTTTATACGAGATAAAATTTTTGAATAGCAATGCTATTTTCTAACGATGCAAAATTTTTTACAAAGAGACACTTTTTTCGTAAAATCAATAATATTTTTTTCCATTTCGAAGACATGCTGTATATTTTTTTAAGGAGAAAAAACCATATTATTGAATTGTACATATGCAGTGGCAGTTTTCCTTTAAATAATGATTTTGTCTTTTTAGCTTGACGTGGGTTATGACTGTCACTTTTGAGCCACCCTGTACATACTAGATCAAATTTTTGAATCGCAATGCTGTTTTTTTACGATGCAAAACTTTTTATAAGCAGACACTTCTTTCGTAAAATAAATAATATATTTTTTTCCATTTTGAAGACATGCTGTACATTTTTTAATGAAAAAAATATTATTGAATTGTACATTTGCAGTGGCAGTTTTCCTTTAAATCACGATTTTGTCTTTTTAGCTTCACTTGGATTATGAATATTTCATTTTTGAGCCACCCTGTAAGTACCTACTAGATCAAATTTTTGAATGGCAATGCTGTTTTTTACGATGCAGAACTTTTTATAATCAGACACTTTTTTCGTAAAATCAATAATAAAATTTTTTCCATTTTGAAGACGTACTGTATATTTTTTTAATGAAAAAACATATTATTGAATTGTACATTTGCAGTGGAAGTTTACCTTTAAGTAACGATTTTGTCTTCTTAGCTTCATGTGGATCACGACTTTTTTATTTTTGAGCCACCCTGTATATACTAGATGAAATTTTTGAATGGCAATGGGTATTTTCTCACGATGCAGAACCTTTTATAAACAGACACTTTTTCGTAAAATCAATAATAATTTTTTTCCATTTCGAAGACATGCTGTATATTTTTTTAATGAAAAAAACACATTATTGAATTGTACATTTGTAGTGGCAGTTTTCCTTTAAATAACGATTTTGTCTTTTTAGCTTCACGTGGATTATGACTGTCATTTTTGAGCCACCCTGTACGTATCAAATTTTTGAATGGCAATGCTGTTTTTTTACGATGCAGAACTTTTTATAATCAGACACTTTTTTCGTAAAATCAATAACAAAATTTTTTCCATTTTGAAGACATACTGTATATTTTTTTAATGAAAAAACATATTATTGAATTGTACATTTGCAGTGGCAGTTTACCTTGAAATAACGATTTTGTCTTCTTAGCGTCACGTAGATCAGGACTTTTTTATTTTTGAGCCACCCTGTATGTACTAGATCAAATTTTTGAATAGCAATGCTATTTTCTCACGATGCGGAACTTTTTATAAACAGGCACTTTTTTCGTAAAATCAATAATAAATTTTTTTCCATTTCGAAGACATGCTGTATATTTTTTTAATGAAAAAAAAAACACATAACTTCAGCAAAAAAAAACTTAAAACGAGACCATTCGGAAAAACTCATCGACAAACCAAGTTGAAGAAGTCCGTTGAAGAATTATGCGTGAACATATAAAGAATCTCACATGCGGGCCGAATAATTGATAACCTCCTCTTGAGAAGACGGTTAAAAAGCACACCGCTTAGCGAAAATGCTGTTCACTGCGTCACGGACACTTCATAATTATAGAACTAATATTTAAATACAATTTTATCATACTTTAGCGTTGCCAAGTTTCTGGTAGCAAAATCCACCGACCAGTAAAACTTTTAAAATACGCATGTATAATTTTGCGCCTCTATCGGAAATTTTTACAACTAAAATTTATACGTCTTCATTTATTTTTCGATCATTTTTACTTCCATTTCGTACCGCTATTATTCCCCGCCACTAGTTTATGCTTTAAACTGTCAAAGAACAATTTCTTTACGTAAGGTATGGTACTTTGGACCAGCCATTGCGACAATGTGGGACTTAAAATTTATAGCCATGTTCGAGAAAAACGCCTAAGTTAATCTTGCGTCCGATATACGGCAGCAAGTTTGCAGCGGTAGCAGAAATGATAGGGATTAGACCCCTTTCGGAAGCAAAAATGATAGGGTGATGTATATATATATATATATATATATATATATATATATATATATATATATATATATATATATATATATATATATATATATATATATACATATATTTATTTCTATATAAAAATTTTAGCGGACTCTTTGCCAGTTCTGTGCAAAACGTACCTAAGCACACCACTGATGCAGTTTAAATTGTCAGTACTGGTTATCCTTTACGAAAAATATCTATATTTCTTCTAAAAAATGTTAATTTTAGTTAATTAGCCACATTTCCGTATTTTCAGTTAAATAAATTTTATTTAACTCCAAGCGAATTATATAAGAATAACCCTTATTTTTGTTCATATCAGTTAATAAATTGTATTTGCTTCAGCTTTTGGTATTAAAGTAACAAACAAAATATTTATTATCCAAATTATTAGGTATTTAACCAAAAAATAAAAAAATTTAAAATCCTAAGCAAAAAGTTCCTAAGTTGATTTTTATTTATTTTTGTTTTTGATTTCTCTATGCTGAAGTAGTTACATCCAATAAATCTATTCGTGCAATGTTTCAAAAACTGTAAAGTATCTTGAACCAACAAATAACACACTTTGTTGATTCCGCAGTTGGTTCTTTATGAAACATTTTTATAATATTTAAAATTAAAACACTTTTTGCTTTTTAATGTTTCATGGGTTTAATAGAGTATACCCCAAGATTTATAAACCAACAAGGTTACCTCATAGAGTAGCTTCCGGGTGACGTCGAGTGGCGACCGGTGGCCGGTTTTCTAGCGCTTCTTCACTCAAAACTTTAACATGTGACTACTATCCATTTCTAAAGTTTTGACCCCTCAGTTTGGAAGCTTGTAAAGTAAAAAGTACAATTTAAAAAAATATAATTTTCACATATTTCGGTCAAGTTACTTGTCTCTATTACACATGTAAAACTTTGTAACCGTAGATGCCTTGGTGCTTTTCTAATGGGAAGGTAAGTGTAAAATTGTCACCATTTTTTCCCTATTTCATCAATTACTCAATTGTAAAAATTTATTGGGCCTTACTGGTACTCCCAGGCCTAACTAATTTTTTACACGCGATAAAGTGAACCTTACTTTAGTGCCAAAAAATATTAGTTTTATTTTTTTTTCTTAGGTTTGGTAGTAATATTCAAAAAATGATTGTGGTTATGTAATTACTACCAGTAATCTTACAGCAAAAATTTTTGTTTTTTTGTATTACATATAAAGATATGTAACTTTACGTTTAACGAAAATTTTGTTTTGGCAGTTGTCATAAACGTAAATACAAACAATTAATTTGTGTAAAGGATAGCAGCATTGTGCTTGCGGGATGGAGCGGGGCGTCGAAGGTGCAATAGTATGGGTGTTAAGGTAATAATCATTAAAGTAATGCAATATAGTGACGGTTTTTTTGTGCTCTATATGATAACTTAGGTAACTGGTAACATTAAGAAAAAATAAGTATATGCATTGGTACATATTTACATTTATTTGTATTTAACGATTTTCGATTGTTTCATTACGATCTATAAAATAGGCAAAACGTGTGTAGTAGAACAATAGTAATTTAAAAATATTACTTCAAAGTTAGTAACGTAAATAGGCCGATTAGCTTTATTTATTGATAATTCACCTAAAAGAAAAACAATATTTTTGATGTTCCCTTATTTTTATGATTCGCATATTTGGAAAATTGTAACAAATGCTGAGGTAAGTTTGTCTGCATTTGCCTTTGCTTAATAATAAAAGAAATATGTGAAAGTGGCCTGTTTACGTAGAATCATATCTGATTTAACTTTTAAGGTACAAAACCCTGATAAAATTTAGTTAAACCTAAAACTAAAAATAACCTGATTGGATTACACCACTCTTTTTTACCGAAGAATACCTACACTTATGGATCGTTTTCTCCTTCTTCATCATTACTAAAGTCTTCATTTGAATCATCATCTTCATCTAAATTTATAATTAATGGTTCTACAACAACATCAACTAAGTGGTCTTTTTCTCTGTAGGATTCCTCAGTTTTATTAGCGTGTCCAACGCAATTTTCCCAAACAGAATTTGGCACGTTCTGCATCGTTTCAAGACACAAATTTAGTACATTTGTGATTTTAAACGTAGTATTCAATTTTGCCACTTTATTTTTCACATATGCCCAAATTAATTCAATTGCGTTGAATTCACAGTGTGCAACTGGCAACCATAGAAGCTTTACATTATCATTACGTAACTCCTTTGCAATTGTATCTAAAAGATACGTTTTTGGAAAGTGATAGTTCTTGCATAGATCTAACAGCATTGGTTTGGTTAATTCATTAAACGTTGTAAATCCATCGGGCAATGTTGCTTTTCGCTGGGACATCCATTCTATTATTTTTTGTTTTGTCCAGGCAGCTGTAGGATTTCGAAAATTAGGATCCAAAGATCCAACATTGTATGATACGGTGCATAGTCAATTACGATTACTGATTTGTCAGGTATTACGGAAAGCACTGTCCTAAACCATTCTTCGTAATGTTGTTTATTCATCTCGTTATGGTAATCCACTGACGCCGCACTTTTTTCCCAACGAAACACTTCAGGCAGCCATCCAAAAACCCATTTTTACTACCAATATGTAAGATAATAACCCGTTGTCCTGATCCTGATGGCCGTTTTATTCCACCTCTAAAGCCATTAATTTCCTGTATACCACCTCTGTATTCATCAAAATTATCCCGTTTTGTGGGATTAACTCTTTCAACCCAGCCAAACTTCCTTGAATGATTTGCACCGCACCATGTTTCATCTGTATAAAATATTTGCCCAGAATCTTACGATATCTCTTTATGGCGTAAAAGGATTCCGCTCTTCTGGCAGCAGTTGTGTTTTGTTCCATTAAAATTGGCTTATTAATTGTTTTTATAGGAAAACCCAAGTTCTTTAATCCATCGGTACAAAGTCATTTCTGAAAATTCTGGTAAATAATCGACATCTTCTTTCAATTTCTGGTAAACTTCTTTTATAGAAGGAAACCGGCGCTCCAGGTAAAAATTTAATATTGTTCTCCTTATGGCGCCCTGCAAAATCTCATCACATTCCAGTCGGGGCCTTCCACTTCTTCCTTTTGATGGTATACTAATACCGGAACTTTTTTCTTCCGCAGTATCACGTTTAATGGTGCTTTCACTAATACCCAGGCAATCTGCTGTTCTTTTAACCACTTGCTCAATCAAAATATTTTCCAAACCGGTGTCTTTCTCTTTTGTTGAAAGTACGCTCTGACTTTTAATATAATATTTTTCATTTGTTCGTTGCACTGACGAGATATTTTAACTTATTAGACTGTAGTTAGGTACCGTATTTTTGGTTCAGATTACATCAGGTATTTATATAAATTCGAACAAGATAATTTTAAAAATCGTGTGAAAACAATAATAATTTCAAATTACTATCTACCACTAAAACCAAAAATTTAAATCAACAATAACTAGATATAAACAACCACAATCAACTAAATAATATTATTTTACAAATCTTTTCAATACATAACAAATAAATTAAATTCTAAACAAATAAAAATACATGGACCTACGGACTACAGACGACCTTTACGACGAATCCACCGTACTGTGATTATGTCGGTAAAGGAGTTTAACACTTTGCATCTCTTTCTTCTGTGGCTTTTAATATTTATTACAATTTTACAAGAACTAAAGGTGCTTTTTTTAATTTTGTGTAATAAAATACATTTGTATAATAATAACTACGTCTACGAGTGTAAAGATTTTTTTTAAAGTTTTAAATTGTCCACAGTACAGCTGATACACAAACATCATTAAAAAATAAAAAACTAGAATTTTAGACACATACTACCAATCTCTTGCGAAAGTATAGATATTTTTCTATCTACCTTCAAAATTGCATTTAAATAGGGAAAAAATTAACCAATATATACACATGAGAAAATCGTTTATCAGTATTAACGCAGTAAAATCGTTGTTATTTTCTACTTGATTATGAATAAGTTCAATATCGTTTACACTACAATAATACATTTTTTGGAAGAAACTCTTGGATAACGTCCTAACAAGCTGTAATTTTTTCAGATTATTCTGCCCCGTGGTTTTTTTGTTATTGACCCTCAGACTGAGGGGTCAAAACTTTAGAAATGGATAGTAAGCATATTTTGCACTGAACTCTTTAAATGATTTTAATCGGACAAGTTTGTAAAACATTTTTAAATTTGAAAATAAACTTAAAATAGTTTTCATTTTAAATTCAAAATAAATGTATTTATGTTTAGATTAAAATTGTGAATCTAAAACTGTTGTTTTAGATTCAGTAGAAGCAGTAAGCAAGTGAAATGAATAATAATTTTTTAATAATTGATTTTTTATTAAAAACACTACATGGAATAAGTTAAAATTTTTAACTTAAGATAATTCAATATTATTTTTTTAGTAATTCTGCATTACTAAATTAATTTAACTTGGTATTACTAAATTATTATAATCCAATAGGTACTAAGATCCTGAAAAGCTCTAACTGTCAGAGAATGGCCAGAAAAGACTATTTAATGACCCGGAATCCTCGTGCGGCATTACAAAAGAACAGTTAGCAGACCATCGAAATATAGACGGAAAATAACGTTATGGAAAGTTTCCCATAGGTTGTGTGATACCCAAACACAAATAGGCAAAAGAGTGCATCAAAGGATTATCGCTTAAATTTATGTTATCTCTGTCAATCGGGGATAGAGCGTAGGCCTGAAAGAAGAAGCTCTCTGCTGGTTTTGTCTAATAGAGGAGATCGATACACATTGTTATTCCATTACTACTAGTGTTTTTATGGCCTGCGTGTTTATAAATTTTCTCGTTACCTTGAGACCCAACAGGTCCGGGGTATTTATTTTCAAGGGTTAATTGAAACCGAAACTTTATTTGGAAAGTTTGGGAAACTTCGTTTAGAGGTAATAATTGTGAAAGCCTAGCAAAAATTAAGAGCAAATCCTTTAAAGATAATAATGTAAAGAATTACAATAGATTTGCTAACATCGCAGTAAACTATAATATACTTCTAGATGGAGTATGTGCTAGAATTAGCTAGTGTCAGTTCTTTTTGTCAACCACCCCCATTGATGAATATGCAGTTTAGACCTTACTGAAATAATAAATATTATTTTAACCCTTGTCGTACCACCAAGCAACCGACATTGACATTTTTTATGATATTAAAACCAGTCACTCTTTTTATTTCTAATCTATACACTATATTACAATACATTTACTAGTAGCCTTTTATACAGAAGTAGCATGTAACAAAATTACACTCAACATCAAGAACCACACCATGAAACGTTCGATCTTGTTGGCATCGCTTTCGAACGTGATCTCAGCTAGCAACAAACACATTACTTCAGTAGCCACATCGGCAGCTAAAAAGCTTGGTTTTCTCTTTCGAGCCAGAAAATACTTCTCCCCTTCCAACTTACACGCTCTCTATGTTTCCCAAATAAGACCCAACCTAGAGTACTCCCACATGTGAGGATCGTCATCACCTTCGATACTTAACATCCCTGATTCTATCCAAAAGAGAGCCATTCGACGCATCAATGACCCAGTCCTCACAAGAAAACTCCCTTCTCTCGCTCACCGCCGCGCTGTTAGGGATTTATCCCTTTTCTATCGATACTTCCACGGATTTTGCTCTGAAGAACTAGCCAGTATTATTCCCCCCTTGAGTGTTCCCAACAGAGCAATCAGAGGCACGTTACATATGCATCCCTTTACTGTTATAGTAAAGTTACTCTAAAGTCTAGGACAGACCACTTCTCTCGCTCATTTTTTCCTAGGGTCTCCAGATTATGGCACAAATTGCCTGTAGACGTTTTCCCTTCCCGTCCCAACCACCAATCCTCTAAATCCCGTGTCAATAGACTACATTTCCGTTCTCTTGAGACGCCCACGGTACGTTAGTACTTAGGCTTGAAGTCTACGTGGGATGTCTTAGATAAAAAAAACTGCCAATTACATTTCCTATTGTTTTCATTATTTCAGTATAATTTTGGGATTTTCGTTTTATAAATAAAAAATTGGCTAGAAGTACTCTAAGAGTACTCTACGTTAGGTCTTTGTTGGAAAACATAGAGAGTGTGTAAGTTGGATGGGGGGGAAGTACTTTATGGTTTGGAGACTGGGTTTGGAGGCGTTGAACTGAACAAGGTTTTTGGCACCCTAGTCTTAGATTGTTGGAATGAAGAGTACTATCGTCAGCGTAACTGTGGATGTGATTTGTTGTTGAAAGGAGCAGACCATTTACGAGAGGGAGAAAGAAATAGGATTGAACCTTGGAGTACCCCAGCATTGATCCAGTTGGGATGGAAGTTAGATAAGTGACCGTCCTCCACGACAGATATATGCGCCTGTTAGAGAGAAAGCTACCAATCCAGGTACATAGTTTGGAGGAAAGGCAAGAAGGTAGTTTGTTGAGGAGTGCGGCATGCCAAGGTCCTTGAAACTATCAAGGGCAGTAATTTGGGATTCGTCATGAAATTCGAAGGACTTTTTTCAGTTACGTGTGACAAAGGTAAGCAGGTCAGATGTGGATCTTTCAACGAAATTTCGTCAGTTCTTATAATTATTATTTAATAGCTACCCCTTCCTAAACAGTTGGGTTCTTCTGCGTTTAACATTTCGCGTTTAGCCCGAGAATAACTTTGATGGTTCTTCTCAGGTTTAGCCCTATTGATTTTTACATTCTCGGTGATTCGCAGATTTATACCCTACACAAGTCACCACGTAAGCTTAAATTGCTATGACTATGAATGTGAATGCAGTAGCATACATCAAGTCAGCGATATAACGCCCGACCCTTGAGTCGTGTCGTAGTCGACCTAGAGCAATGATGCCGGTACTTGGACTTTATCTTGTTTTTTTTTTTCAAAAACTGCGCATCTTCGCAAATCTGAAACTTTGTTATCGTTTATCGTACGTGCCCTAAAATTATCGTACATGTACGATAATTATCGTACATCTGGCAAGCCTGACGTACCCTCCTGCAGTTATTTGGGAAGATTCCATTATCTTAGGAGACCTGGAAAAGACGAGTTGGACGCATGTTCTGAAGTGCATTTTTTTAGATCAATTGCTGGTGTACCACCCAGCCTGGAACCAACATTTTTTGCCCCTAAAAAGTTATGATGCGTTTATTATAAGTTAACAGACTTAATATAATCTCATTAATAAATGTACATAAATATAAAAGTTGGCTTCAATTATTCTTATTTAATGAAGTGTAGTAAATACGATTATTTAGACTTCAAACATATTGGTCGCGCATGCCCCTAATTTATCAATTGTTTTAAATCTACAGAAAAATTTAAGAACATTTACTATAACCGATTTTTAGTCTTTAATTTAAGTTGATAACGATGTGGTGTTCCGAGACTAAAAACAATCATAAATAATTAAAATCAATGGAGGCAAAATTTCTTTATTAACTTGTATCACAGACTATAAAGAATATAGACATACACTCGAATACACCGAAAACTCGGTCTCCCTTGAGACATTTGGTGGATTTACTGGTTTATGGTTTAAAAGTTTGTTTGTCCGCCATTATATGTACATGTAGATACATCATATACATATTTATATAATGGTAGACAAACAAACTTTTAGACCATAAACCAGCAAATCCACCAAATGTCTCAAGGGAGACCCGCTTTTCGTTGCACGGCAGTGTTCGTCTAGGTATTATTTAGTCTATGCTTGTATTAATGACCAATCAAAAAATATTTTGCTTTAAATAAAATTAACACCCTGTAAAATTATGACCACTTAATATTTATATATGTATTCGAATGTTGAATAAATACTTGAACCTTATACCAATCCTTAATCTTATCTTTATAATGTAAAAACAATTAAACACAGATGTCATAAATTTAGTAGTATTAACATTGTTAAGAAAAATGAACAATTTACTCTCAGTTTTTCTGACTGTGGTGAGTTTTTTCGGTATTGTGCAAAATGCAAAAATTTTATTTTTGTCGTGCTCGCCGGCTCCCAGTCATCAAAAACCATTTCAAGCTATATGGAAGGCTCTGTCACTCAGAGGTCATGAGGTACATGCCTTTACACCAAATCCTTTAAGAGATCCCAGTCTGACCAACTTAACAGAATATGATTTAAGTGATTATTATGATATTCTTAGAAAATATGACAAGAACAATTACAAATATATAACAGCTAAACCAAGTTTCATCACAACATTTTTAAAAGACAGTTTCATGACACAAGTACTGTCGAACATCTACAATAGAACACTTAATCACCAAGAGATGAAACGGTTACTAAGCAATAATAAGAAATTTGATGTTGTTATTACGGAATGGCTATTTCCCACTTTAGCTGCCTTTGGGCCTTACTACAATGCACCAATTATCGGAGTTACTTCACTGGGTGCTCCATTAGTGTCACTAGATACCTTAGGTAACCCTTCGCATCCTATAGTAGCTCCAGATATGAATCTGCCATTAAGCAGAGATTTATCGCTTAGAGAAAGACTGATGTCTAGCTTATACGCTGTATACGTTAGAATCTACTATCATTTAGTGGTTCTACCGAGAGAGGATATAAATATTAAAAATCATCTACGTGCTGACTTGCCTTATGTTGGAGATATAGAAAAAAATATAAGTGTACTTTTAATGAACAGAAACCCTGTCTTTCATAGAGTAATGCCGCTTATGCCTAATACAATTGATCTGGGAGGAATCAGATTTCCAAAGTCAAATGATACTTTGGATCCAGTAAGTTTAAAAAACTGAAAACAATAAACAAGCCCCTTGCATTAAAATAATAATAAAGCCTATTTTACGAGTGTAACCACAGGTGACATTTAACACCTTTCATGTAACCTTTTCATTTTGGCGGCTTAATAGTAAGATTGGGGAATACATGTGACGTCATCAATTTATGTCACTCACCTTACCACGGCTTGACCTGCTCGCAAGGAGGGAAACGTGTGGTTAGTTCAGTTGACAGTTCATGAAATTGGGCATTCAAAACAAAAATATTTAATAACAGAATTCTTTAAAAAAAGAAGTGTCACTATATTCTTCAATTCATATTCCATGCATCTTCTTGAATGGACCATTCTATATAAAGAGTTTTACATTTGTAATGTCCATTCATAGCGTAGCTGGTTTAAAAACAGTAACATAAATACATGGCTTTCAAAACAACTATCAGTAATTAATATTATCATACAAATAAGATTTTAATTAGAAGTATTTTTAAAATTTCTAATCCAAAAAAACAAAAAATACCATTTTTAATATTAATGTTATGATTACTTCAAGAAATAAATATACCACCACTAACCAAACAAATTATGGCGGCGTGGCGTAATCGCGATGAAAGTTACCCCCACTTCGCTTACTATACGTTACCCACGACGTACCACAGAAAATGTTATGGTTACACGCGTAAAATATGCTTAACTCCCAATCTGCAACTGCTTTATTTGCTAATGTTCTTGTACTTATGTCGCGCTGGCTTAACAGGACTTATCCTCTTGTGAATCGTCTTTAAATATCGTTTATCTTGAACTGCAATACCACATTTTATATCTGATTCGAGGCAAATTATTCTTATTCCCTGCTGAAATGACTATATCGCCTACATACTGAGTAATTGGTATTTTTAACATTCTTTAATTTTGTAAATAATTATCGATATTCCTCATTTTTATCTGAGATGCCGACTTTTTAACTATTTCTTTGTTTCACATCCAGACTATTGCATGTTTTTATAAGCTGTTTTTATGAGATATTATTATGTCTTATATTCTAATTTTAAACAGACCACATACAACTTTTTTATTATTAATTTTACGAAAGAAAGTTATTCTTCATAAAAAGTTCTGCATGGTCCGAAACCTAAAACGCAACCATCATATATCGAAATTTCCTAGTCATATACGAGGTCTGTCAGAAAATATGAATTGTAATACAGTAAAATACTTTTATTTTTGACAATATCGAAAACTTTTATGAAGAAAATTTATTTAGAATTGTAGACTAATTTCTAATAAACAGTTATATCTTTATTCATTAAAAATTAGATAAAAATAAAAATTGTAATGATTTTGTACATTTTCCCATTCTCTACCCTACAACAGTGAACATATTGATATGAATGAATTTCTAATTAGCTTGCCATGATATTTACATACCTGCCATTAAACGTCAAATATTATTAACTTATTACGTAATTATTACAATATAAGTACTGTATTCAAGTTGATCATTGTAAAATAAATTATGTATCTATTATTTTTATGCCTCATCAAAATACTGCAAGACAGAGGTTAAGAAACGTAAAGGTTATCAAAATTTTAATGAATAAAGAGATATCTGTTTATTCGAAATTAGTTTACAATTCTAAATAAATTTTCTTCATAAAAGTTTTCGATATTGTAAAACAATAAAAGGATTTCACTGTAGGGTAAAATTCAGACAGACAGACATCGTATATGACTGGGAAATTTCGATATCTCATGGTTGCATTTTAGGTTTTGGACCATGCAGAACTTTTTATGAAGAATACCTGTTTTCCGTAAAATTAATAATAAAAAAGTTTCCCATATGCTACGAACTTAAGCAGACACACCATTTTTTAACTTTATTTCTACTCTACATGCCTTTACTAAGTCTACGAGTGTATCTCTCTTTTCCCATATCCGTCATCTTTTAGTACCCTTTCATCTTCGGAATGTAAAACTCTAGCGCAAAAATTTTTCTTTTAAGTTATTCGTATGCCACCATTCTAAATAAACTACAGAGTGGTATTTTTTAGTTGTCATGATCCTTTGGGCCCCTGAATATCTTTTTTTCTGACAGCACTGACCGTCCTGCTGTAGAAAGATAACATTTTTGTTTTATCCTTTGACTCGTTGGCATTGTGGATTTGGATATAATGTACTTTTGGATATTTCGCTAAATATGACCTAAAACGAGGCTACATTGTTAATATTGTCACGGGATCTTATTAAAACACTGGCTTCATCATTAATTCTGCAGCATTTATTATATTAAAAGAAATATTTATATTTTATACAAGTACCCAAAAAGATCATACCTTTGAACTCCTAAAATCACGTCGGGCAGGGCAGGAAAGTGGTACTGGTCGTAGCTGTCTCGCTTGGCTCGAGGTATCGACTGACGTATCGCTGTTCCCTCCTTTCCAAGTCGACCCTTCTAGCCCCACTCTCCGCCTGATCCATCGACATGCGTCGATGTCACCAAAGCAATTTGGTGACAATATTGTCTATTGGCTTCTTCTAATCTCAATAAATCTAGTTTGATGTATTGTATCATCCCAAAAAAATATTAGTCTGCAGACTATTTTGAATGGTTATAAAGTGATTCCATACTTACTGCAAAATGTGTTGTACCTATATGCATGTATGAAATTGGAATGAGCTATCTTTGAAAATGTACAAAATAAATAAGAAAAACCACAATAGAATAAATTTATATCTCAAAAACGAAGCATTTTCGGACATTTGTTAGTAGAATTATTTGTTTGATTGGGTTTGATTGGGTGATTCTTTGGCAAAACACAAGGTCTTGCCAAAGAATTACCTGTAAGATTTTGTCGCTTTAGGTTTGCAACACCTTTTATGGTAATAAGTCTAATAATTATTAGCGCCTAAAAACTACAGTTTTTTTAAGCTTCCAAAGTTTATACAGAAAGTTTTAATGCAAGGGTCACTTTTGTTAAATAATAAAACCTGCAATTTTGACCGCTAAATATTTTTAAGGGCCTAAAAGAATTCATAGAATCTTCTAAAGTAGGGACAATATACTTCAGTTTAGGCTCTAGTGTGAGATCGGACAGTTTACCAGAAAATATTATAAATTCATTGCGAAATGTTTTTAAAAATTTGCCTTATAATGTAATTTGGAAATGGGAAAATGAGACCATGGAAGAAAAACCTGATAACGTTTACATCAGTCAATGGATTCCATCACAAACTGCAGTGTTAGGTATGATTTGGAAGAAAAGTATTTAGTAGTTTTGCAAAATATTTTTCTATTACAGTTTTAAGCTCTAATAATTCACAAATCGTTTAAAACAATTTCTTTTTAGCACAAATTACATGAGTAGTTTTGCAATGAAAGCTTCTATTGTATAAGTTACATGAGACAACATGTAGTTGAGACTTAAACATATTATTATCAAAGTGAAATTGTTTTCGACGTCTCGCCTTCGGTTGTACGAGAGACAGAGACTTCACTTCTTCGTACCTGAATATGATTTAAGCAGTTAAAGTCGAAAGTTAATTTATTTTGACACGTTAGTTAAAGTTTCAAGTGCTATTATTCTCTAGATGGTTTTTACTTTTCATTTAACGTTGAAGAGGTGATATGATCAGAGAAGAAAGCCAGTTTCCAATAATTTAATGTAACAGAATCTGGAAAACTTTTGTTTTCCTGATAAAATAAATTAAACACATTTTTAATAATAAGATTTATTCAACGCACAAAACGTAGACTGTATGATCGGAAATACACGCACGAGGGCACGAGTATCAAAATTTTGAGGTTTATAGTATCAGGGCTGGATTTTTTTGTGCTGCAGAAGTTGAGGTTATGACATCCTGTATTAATATAGGCTAATCATTTTTTTAAGTACAGATAATAGTTGTAAAACTGTATCTGTTATTACTAGAAAAGCAAACTTTTATCCTCACCTATGTCTTTAAGGTTTCCCAATTCCCTAACTTACGATAATATTTTATATATATTGGAAAAACTGAAAAAAATTAAAAAATTTAACACCCTGTATCTTTGAAACGAAGCATCTGCGGACCCATGTTTATATGAAGTTTTTGCCTTAGTGTCTTACAAGGAATCTCCCTTTAAGCGATGGCACATGTTTTTTGAAACACCCTGTATATATATATATATATATATATATATATATATATATATATATATATATATATATATATATATATATATATATATATATATATATAGTTTTTGCCTTAGTGTCTTACAAGGAATCTCCCTTTAAGCGATGGCACATGTTTTTTGAAACACCCTGTATATATATATATATATATATATATATATATATATATATATATATATATATATATATATATATATATATATATATATATATATATATATATACAGGGTGTTTCAAAAAACATGTGCCATCGCTTAAAGGGAGATTCCTTGTAAGACACTAAGGCAAAAACTTCATATAAACATGGGTCCGCAGATGCTTCGTTTCAAAGATACAGGGTGTTAAATTTTTTAATTTTTTTCAGTTTTTCCAAAATATTTTCAAAATGGCTTCATCAATTTTGATGAAATTTACGTTGTGTAAAGTACTTAAATTAAGCATAATTCTGACCATGAAAAGACTTTGACAGGTCCTCCAGGGGCGTACATATGAGAAGACGGTACAATATTTTTCCAGTAAAAACATGTAGGTACGCCACTGATTTCTTCACATTTTCGTATATCGGTCAAATAGTATGTTAAATTCTTAACAACTCTTGTCTCTTTATATTTTTTCAATTTTCATTTCGTCTAGGAGGTAAATGTAATTTTATTAACCGTCTTACTGGTTTAGTTTTCCCAACCATCGGTTTTAACATGTAAAGACCATTTAAAAATTGAACGTCCTGTATCTTTGAAACACCCTGTGTATATATATATATATATATATATATATATATATATATATATATATATATATATATATATATATGTATATATATATTAATTAATATATGTTAATTAATAATATATTAATACTTTTTTTGGCATACCTTTCTTCTTACTGCCTTAATAAATCTTAGCCAATATTGTTTTACAACCTTGCAATAGCCTCTGCCTAAAATTTGATTTTTTCCTTCCATTTCTTTGTTGTTCGGTTTAATTCAGTTGTGTTATTTTACTTTATTTGTGTCAGTTTCATAAAATATTTTCGAAAGAAAATTTCGAAAGGCAATTTTCGAAAGTCAACATTTTCAGAAATAATTATCGATTCGATCGTATGATTTCGGTACTGAATAATAGGCGTTATTTCTGATAACAGTTCCAAATAAGTAGATTTATCCATTCGAAGGTAGTTTTCCCCAATAGTCTGGATACAACCGTAATTCTTCTAATAAATGAACGTGACTGTATGTATGACATTTTAGTAATCAATTTTTGCACCACAACCTACGTTTCTTTTACTTGTTCCTTTTTTTTTCTTTCTACAAAGTGAAAGAGTCGCCAAAAGGGTATTTTGGTCCGACATGTTTGTTTATAACCTTTTTTGAATTTGAGAGTGAAACTCGTACTGCAAGATCGCAAGGTGTGTGTCCTCACCCGATTTCCAACAAAATTGTATTGGACCGTGAGTGGCTGGCTTTAGATTTGTTTTGCGTTTTCTTAGGATTTTCTTCTGTATTCCTTTATTTCGTTTTCGATTTTGCAAATTTTATTTTCGATAATTTAACTTTTTAAAATTTGGTTATTCGAAAAAGTATTTTCGGAGATTTAGTTTTCCAGAAGAATGGTATGAGAATTTGATGTTCGAAAACATTATTTTTAAAAATAATATTTTCAAAAATTTGTCATCAAAAGTATTTCACACTCCCTGTATTAGTAGTATATTGGCAATTTATTTTTTATAATTGCAACCGTTTACTTACTGAATAACACTAAATATAAATATTTTTTAGAACATCCCAACGTAAAATTGTTTATTACGCAAGGAGGTCTTCAGTCTACTGAAGAAGCAATAGCTGCTCATAAACCTATTATTGGAATACCATTCCACTCCGATCAAACCACCAATGTAGACACATGTGTTAAATATGGAATGGGAAAGATGTTGGACTTGGAAGAATTAACCGAAGAGAAGTTAAGGAGTTACATTTTGGAAATTGTAAATAATCCTAGGTAAGAAAGATTATTTTGTTTATTGAGACTTTCTGTTGTTGTTTAAAAAGCATTTAGCTGCTTTGAAAAAGGTCATTAATGTAGCTGTTCCCTAAATGAGTTTTCCTAAAGTCGAGATGCACCCGCAAACGTTACCATAATACGTAAATATTATTAGTTTTCAGTTCTCAGCCCTATTAGACTAATTTAAGAAATACTAGAATCAAAGCACAAACTAGATAAAACTGAGCAAAAATATTAGTTAACAACGGATCGACAAAGACCATTTTCTAGGTAGTGAAAAGAAATTACATTATTATTTAAAACTAACTTCTAAATCTAAAGAAATAAACATTTACTGTATTATTTTGATGCTGTTGTTGAAGATTAAGTGGACGGGACTGCAAAAATTAAATATGGCGCAAGGCGCTTGATGAGGCGACATTCAGAATGCTTTGTTTTTCCATCTCTCTTTGTCACTTCCTGTCTTGGTGTCTTGAGGAAGTAGCTTGCGCTGTTTTGGCGCAAAAATTGTTGCCTTTGCAGTAGAGTACTTTGAAATAAACAAAATCCAGACATTTTATAAATCGGCGGATGCGCCAGAATAGAAAACATTAGTTTTCGTTTTAGTACGGCGGATAGTGATGATAAAAAGCGTGGAATATTTGTGTTTAAACTTTGTCAATTTTAATTATTACTTGAGTGCTCTGTTTTTCATCAACTGTGTTGTTATCGTTGAAACAGAATTTTTCATTTCAGTGCTAAATATTTTAACCTAAAATATTTTCAAAAGAAGTGTATTTAAAGAGATTTTACTACAAACCAGAGCCTCGTTGTGCGTTGTTGGAAGCTCGTGGTAGTAAAAAACTTTGTCATTTGTCACGCTTTCCGTTTTTAAAGTTATTTTGTAGAGTTTATGAATTTTCTCTGTCGGAAATGAGTGTAAATACAATGATGTATTTGAAACTACTTTTCCTTGTATCAAAAATTAAAAGTATTTTTATGTTACCTGGTACTAACATTGACTGTGAAAGACTTTGGCAAAATTTAAAATTATTGGACAGATCAAAAAGGTCGAATGACTTTCAACACTGGAAGAGGTCATGAAGGTAAAGTTTATAATTAATTTAAGTTATGAGGAATTTCGCTTCAAAATTAAGGACGATATAAATAAACCTGTTAACAAAAGCCAAATGTTCTTTTAAATATAATTAAAAACAGACAAATAAAAAAAAGTACATGCTTAAGTGTTAGGATTTTTTTGTTTGAAGTTAATTTTGAACTAAAATTTTTGTCCAAAAATTTTTGTCTAAAATTTTTCGTCCAAAATTTTCTAGTCGGCCTAGTTGAACAAACTTTTACTCTTGATTTGAACAGCTGCTCTCTGTATTTTTTGTGTTGTAGTATTTTAACTTTTTGAATTGATTGTTTTAAAAGGGTATGTTTTCTTACTTTAAGGATAACAAAAATATTATTTTTTCAAACCTGTTACATAGACTTGGCAAAGTCACAGCGACTACTGACGTCAAAACAAAAGTTTTTTTTCTGTAACTGACGTTTATCGCTCTTTTATATGGCCATGTATTTGTGACCAGTGGTGCGCAGCTACTAAAAAAAAATTTTGCGGGCCGATCTATATCTTTTTTTATCGTAAAGCGCCATTTATGAATATTTTTATTCAATCTGAATTCATGCCAAGATTTACCGATTTCAATATATGCAGTGAATTCCATAACACCCTGTATACAACAGTGCGAGGACCAGCGGTATTGGCTGTATGTTAACCCGGTAAAAGGTAATAGCAGAGGGTAGATAAGATAGAGATAGGCCTAGGCTAAGTTGTTTAGATCAAAAAATCAAAGACATCGGTAAGGTTAGCCAGAGGAAAAAGACGAATTTAGCACAGAATCGCAGTGAGCAGTGGCGTTCAACCAATCTTAGGATGGAAAAGTCCTAGAAGAAGATTGCTTGATATTATTCTTTGTATTTTAACCTTAACAGTCAACAAAAGTTTATATTAAAAGAACTGTGTTTTGGTAATGTTCAACAATAAAATGGTTGTTTTCACAAAACGCATACCTGAACGCGTCATTGATTGCACTCGCCATCGGTCGACAAATAATGTGTCTCTAGCCTCTCTTAGTCGCCATATGAAGCTTTCATAATAATTTAATAATTAAAAGGAAATATACGCAGATATTGAAAACTTTTTCACTTTGCAGTTATGCTGACAATGCTAAAAAACTTGATGAACTTATGAAGGATCAGCCACAAGATGGTCTGGAAAAAGCAATTTGGTGGATTGAATATGTCATACGTCATAAAGGAGCCAGGCATTTACGAAGCGTTGCCGTCGATCTCCCCATTTGGAAGTATTTGATGCTTGATGTTGTTGGTTTTATACTTGTAATATTATTAACTGTTATTTTTGTTACATACACACTTATTAAATTGTTGTTACGTGTGCTATTAGCATTACTAGGAAAGGGTAAAACTGCCAAGTCAAAAGCTAAGAAAAAAGATGAATAATCTGAACACAAAATTTTTAATCTTGTAAATTATGTATATTAAAATAAAAGATTGTTTGTTAACCATTAGATATGAATTTTCAGGTTTTTAATTCCATTGTTTTCGCATTTTGCTCTTTACCTTTTATTTTGACATTACTTCAAGCTGACATGAACAGACATGGAACACAAAAGATTACCAATTAATAATTATTAAAATATTTTATTTGTTAAAAGGTAAACCCACCGCAATAAATGTAATATGTTATTAAATATGGCAAAACAATGGATATATTAAATATTTGCATCGAATGAAGGTCACATTTGCAACAACAATAAGGGCCGTTATAATTCATTTTTAAAAATTAAGAGTTCCTTAAGGTTACAGCATTATTGCTATCATTAAATAATAGTTGTTATGTGAAAGGCCAAGATGTGTGACAAGCCTTCGACTAGCTCTAGGTAGCGGGGAAGTTTACTTGAGGGGGTTCACTAATTTTAGTTCATTAATGCGACATGCTACTTACCAAAAGAAGAGGTACACTCCTTAACATCATTGGTGTAAGCCACAAAACAGATTTTAATTTGGCACCACTTACAGTATTATAAATAATAATATATCAAACAATCCACTAACTAATAATTAAAATTCCGATAAGTAAATTCAAAAGCATACATTATAATAATGAAACGACTATAAAAATAATTTAAATGTTTAATCAAAAAAAAGGAAGGCGTCGTAGAATATAAATCGGATGTATTTAATGAAAAGGAAGATTAAATTTTTTTGACTATCTCTAGGATGTTGCAACGCCTTTATAGTACTAGAATACTATTTTAAATCTGTTTTCTTTATAACTATGATTATTTAGAACATTTGGCTTTTTATGGCGATTATAAAATTAAGTACTTATCTTGATGATGTTTTTTTAAGATGGGATCCCAACCCAACCCAATCAAACCAAATGTTGATTCCAAAACTGACAAAATGTTCTTTGTGGCGCGCACTCCTCCACTAATCTACTTTAGGCAGGGGCACACGTCCTAGGATTCTCCAAACTATAAACATTTTTTTAAAAGTACATTTTTTTCGAAAAACAGCTTTTTGAAAACGGGTTAACGAATCTTTTCAAAAATATTTTCTCGAATACGATGTCGTCAACAAGTTAGTACAGTTAAAATTTCGTGCCTACAAACGGTTAAAAAGGAGTTTTTCCTCGATGGTACACATTACCTATTAGTTCGTCCAAAGATTCATTAGCTTTTTTCAACCTGTTTCGCAGTCTCAATGTTTTCAATATTCAAATTTTAGTCTCAATACCTAAACAGACGCTCAATTTGGAATAAAACTGATTATAAGCCACAAAGCGGTGAGATTTACAATAAATTTATGCAACAAAGCAAATATTATATAAATCAGTTTTAAAATACTAATGATTTATGTATTGTACGTCACGTTTTCATACAACACGTTTAATTCCTCTGTTAAATATTGGACGGCTCAGACATATTTTAATTTAAAGCACTGTGAAGCCAGAAATGTTGTATTGTGTTGGGGGAATGGAAAACATAAAATATTTCTGGGTTTTATCTCACAACATTTAAATAAGGATCTTAAGAATCAGGACCTTCATTCTCAATCTTAAGAGAGGTGAATATTCCCGTGAGAAATCATGCATATTTTTTCCCACGGTATGATCTCGTTCCCTTCCAAAATTAGAAGAGAATGAGTTCTACGACTTTGCTCTCATACCCAGTGCGAAGCTCCGGCATTTCGTAAATGTTTACGGGACAAAAAGAAACTGCTCACGAGCGCAATGTTTGAAACTTAGAATAACTACTTTATCAGTTTTATGAACAATGTTACTAAACAACAAAGTAATTTGAATTATTATTAATTATCGCAGAATTTTTTTTATGTACTTGTTAAAACAACTCTCTTTTATTTGCTTGGGTTTGCTTTGCTGACTTTATTCGCGCTTTTTAAAGTTATTTGCGAATATGATCCAAATAGCTGGAAGACTGCTCGTGTGCAGCCTGCCCGGAGGAAGCGTCCAATTCCCCTCCATTCAATTATAGACCTATCTCTCTGTTGTCAGCAAAGTTATGGAGAAAGTCATTAACTTAGAAATTCTAAAATATCTAGAAAAATACAAAATCATCCATGACAGACAGTGCGGATTTCATCACCAAAGATCCACAACTGATCTCCTTACCTTCTTCACACATAACTATTGCTCTTGATATTTCCAAGGCTTTTGATCAAGTATGGCATGCCGGAGTCCTCAGCAAACTACCTTCATACGGTAGCGCGACGCTTTTTGTCCCGCTTTTTCAGAACAGGACATAATTATTTATAAATATACGATATTTGGTCTAATTTAATCTCTTATGACTTTTGGTCGTAACAAAAAAATTAAAAACAAAACAATATTTTTTTGTTTTCAATTGTAATATTTTATTTTGTTTTGACATATTTTTTAAACTGTACTGTTTATATAAGAATAAAATTTATTATATAACATATTATAAGTGTCCCGCCTTTTTATTCAATGTCCCGCTTTTTTTACTAGCAAATCCCGTTAAGGGCAAATACCTCCAAACCTACCTCCAAAAATCAGTCTTGATCCCTGCCACGCAAAAAAAAACCTGAAACACTCACACCATTCACAGCACATGAATAACCAAACCCTATAGAAGCATGGAACGTTTGATCTTGTTGGCATTACTTTCGAACGTGATCTCAGCTGACACAAACACATTATAGCTAAAAAGTTTGGTCTTTGCCTTCGAGTCAAAAAATACTTTTCATCTTTCAACTTACATACAACTATGTTTTCCAAATAAGACCTAACCTAGGGTATTGTTCCAATATCTGGGAAGCGGCAAAAAAGAGTCGTTCGACTCATCAATGGCCCAGTCCTCACAAGAAAACTCCCTTCTCTGGCTTATCGCCGCGCTGTTGGGGATTTATCCCTTTTCTACCGATACTTCTCCGAATTTTGCCCCGAAGAACTAGTCGCTATAATTCCTCCCTTAACTGTTCCTAACGAACAACTAGAGGTGCGTTACGTATGCATCCCTTTACTATCTAGCTACAAAATCCTAGAACATTTCACTTCCCTCGCTCGTTCGTACCTAAGGTCTCCAGATTATGGAACGGACTGCCTGCCGATGTTTTTCCTTACAACCTCTAATCCTTTAAATCCCGTGTCAATATATTACATTTTCCTTCCCTTCAGACGCCCACGGTACGTTACGCTTGAAGCCTACGTGAGCTGTTTCAGATTAAAAGAAAATGATCTGAACTGGTACAAAAACTGTTACTTAACGATTCTTCATTTAATTTTTCTTCTTGAAAGAACTCCATCAAACAATTTGAAGCTTCACCTCCTCGATATGCCAACTCATAAGACATTATATGAGACAATTTTTCTGAAGGCTATCTGGGGTATTTTCGTTGTATAAATTTACCATTTTTGCAGCTCTTGGTGCGTAAAAGCTGAGAAACTGGTTTTCCTTTTATCCAAATCACTTTGGAAGCTACGTCGCAATGCTTGCCTTCTATAATCTAACATCAGTAAAGGGATTAATAGCCGCACCAAACTCTCTCTTGAACTTTTCTTGAACCAGTTTAGCTGTAACGTTCCACATACTTTTGATCATAATTTCTTGGTGCATCGACCCATCTTTTTTTGCATTTTATTCCCCCAATCTTGTAAAATTTAAGAGAGCTTCTCTATCGATGTACTCTTGTCCAGATTGTACTGTTTTTCAGCAAAGAAGTCTTAAAATTATGTCAAAATAGAAGCTTTGGACCTTTTGGTGTTTTTTGAGGTAAGAATTTTAATGTTTTGATTAATTTCTTCTAGCTTTGCTGCTCCAAATCGCGGCATTTTTCACAAATTTCAAATGCTGCGGGCGTCTAAAATTGTTAGTGTTTGTATTGCTTTATTTATTTTTCATGGAAACAACTATAACAATCAAGAGTGTCATTTTGTGACATGTCAACGAAGATTTGGTTACTAAATTTTGTCATTTCTTTGACATTTATTGTGACAATGAACTACTTACGGAGATATATATATCGAAAATTAAAAATTTTAATAAATGAAATTCTCTTACAAAATACGACCAGTGCAATGAAAATACATCTATAATCTTAATTTCATTATATTAGGTACTATTAAAAAGTAAAAAAAATACTTAAATTATCCCAGTAGTCCTCTTCAAAATGACATTTTTAGGTTCGTAATTCATATTCCCTATGCTCTTTTGATATTAGTCATACCATAATACACATAATGTGTATCAAGTTCATAAAAATATTGTACAGCTAATTTTAATCTACCCAAATGGGATTGATAGACAATTACAGGTAATGGAATCAATAGTTAACAAAAGCAAAGGTGTCAAATATCTATTATCATGGTGTGATTAAACAATCCGCGTTGTAATAAAAAATGTCAAATAATAATTGTTTTAAATACTTAAACATCTGTTACTGTATCGATAAACTTTAATATTTACATATTTGAATATTACAAGTATCATTTCAGAAATTCAGAGTCCTAAAAAATATACATAAGTATACTTGAACATTTTTTATTCTTTTACCACAGCTCAGTAAGCACTGATAACATTAGGGTAATATAGGGTAGAATTATGAAAGCGTTTAATTAAATCTGGGCTGCTGATCTCATGTTATGCAAGAACCTGACTGCCTGCCATTTTTGGATATTTTTAAATAAAAATACGGCCAAATTCTCCAACGTTAGTCCGGTCTAATTTGACAACCAAAAGTTTTTAAACTGACAAGTGTAAGAATAAAACAATTAAGTTGTATTCTATGAATTTGTTTCTGAGATTTTTCTCAAATTTACAAAGAAAAGGGCAATCTTAGTACGTTCTTTCAACAATAATAGAACTAAATTTATTCTAGTAACCCGTTCCAAGATGAAAATCATTTGGAAACTAAGCAAATCGCTGAAATATCAAAATAATTCATAAGTTTTTAATGACGATTTATTAGCAATGACAGGACAAAAACTTGTCAAAACATGACTGATCAACTAGAATATCTTCATTTAAACCAGTACTAAATCTTAAACCTTCTTAGTGAATCTGAACTTTAGAGTTTAGTGATACCGGATTTTCAGAAGTCTCTTTGGGTTTGGCCCATAACCTATCACTAAAGAATATACATATATCTTTAAAATGATGACTACTTTTTTGAACTTCTTTGATTGAAATCGATAAACCTAACTTTTTCCGAGTAACAATTACAAATTTAAAAATTTTCAATAGTCGACCTTAACTCACTCTTATTGTTGATATACTCGTCATAACATTTTTTAATCTTATGCATTAATGATTAGTGTGTAACCATTGTTCTCTACTACAGCGTGTTCCGAAAAATTAGAAACATGCGTAATTTTTTTGCTATTATGGTTTGACACATTTATATGTATCAGTGAAAAGAATGGGGGCAAAAGGGAAGGCCCTATGCAATGTTCCTTGTTATTTTAATGAAATAAGTGATTTTATTAAAAACATTATTTGACCTACATATTATTGACTTTATTTAACATTTAACGTTCAAATTTTAAGAAACAAAAAATTGTATGACTATTATTTCCTAATAATTAGGAAGAGGTATATTTCAATATTAAAATTTGGTATTTTCTTCCTAATGCATAAATTCGGCGACATGCCGAGTTCAAAACGTTGCAAGTGGCTAGATGAATTTTGATTGGCACGCGCCAGGTGAAACGGACCTATATTATTATAGTTTTGGAATATGGAGGCAGACGCGGCAAGTCTTTCCTCGTCGTTACATCCCTGTTACAGCTACATGTTCAGCATTTAACTACGCTATTAACTTTTTCAGTAAAATAGCCACTTTTCTGATCATTTAACGACTGTAGGACTATTTGCACGTCATGCAAAGAAGGAATCAGTAATTTTTGTATCGCCTAAAAATATGTTTTGCTGCGCCTTGCGTTGACCTGCTTTATATGCCCAGATACCTGATACACCGACAGCAGTAGTATAATGGAAGTAAACCGAAAGTGGCGCGTCTTACTGATGACGTATTTTGATTTAAGAAAAAAAGTCAAAATGATCATTTATTGCATAACTGGATAAGATGGGATTCAGCAAATAAACGATTGCTTCTTAACCTACTATCTGCCTTATTATTTAAATAGTTTCTTTCCTTGTCCTCAAGCACTTAACTGCAATCGCCGCTTAGACTTGAATTTGGCTATTACCTAATCTGTCGAATACCTGAAATAAAATCAAAACGACCTATAAAAAAAACTCTGTCAAGTGCAAGATATACTTGCTATACTTAACCTGAGCAAACCTCGGTCGCATGATATCCACCCACCCGCCACCGACGGCACCAACGCCGTATCACATCGCGTATGCGCGGAGCTGAGTTGGAAGCATTTCGACTAAGCCAAATTAAAAATTTTTAAAAGCATATAAGAACAAGAGTTGTTCGTTACATCGTGATAAATATTTTTGTCGAAAAACTGTATCTCTAAAACCAATGGTTCAGCAGTTATAAGGAAACAAGCAATTATATTTTTTATAACAATTAATCGAGCTAGAATTTTTCAATCCTGATAATTTTCGATCAATCTACATCTATTCTTAATGTTCATGATTTGTTTCAGATTTCTCTGAGCGATCCTTTTGGTAATAAGGGTGGGGGACTGCAATTTTTAACATTTCTTGCCGAAAAATGTTTTCAAAAAAATGCATAAAAAATACCTCATATATTGTTGAGTTTGTGCTTCAATAAGCTTTCATGTGACACCCTACACGGTGCCATTTAATTTTTTTCCATTTTCCAATTTATCCCCTGAAATTAACCCCCAGAATCAAAATTCAACTTTCTATACTTCACGTCTATAACTGGGCCACCACATTCTATCTCTGCGCTAAATTTCAAATTTTTACGTCAAATAGTTTCAGAGACAATCGCCTGTGATAAACAGACGCACGGACGAACACCGAAGTGATTCCATTCCGTTTTGCTTATTTTAGCACGGAACAGTAAAAATTCAGAAGACAGGTAAATATGTCTATGTGAAAAATGCCCACAGTGTTTGTATGGAGTTAAAACTAGTTTTATATTATAGTCCATAATTTCCAATGAAATAAAAATAGAACGGTTCCCATAGATGAAAAAATGAAGCTTTTACATCATTATTTCAAAATTAAAACCCTATTTTTAAGGGGTATTTTATAAGGCGATGGCTAGGTTTTTGAAATAAACTTAATTAACATCTAACGGGCTAAAAATGCAATGACTTCGATACAGTTCGTATAAGCACAGTTTAAAGAATTCTGTAAACTTTGGTATAAGTCAGACAATACAGATTGTAAGATATCAAAAAGCGAAATGTCAGCTCTTTGGTGAAAAATATTCATTTTTTTCATTAAAGTCCGTAATATTTGATTATGAACTCTATCTCAATGGAAAGCATTCCTTCCGATCTTGAGTCATTGAATTTCGGAGAAAGGTCTTGATTTGTTCAAGGCTAGAAAAATACCTTTCCGCCACTGATATTGACATGGGAGTTGTTATTGAAATGTTTAATATATCTTTTGTCTCTTTTAGTATGTTTTGTATTATTATTTTGTACTAAAAATTGCTGAAGTGGCTAGCTACGGTTTAATCCTTTGCAGTCCCTTGAATCAATTACGGATAGCTCAGTTTTAAGCCGTTCTTTATGAATCATAGTAATGGCCTACCTCTATTTTTAGCACAAGTATTTTCTCATACGAGTATTTAAAAAATCGTTTAACGTTCACTAAATTATACACAACATCCATTATTTCAAAGTCTCATTGGTTCTCAACGTGGGTGATAACGCCCCCTTGTGGGCGTTTGAGTCTTTCGGGGGGGCAGTCGAAGACCCAGAGAAAATTAGAGGGCATTGAGATGGCGCAGAGGGGGCGTGGGCAGATTAATAAATATAGTCTAAAGTAAGTAAAATTAAGATGGGGGGCTCTAGGAAAAAAAAACATATTCTCAAAGTAGGCGGTGAGCAAAATAAGGTTGAGAACCTATGATCTACAGTCTACAAAACTAACAACCTACAGCTAATAATAATAGAAATAATTGTAACGGCAAATAATTGTCTTTCGATGACATAAAACGCGCAAATTTACCAGTAAGGACTGTCCCGAATGCAGCTAAATGACTAGCAGAATTTCCCTATTAAATCTTTTAAACAGCCGGTGGGTGGAGCCGATTTCTGCCCTACATATAGTCACTAGCTTGAAAAGTGCTGTGCACGAATAAAAGTAGTTCAGCTCGGCACTCGATAACGCCCTGAGAAAATTATATTAATTTTGCTTGGTCAACTGTCGTCGGTGCCGGGCGGTGCGGAGTGTGTTATCCAGCGCTGGCCTATACTAGCATTCTAGGCTTGAAAATTTTGGTTGTTCTGCAGCCCTGATGTACCCAGCAGCCCCTGAATGCAGTTAGAAAAAAAAACGAAATCAAAGAAGATTTTTCCTAATGGCACTTAAAATATTACTTAGCTACTCCAAAGATTGTTGTCTGTACGTAGTTATTTTAGAGACAAACCTAAGCAAATTCTACAGTTTGGACAGAAGGAGTTTTCGGATATGTGCCAATATAAAACATTTCCTTATTTTGGACAAAAAAGTACTTGTTCAAGTTTGTCGATCAAATATTTCAAAGGCACTTATGTAAAATAGCGACAAGTTGTTGTCTCCAACTTATTGATATCACCTGCATCTCTGAACAATCATAGGCAACTAATTTAGTCTTATTTTGTTTTTTTACAAAACTTCCTTTGTTTTAAGCTCCAAATGTTAATTTCGGAAGCAGGTGTTTCCGGATTAATTAATAATAAATAACCCACCTCTAAATTTAAATATAGGTACGCACATTGCGTTAAAAAATTCAGTAAAACTGATAACGTCAGTACATCCACTTTAATCACATGTTATGATAACAAATAATGAAATAAGGAGGTATTGAGTTCATCTAATGGAAAATAGACAATGGTAACTAATTTACAATAAAAAAATTATCATAGTCGTAACGTTTACCATAATTTAATATAACAAACCTTAATTTAACTGATTTTGAGATTATCGTATTTCTCGTAATAGGCTTTATTAGTTTTATAGGTTACTTAACAGCCTTTGGCCGGGTAGACAAATCAGTCACCTGATATTTGATCTTTTTCTATAGAATACGTTTATTAGTGCTTCAAGCCGTATATTTTTTTACATGTAAATTGGGATACAGTTAGCGAAATTCAAATCCAGACGGTGTTTTGTTACATAGTAAATGTGTCTTTTAATTTACCTTTTACGTGCAGGAATACCTCAAAGCTAACAACTACTAATCAAAAAATTTCAAAGATATTTTTAATTAATTATTCATTGAATTTTGACTGTCTGCTTTCTATATAATAATTATGCTTCAGTGAAGCCTGACACAAAAATGAGATTAGTAATTTTAACTGAAGAATGATGGTCTGTGAAAAGGGTTGCAAATAGGTTTGGTATCCAGAAAAGCACCATCCAAGACATCAAAGAAAAGTGGCTCGAAACACATAACTTGGAAAGAACACCTCGTAAGATCTTCGGAAAAAAATCCTTTTGAAACTGCCCTATCGGCAAAAGAAGAGCCAGGTTTTCCGGGGTGTGTTAGGACAGCACAAGAACGCAGAAAACAATGGTCAAACTTTGACAACCATCCAGCTGCAAAAAAACATTAACTCATTGCAGCTAATAAGGAAAATAAGGTTTGGCTTCCAAAATGTTGTTTTTACAGACGATAAAGTATTTTAGTCGAGTGACAGTGGTAGAGTCAGAGTATATAGGCTGCCAATCACAAGATTTGAAGAGCGCTACAAACAAATTGTCAATAATAGCAGTCGCTTCTCGGTCAACGTGTGGGAATGGATAAGTTTCATTGAATTGGAATTTGCACCCGAATTTTGTTAATGTTCAATGCACAGGCATGCGTAGATGTTTTAGAAACCATAACCATAATGTTACCGTCTGTGAATGCTGGAATTTAATGATAACTATATTTACCAACACGACAACTGTACTGTCCATACTGCCCAAGTAGTTACTGATTAGTTGCAGCAGCGGAATGTTCAAACTCTTCCTTGGCCTTCGAGGAATCCAGACTTAAATCCAATGGAAAATGTATGGTGTTATATGAAAAAAAACTTAGCAAATTTAATGATTTTCGTCCACAAAATGCAGACGAGTTAGGATGGATAATTCAAGAAGCAAGGCATGAAGTACCTCCAGAGCTTGCTCAAGATTTGGTGGCCTCAATACCCAGAAGATTAATGTCGGTTATTCAGAAAAATGGAGAAATGACAAAATACTAGATTTTTTAGTTTTATTTAGGTATTTGTCAATTTTTTTATTTATTTGTATTTCATTAAGTTCTTGTTCTTTCTCTTTTGTTTCTGTAAATATGACATAAATCATTACTCGACTATGTATTTTATTTTTCACAAAAGTGAGACGTGAAAATAAATTGACCATAAAATAATTACCTATTTTATTAAATTATATCAACAATTAATGAAGTCTACTTACTTGGCTGGAGTACATGTAAATATGTGCAATGAGAATCAGTTCTCTAAACCACCTAAAGATCCCTTTTACTATAAGGATTTGAACAAATAATGTTAAAACAGCTATTCTCCGGGCTATATGCCCCTCCGAGCGCTGGATTATATACCATAATTTGCCGTATTTTGACTAACACTGTTAGACAACAAAATACTTGGTTTGACTGCTTGAAACTGCTAATGGATGGCGCTGCCTGTGTCATACTGCTTATGCAGTTCGACATGGTTAGCTTTAAGGATTTACTGTTTCGGAAGATAGGTACGTTTATCCTGTACTGACGGGAACTAATGAGTTCGAAACCGGTCTGCAGGTAACGACATCCTAACTAAAGAAAAAGCTTACTTGTTCCTAATAGTTTCTCGCAGTTAAACCAAGTATTTTGTTGTCTAACAGTGTTAGTCAAAATACGGGAAATTTTGGTATGTAATCCAGCGCTCGGAGGAGCATATAGCCCGGAGAATAGCTGTTTTCACATTATTTGTTCAAATCCTGGTAGTATAATAATAATATAATAAGGCATCTTCAGGTGGTTTAGAGAACTGATTCTCATTTTACATGTTTAAATTATATCAGGTAGTCACGTACTTTTATTAAAGTTTAGAGGTATTGACAAATGGACAGGTTAGAGTAAAAGCTCAACTTACCAAAACCATTAAAAAGTCACAAAATGTCATTTGGTGTGCGGATTTTAAGTTCGTTAACTGTATATTCTCAGTTACAGGGTAAATCTAGGAGCGATGGCGCGTTTTTTAAAATAAATGTTAAACATTGTGGTGCTTTAACAAAAACTGTAAACCAGTTCAGACCGGTGAAAGTTAACGGGTCTAAGTCAAGTCTCAAAAAAACTAAGTCAAAGTCTAAATTTTAGTGAATACTAACTTTTTTAACCGGAGAGAGGACGCCGTGTATTTTATATTATAAACTCACACAAAGGACTCAGTTCATTTAAACGCAATTGAACAAAACGTATTAACATTAACAAGAACAAAGATAATTTTAATTTCATATAAGTACATGTATTAACCCAAAAAATCGGAAAAATTTTAATAAAACTCTTGTCGGATTTTGTTTCATTCCTGGGCTTGATGGTTATGAGGGTGGAGCGAAAAATGTTTTTATTAAATTCAAAACGCCTGTGAGTGAAATAGGTGCCTTTGGATGTCAATATAAAATACACAAAAACTTAGCTATGTGCGACTTCATCTTCAGGTTCCTGGACGAGAACAAATTTTCGGCTTTTGGCAATTTTAAGGTTGTCTTTACCTATTTATACAAAAATTAAATAAGTAAATGGTTAACGCCTAGTGTGAAAATTGGTATCTCATAGGATTAACGTACTTAAACTAAGAAAGCTTTCAAAAATGTGTGACGTCATCTTCAGGTTCCTAAACAAAAAGCAATTATTCCACAAAAATTCGGTTTGTAATTTACCAAAATCATGTCTCTGTAATAGAATCTCTGTTATATTAAAAAATGAATTGTTACTTTCTATTGTTTGTCCTCGTGACTGAAAGAATATTTTTAAATATACATATGCGTATACTGCTGTTTTTTGTTTGGGATGAAATTGGAATGCTCTTTATGAAAATTACCGAAAGAGAAACGTAGATTTATATTAATACCGATTAAACAGCTAATAGTCCGTTATTTTCCTCCATCTGCACCTGTTTGAAAACACTTCGAAAATATAAATATCACCTGTAAATGATAAGATCACAACAATTAGCAAGGCAAATTTTATATTTTGCGACGACATGGAAATTTATTCAACGATATAAATAAGGTGCTTATTTTAATCCGTACATTTTTGCCAATTTAAATTTTAATTTAGTATTGTTAAATATTCTGAAAGTAAGAAAATTTTGGTGAGACATAATATAATAAAATAAGACATAACAAATAAAACATTCCTATTTACAAATTTATAAATAAATACGAGTGTTCGTACTGGATCTTAAAAATTTTTATTCATTGGGATCAAATAGGCTAGGTTAAGTTAAAGTGGAATAATATGCAATCATCCACTGCGACCAGTTTTTGACCTGTTATGACTTTCCACCGTGGTTTAAATTATAGGTTTTTGTAGTAGTTACTGTATCGATCTCAATAATACCAAACTAAAAGTATTACTTTCTATTAACAATTTATTAATGTAGTGTCATAATGGTTTCCTATTATAGGTAGCTACTTTATAATTAAGCCGACTTCAAAGTTTCGAAGGTCGGTATGCAAGTTACCTAAATTTGGACAAAATTAAGTTTACCATTAGCCTCAGGTATAAATATAAACTCGATCATCGAAACCGTAACCATTAAATTGCGCAACAATATAATTCTCTGTGGTGGATATGCCCGCCCTTCTTTAAGAATGACTGAGAACGATTTAGACGCTATTTTTAACAAGGGAATCCGGGTCATCCTGCTTGGGGACCTAAATGCACGTCACACAGTCTGGAATAACAGACTTAATAATCGGAGTGAAAAGCTAATCAGGGATTATGCAACTGAAAATAATATTCAGGTACTGTTTACTGCCTTGCCTACTCATTACCCAGTTAACAACACAAGTCCTTCTTTTATTAATCTAATTCTCAATAAAAGTGTCTTAAATTTTCCTGGGCCGCTGGTTCTCGACGAGCTATCGTCGGACCACCTCCCTCTGCTGCTGGACTGGAACACCGATCTAGCAGAGGAGGAGGGCCCCAAAGCGTGGTTCTACGGAAATGCAGACTGGAGGCTTTCCTGAAGGATTTTGAACGATAGCATCACAGTCAACAACGACATAGACATAGTGGAAAAACTCGAGCTAGAAGTTGAAAGTCTGACGAAGAGCATCCAGTCTGCGAGAAATAGAACTGCGCGACAGGTGACGGTGAAGCTCGCTGAGGATCGGTTACCCAGAGAAATCACAGAACTAATTAAGTTTAAGAACAAATTAAGAAAGAAATGGCCGCGCACAAGGAGGAGACTGGATGGTGAGAGGGTGAGGCAGATACAACTAACCATACGTCAAAGAATAAACGAGGACAAAAATAGTGCATGGACAAATGTCCCGAATGGGTTGTCTGTTCTTGACAACTCCCTTTGTAGGCTCAGCAGGAGACTCAGGAGGAAATATACAAAAATTCCTTCATTCAACAATATGCCCCAAACCGATTCTGAGAAAGCCGACACCCTTGCTGAAAATTTAGCGTGGGCTTGTCAAGGACAGCCAAACACAATGCCGGAACAAGACATAATCACTGGAATAGTATCAAGAACTGTGTATCAAAATTATCCTATCCCCTAAGCATTCTCAAAGTCGAGGGATCCTTTTGTCAGGACCAAAGAAAACGCATGCTGGAGTGCCTCAGGGAACAGTACTTTCTCCGAAGTTATTTAGTCTCTTTCTGCGGATATTCCGTCATTTCCCGGAACAAATTTGGTCATGTTTGCGGACGATGTCCTGGTATATGCTAGTTCTTTCTACGCAAATGTGACCAAGACACATATTAGGAATCACTTCATGCGCCTAATGCCATGGTATAATAAATGGAAAATAACAATAAATAATTCCAAATGTGAATGTTTAATCCTTACCAAAAAACATACCAATATCCACGTCTCCTTCCTCTAAAGGTCGGTGACGCCACGATACTTCCAGCCAAAAAGCTGAGGTATTTAGGGGTTGTCATCGACCAGAGACTTTCCTTTTCACCCCATATTTCCTTAGTAATGCAAAAAGCCTTTTTGGCTATGCAGAGCCTGTACTCTCTCCTTGCTCCGCAAATTACTCTTTCCCTCCAAAATAAATTGGTACTCTACAAACAAATTATAAGATAAGATTATGTATGCAGCACCCGTCTGGTGCGGGACGTCCAACTCACAGATGGTCTGACTCCAGAGGATGCAAAACAGAATTCTTCGTTGTGTAACTTCCTCCAGAAGAAGGGATGCGACTGTGAACGACTTACATAACATGACTAACGTACCCCGCATCAATGAATATGTCTACGAAATCTCCGAGAAGTTCTATAGAACTAAAATACATGCATCTAGACTAACTAGAAACCTCACAGAGATTAGACATGTTCACAATGTTACACACAAACCTCTCTACAAGAGATTAGCAATTTATTTTGAAAATCCTTGAGTCCTTTGTTAGTCATTTTCCATTTAAAAGACGGTAAAAGACCAAAAGTTTGTAAACAAGCCTCGCCCACTTGAAAATTTCGACCACTGAAGCCTTTCATAGGTCAGCTAAATTTGTATATATTTGTAAATAACACAAATAAATGGCAGTCTAGATCGAGCGCAAGCAGAGAGCATGAATGTATGTAAGAGTTGTAAATAAGATTGAAAGGGATGAATTAATGATAGTTTGAATGAAGGAAATAAATGTAAATAAACAAATTGTATATAAAAAGCCTGTACATAAACTGTAAATAGTGTATATAGAACTTGTACATAGTCAATCTTGTCGAATAGGAAAATCAAGCTGTTTTTTTCGTTAGACTTTTTCTAGCAAAATTCTAGTTGAAAACTTTAAGAATCAAAATATCGCGGGTGACCTGGCAATACCCTCCTAAGAACAATGGCAGATAGGAGGTATTGCCAGGTCACCCGCGATATTTTGTACATATTTTAAAAGTCTTTTGACAAATTAAGACTCTTATAGCCCTGAAGGTCACCCGGTGGAGGCTGTTCTTTGCCATTTTTAAGTCCTGATACCAAGGGCCAACACCAGCCCCGGCTGTACCCTGGTCGCGTTTTCTCCAACGTGAGCTTCTGCGTGCATACATATATACAGTGTGTCCGCGGATGGAGTCCCCAAGGGGGAAAAATCGTTGTTATTCATTTTACGACCAAAAGTCATTCTTTATAAAAAGTTCTGCTTGTTGAGCAAATGAATTCACGATAAAAAGATTTTAGATCAGATGTACAGGGTGTTAATAAATTAGGAAAACATGAAATGCTTCAAGAGAGACGTACAATTATTTATTAATTTTAACAAAAATTTTATAAAACAAAGTTGTTTATAAACTAACATAAAGACCAAATACAGATTTCGAAATAAAAATTCGAGTATTTAAAAATTATTCTACATAGCTACCTCCCACCTCGACACACTTTTCCGCTAACTTAATAAATTTACCGTACACACTCATTTGCCGCGGCACATTCAGTTCATGTATTGGTTTTTGTATTGCACAGCATTGGTCGGATAATGGTTACATAATCATTTTGGCGCAAGGTGGATAGGGAAGTTTGGCCCGATCCATTATCCAGCTAGGTCGCTTGACCTTTTATTACTAGATTTCTTTTTGTGGGGTGCCTTAAAACAAAAGGTTTGTTCACATAACCTTCCACACGATAGGGAAATATTAAAAGAGCGCATACAAGAAGCAATACATAAACTGAATGTGCCGCGAATCATTCGTAAAGTGTACCGTAAATTTATTAAGTTAGCGGAAAAGTGTGTCGAGGTGGGAGGTAGCTATGTAGAATAATTTTTAAATATTCGAATTGTTATTTCGAAATTTATATTTAATCTTTATGTTAGTTTATAAACAACTTTGTTTTATAAAATGTTTGTTAAAAGTAATAAATAATTGTACTTCTCTCTTGAAGAATTTACATGTTTTCCTAATTTATTAACACCCTGTACATCTGATCTAAATTTTTTTTATCGTGAATTCATTTTCTCAACAAGCAGAACTTTTAGAAAGAATAACTTTTGGTCGTAAAATGAATAATAAAGATTTTTTCCCTCTTGGGGACTCCATCCGCGGACACACTGTATATATATATATATATATATATATATATATATATATATATATATATATATATATATATATATATATATGTTTCAACGTAGACTTTCACTAATGGAGAAATGTGAAGAAATATTGATCCGGGAGTACATCCGTTCGTTTGTTGGTTTGTCCGACGTACATTTTATTGCAGGTACCGCATGATACACTATACACACCTTCTGTTTTGGATTTTTTTAATGTTGTTCTTATGCACTGGCGCACCGAAGCTGATAAACAATTAACATCCGAAAATCTTCAGAAAAAGCTAACAAGCAAACTCCAGAAGACAACCACAACGGCCAGTGTCGAACAACAGCCATACGGCATACGGTACACAACATATCAAAATACCAGCTCTCCGACGCCGAAACAAGTGTACTAAGCAAAGGATTTAACTATGCAGCTGCCCCAAGAAGAATACCTATGGAAGATATTATCTCTAACGTCGAAACAAGCCTATCAACTTTAGACGAACAAACGGCGGAGCAAGTACGACAAGATGTCACGAGGATCCTGAAGTCTTCCAAACCACCTCAACCTAATCTAAGTCACCAGGAGAAACAAGCTCTCAAGAAACTGAATATGGCTGAAAACATCACTATTCTGCCAGCTGATAAAGGAAATGCCACTGTCATCATGAATTCTGAGGACTACAACACAAAAATGAAACAACTTCTAAACGATCCAAGCTACAAACCTGTCTCCAGAGACCCTGCAACATATTTGGAAAAAACAACGAAGTCTAAAATTATAGGATCACCCATAGACGAAGATATTGAAGAAGCTCATTCCTAGAGAAAAATCGAGTCGATGCCCGAAATTCTACGGTCTCCCAAAAATCCACACAGACGGAGCACCTTTACGACCAATTGTCAGCGCTTTCAACTCTCCTACACATAATTTAGAGAAATACCTGGCTAGTATACTGCAACCCATAGTTGAAAAAGCAGATTCTTATGTTAAAAACTCTGAAGAATTCACCCATATTATAGACTCCCTCACCATAGATCAGCACGACATCATCGCAAGTTTCGACGTCAAATCTCTGTACCCAAGCATACCAGTAAATGAAGCACTGCAACAAATAGCAGATAATGAACAGCTCCCGACGCACATAATAGAACTGTCAAAACACTGCCTACAAAACGCCTATTTCATGTACGATGAACAAATGTACAGACAGATTGATGGAGCAGCAATGGGGTCTTCACTGTCACCTGCAGTAGCCTAACTTTTTATGGTGTATTTCGAAAAGAAAGCTCTTGAGTTAGCGAATCTTAAGCCCAAACTATGGATTAGATACGTCGACGATGTTTTTGTTGTTTGGTCCTTTGGCAAAGAAAAACTCCTGAAATTTTTAGACCATCTAAATTCGATACACCCACGAATCCAATTCACACTAGAGCTCGAAGAAATCAATCGGCTTCCTTTCCTAGATGTGCATGTATTTAAAAATGAACATGGACGACTAGAACACACGGTATACAGGAAACCAACTCACACCAATAGATACTTGAATGCCGAATCACATCACCACCCATCACAAATACAGGCAGTGGCAAACACGCTGATCTCCAGATCCATCCGGCTCACCAGCGACAACAACAGACCTCACGAGCTAGAAAAGATAACCACTGCTCTAAAACAGAATGGATATAAAGACGATGAGAACAATTAGAAAAGCAATAGAACTGCAACAGCATCCAAGACAGAAACAACAGGAAGACTCGGAAAGCAGACCAAAAACCATATTGCCATACATTAAAGGAACTACTGATAGGATTGGTCGCATTCTTCGTAAGCATAATATATCCACTGTATATAAACCACATCAAACCATAAGAACAACATTAAAAAATCCAAAACAGAAAATAAACTAGAAAACCAAGGTGTGTATAGTGTAGCATGCGGTACCTGCAATAAAATATACGTCGGACAAACCAACACACGAATTTCAGCCAGGTTAGAAGAACACAAACTGGCTATCAGAAACAAACAAACTACGTCGGCCCTGTTTCAACATCAACATCAAACAGGACACAAAATCAACTTTGATAGCTGCAGACAACTGGCAAACGTCGAAAACTAGAATAATACGAGAAGCCATCGAAATAGAAAAGACCGGTCATCTAAACAAAAGGGATGACGCTCTGCATTTGTCCAGTACATGGAAGACAATAGTAAAACGGCAAGCCGAAGAGCATCAACTCGCAACCACATCACAACAAACAGCCAACGAAGCAACGACTGAGGGGGCGGAGCCAACGCCAGCCAACCAGAACCGCTACAACCTCCGGCGCAGGCTATAAATATCGAGAGTCACGACAAAGATTCATCTTTACGACTTGACGGCAACGAGTAAGCATTGATAATGCCAAGTGAGACCTTGGCGAAACGTCTGCCAGATTCCAATAGGAATTTAACAAACGAACGGATGTACTCCCGGATCAATATTTCTTCATATATATATATATATATATATATATATATATATATATATATATATATATATATATATATATATATATTGTAGAAAATAGGGACAAATATGTAAAAATTAGAAAATAAATGCCTTTGAAACTACTTAAAAATAGTATCTCACCCTTTTTACTGCTTTTCATTTTGTGAAGTTGGTTCATCTTTTTTAAACTATTCGTATACCTATTCTTTTACAGTAAGCTAGTACAAAATTAAATATATTGAATAAATTATCCGATTGCCTAAAGTCAATTATAAAATACAATTTAACGCAAATGACCACAAAGGATTAAAGTTAACTATGCTTTAAAGTTTTATTCTTTTGAAATTTCTGCGATTGATTATCTTCTTTGTAGTTTCACGACAGTAACGACTAGATTCTTAGAGGAAACTTAATTTTGTAGTGAAGTATAAAGATTCTATTTTTTAACTATTTTATAACTCTCTATCTTGATTTGTTTCCAAGAAATTGGCTGTTAAAGTTTTAAGTAAAACGTCCTGTATAAACCTGAATTTTGTTTTTAAAAAGCATAAAAACTTTTATCGTTATCTCAAAATCATTATATTGTGAACTAATCATTTGTGATACACGAGTATGTATAAACATAATATAATAACACCTGTTGTTATCGTGAGTGTTTTTGAAGATGATATTTGTTTTATCTTGGGACATAATTATTACAAAATTTTATAAAAGACACCAACCTGCAGTACTTTCGAGTAGTAATCATGTTGGTGCTCAAGTTTTTAGGTGTGTGTCTTTTCTTCACCGCGGTGAATGCCGCCAAAATTTTGGGAGTTTTCATGACTCCAAGTTTCAGTCATCAAATAGTTTTTCAACCTATATGGAAGGAACTCTCTCTAAGAGGCCACCAGGTAACAGTTTATACTCCGAATCCCCTAAATGATAAATCTTTGATTAACCTAACGGAATATGACCTGGGATTCAGTTATGAACTAGCAAAAGGCGTAGAGAAAACTGGTCAAGATCTTGACAAAATATTTAAAATGTATGAAGATATTTGCGACGCACAGCTTAGTCATCCAGTCATCCATATATGCAAGATCTGATTAAAAATGTTAATAACGATACATACGATTTGATTTTGGTAGAGTATCTTTGGCAACCAATGTATGCTTTCAAGGAGATTTACAAGATACCAATGATTGGAATAACCACTGTACCTCTTACCATTCAAGGATCGGATGCTTTAGGAATAGAAAAACATCCAGTTTTGGATCCTGATTTCTTTTTGCAATTTTCTTATGCAGAAACATTTAAGCAAAGAGTTTTAAGCTGGGGATATAACTGGATGTACAGGCTTGCTATGAAAACAAAATTGGGTCCCAGATTTAACGCACAGATCAAAAGACACTTTGGACAATTAACAAAGAGCGCTTTTGAGTTGACGACTGAAGCGAGCATTGTCATTGGCAACTATAACTTTGGAATTCAAAATGCTAAGCCCATAACGCCGAATTATATACCAATAAGTAGTATCCATGTACAGCCTCTTAAGCCATTGCCAACGGTAAGACCCTTTTTACCAAATTTTGTAAGCTATTTACTTCAATTAGTCAAGTGTAACAAATAATATAACGGTCGCATTAGCCTAAAACTTATTTGTAGCTCTTCGTAGGTAAAGGAAACTATGTAAGTATATTATTTTTTTCACAATCGTTAAAACAATTTACATTTTTCCCCAGTATAAAATGCATCAACAATACCTGTCGTTTTATAATAAAAGCACTACACAGGCACCAGCAACAATAGACAATACGCACAAAAAAGCTATTGATTTGGTTTAGCAATATAATTTTAAACCAAGATATGTTTTTAAACCAAGATATTTAGCGAAGCTTACTACAATAATTTTATTCTTGAGCCAAGTAAGCTATAAATAGGTACTGAAGAAACTAAATTTATTTAAAAAAGCAACTTTTAAGTTTTTCTTAACCTAAGAATACTACTGACTAACCATAAGTAATCTTTTTTACTACCAAGTTGAGAAATCGTCCATTTCTCTAATAAGAAATTATATTTGTCTGCGGAAGTAAACAACGATAATAAAAAATCACTTAGGTCAATAATGAAAAACTTTCTAGATTTTTATGAGATCCAATAAAACATTAAGTTAATTCTAATCCAAAAACACAAAAGCTCTGAGATTACGGAATGATTGTTTATAATCTTAAGATTATAGAAAGATATTTAAAATTGTAGTTAATAGTACAATGACTCTGTTGCACGTTGCACTGAATCGAACTTAAATATTATTTATAAGTAAAACAATAGTGGGTAGGGTGCAGTTTATCAAAATGAAATTAGATCTTAAAACAAGTCTACGGCAATATATTGAACGTGAAAATTTGAAACAATTTTAAAAACCCGCCATATTTCACACCAATAAATTAATATGTCGATTTGCGCTGTACTCATAATTTCTGACATATTTATAAAACAATGAATTCGATATAAAACTGTTTCATAGCTCTCAATAATCAACATAAAGTTTCAAAGTAATCAAACATGTATGTGCGAATTCGTTAGTAATACTTATTAGAGAAGGATAGCTTAACACCGTTATCGACTTTGAATCGAGAAGTCTGCAAATAATGTAATCGTAGAACAAACCATTTCTGCCAGGTAAAGTTACAGTTGTCAAATGATATCATCTAATAAACCTTTTGAACTCTATGTTTGTTTTATGTTTTCATTGGTTTAAAAAAAAGATATTCGTTTGTATAAGTGTTTCACCATTGGTGACAGCTTATTCAGTGGAAAATGTATCAAGGCTTTAAAAAAGCTGACTTTTTGACTGGCAGTTTATCAAAAGTTACTATGGACATGATATATGAACATTTACCTACTTTCAAATGCAGAACAATTTAACGCTGAAGTACGGAATGTGAAGTTAAAACAGTTAGTATTATATTAGATTGATTTTGTATCTTTGGTTGAATGCCAGCTCGAGCGACGAACGATTCGGCAACATTGCAAAGGTCTAACAAATCAAAATGCAGGGAAATGATGACATCACTCTCCTATGTGACAAAACTCGCCAAAGCTAAACTACATTTTTATGGGATTTCCCGTTTCCCAAAAGATTCCAAAAAAAATATTTTTGCACTTCATTTTGACCATAAATTCTAAGCCAGTAAAAAAATTATGCAAAGTGGCAAGTCATAAATATATACCTAGATTTCCTGTATTAACAGATTTCACTACTGGTCAATTTACTTCAATGGTATTATGAATAGTTGTTGTGTTTTCTAAATTTTCATGACTACTTAGCACTAAATCATCGGTAGCTTTAAAGTTTTCTATATCGGTGTCTTGGTGTGCAAAGGAGGAGGAAGGTATATTTAAATCTTTATTGAATGGGGGATGGGGGTAGGTTTTAGCACTAAATAAGCAATTCTTTTCTTGTCAGCTATCGATTCCTCAAGAAACGCTTCAGACACCATGCCTTTTTAAAGTTCATAAGTCTCCCTCATTTTATGCCAGAAGTGTTGCAGCGCTTCGCCTTAGAGAATGGCCAGTACTTATAACTCTCGGGATTTTGTAATTTCAGACATCGAGCCACTATGTTGGGAACTTTACTAATAGTATTGTGCCGTGTATTCTGTTTAATATGTTTATCTTAAGGATATATTATAAAGAGTTTTTTTTATGTTAGTTGGCCTGTTTGCTAGGTATTTTTTAACTATAATATCCCATTGTGACAACAATGACAAACTTCCTTTAGGTTCCATTCTTTAAATTAGAAATATTTATTCTAATATTATCCGCTCGGATGTCTAAATCATCAATCGACATATTTTATGGTTTGGCTGTTCTACAAGCACCGGCCACATTTACATTGATCAAGTGAAAGAGACGGGCGAGTTGGCAAGTTGACTGTCCAAATTACTTGCCCTGTGTAAACTCTTAGTATAGTGACTTGAGGGTTTGTTACTTCGGTTTTTGAGTAAAAGCAAATCATTTCTACAGTGGATAGAGCATGTCAATATTAGTATATTTTTGAACAGACTCACCTCAAAAAGTTATGCTGACTCTCCCCGCCCCTCCCTCATGTTGATGATTGGCTGGTAACTGGCTGGTTATTTATTTTTCTCGAAAACTATAGAAGATAGAAACGTGAGTTTGGTGTCGTTCGATAAAGCATAAAATTCTGCAAAGAAGTTAAGATTTTAGTTTGTTTTTGATTTGTTCCTAAGTCTACAACTAACTACAACTAAAAAAATTGGAGAGGGTATCCATGACGGCCCATTTTTATGTATATCATTATAATCGTTCATTAAACAAAAATTTTACAAGAAACAAAAAATGAAGGCCAAGGCTTTCTCTATCGATCGGTATGTCACTTTGTTATATTATCTTTTGAAATAAAGTTCCAGAGGCGTACATAATAATCGCTAAATATGGAAAATGCCTAAAAATAGAAAGTTGTTGTCATGTTTCTTCATAATATGAGAAAACATTTATGTTGATTTATTTATTTTACAATGTGAGTATTTATCATACCTTCTCCTCCTCACTTAGGTGGGGGTAAACAAAGTTTAATAAAAAAAGACTCAGTAGCGTGTTCTAAGTAATAATAGGGTTTTAAAATTAGTTAGGTATAGTACCTATAAAAACCTAGAGCAACATTCTACAAACACTTTAATCTAATTGCAACATTCCACACACAAACATAGACTGATGCATATTAAATTTTTTAAGAAGCATTTGCAATTTAGACCACACATTTTACATTTACATATTAATAAAATACCAGATGATATTTTTTCATTTTTCGTAGTGGTCCCCGGTGGCGTCCATTTATTGTTTTTTCCCATGTAAATGGACATGGAAGTTCTACCACTGGTTGGCACAGATTACCCCAAAAACATCCTGGTTGATAAATCATCGATCGATATGAAGTGCCAAAACATTCATTGTCGGAGCAATGTTTTCAGCCGTTCGATTTTTTTTTAGCAAAAAGTTGCATTTAACAAACGTCAATATCATTGGTTTCAGTTAGTTGTTCAGATGGAGGATTTTTTGGATGCTGCACCATATCAATAAAAGTAGCTGTAACCTCCGGAAAAGATTCCCAAGCTTCCCAGCACTTTTTGCTCATGTCTAAAAAAGGAAGAATTGGTGGCACAACCGGTTAACGAGTGAAAAAAAAGGCATACATTTTTCCGTTATTTTTTTAGCAACATCTATACAGGAAATATATCTTATATTTTTACCAGTGCCAAATCCAAACCACACGTCTTAACTTTGATTTTGATACGGGTAAAAAATTGCAAGTGCTAGTACATTAGTATTGACACATTTGTTGACAATTTTTTATAGTCGTTTTCAATGCAATTGTACGAGTGGACGAAAATTCATGTGTCTGCCTCCTCATCATTGCAAATTGGAATTTTTGCTAAACTGCTTATAGGTGGGTTATACAATACTTTTTGATTGATAGTACAAACTATAAATTTCTCTTCCAAATTATTGCTGGGAGAAATAACACCAAATTTTGTATTAAAAGATTTAATGTCTTGTTCTTGTGTTGATGCCAACAGATAACAACCATATAGCTCCATATTAACTTTAAGCTGGGGATAAGTCTTTAAAGCATCAGTGAGTAGAGTAATAACAGTATCTTTTAGATCTCCTAAATATTGCTTAACATCAACCAAATGTAAATCACTTGTCAGATGATAAATTAGTATGCTTGTTTAAAAGCAGTTCGAACTAGTTTTACATGAGTACATGTTCCCACTACATTGCTGCTTATGTTTTGTGGTACGGTTATCAGCAGTACGTATCATACTCTTTGCCATAAGGCATGATTCCAACTGACCAAAACCGGAAAATGTTGTCTACTTGTACAGAGACCGAGCATAAACTACATCCTTAACCATACCTATCCAACTATTATGCGACTTATCAAACCCAAGCCATTTCACATACCCCCTTTTGCTTCTTTAAACTAAACTTGCTCAATAAAGAATACGTCAGATTGTCGTTTTTTTTTGCAATTATTCTTCATAGAACCCGCCGCTAATTGGTTGACCGCTAGTATCCTCTAGCAAATAAGTTGTAGGATTGGTAATATTTACTTGAGATACTTTGAACAACTCAGTAGTCCAATTGGGCACATAACCCTTTTTAAACACGTGCTTAGCCTTACTTATGCGAACAATAGGTCTGTTCGCAGAAGAATCACAAACCAGTCAGAGCCAATGAAATTACTGGAAACCAGTTGGCGAACTGTCATGTTACCAAATAACTGAAACTTGATTGGCGCTGATCGGTTTGGGATTGCTCTGCGAGCAGAGCTAATATCACCAACTTTGAATTTTTGCTTCCCCATAACCTTTAAACGACTATAAACAGAGTCCAATATTTTCTTCTCATTACTCTTGTTAACATCCTTCGGTTTTATGTGAATCGTACGACGTTTCGTGTTGTTGTAATTATTTGTAACTTGTTCCAACAAGTCGATCCATTTATGATTACCACTCAAGGTAAACAACTTAAACAAATGTTCCTTGAGTGTCCGAATTACTCGTTCAGCAATAGAAGCCTTTCAAATACTAAAGGTACTATAATGATGTATCCCACGCTTCTTCATAAGGCTTTGAAAGCTAGCGTTGTAATACTCTTTCCCATTATCTGTAACCAGCTTTTTCGGAACCCTCCGAGACTCTTTAAGTATATGATCCATTGCATCAGTCATATCCTGAGCATTTTTTGACTTTAGAGGTCTGATCCAGAGAAATTTTGAAAAACAATCAATTACAACCAAGATGCATTTAAATCCCTTGTTTTCACGAGCGTACTAATCGAGCTGACTAAGATCGGAAGCCAATGTATCATCTAAACCATACTGGATAAATCTGCGGTTCTAGCTGGTTTATGCAGTTCCTTAATAACTTGTTCTCTTGCTTTTGTAATCATATTTCGCAATGGGTAATGACGCGTGAAACCTTCAAAATCTAATTATATAATGTCGTCACTAATTTTGACTTTAACGCAGCAAGCTCAGACGTCGGTTCAGATCGTCATTAAATGGTTTTAAAGAACTTGTTGTAATGTTGACATATTCTTTTAAAATAATTTTAAGTTTATCAAAATCTAACGTGAATTTTTCTATAACATCTTTTAACTTATTATCAGAGGCAATACGACCTTTTTTGAATAGTGAATAGTTATTCTCCAGCTTATCATTAGCAGCTTGTAGAGTTGTATTACGTTCATTTAAACCCTGCAGTAATTTATGTACCTAGTTGCTCAACCATCGAATCAGTATACTTCTTACTTGTACTCTCAATAACGGAGAGAGATGCGTTAAAATTTTGCTGAACGACACTTATCGACTGATCAATTCGAGTACTTAATTATACTTACTCTCCACAAACTTTTTATTTACTTCAACAGTGACATCTGTCGGCGATTTGACGTTACAAAGCCGATGATCTTGAATACTGTAATCGCCATCTTTTGTAAGAGTGATCAAGTTGGGTGTTTGCAACACTCTTACTCTTTTCTGATTAGACGAAGAGGGTAAGGAACGTCCAAACTTATTCATGATTACTGTGGTACTAAGACATAATAGCTTTAAATAAACTTATTTATAGAATTCAATTACTCCAAATTATTCCAATTCCTGCAAGTTGCTCCAAATCTCGTTCATGTTATTATTGTTGCCAACCTGATTGGAAGCTTCCGATTTTTTAAAACGCTCAACTAACTCGTTTACGTTATCATAGTACACAAATTCTTGGGGTTTTTCATTGTATTCCATTAAGGCATATCCGGATTTCTCAGAATGCGATCTTGTCATTATTTTACCCCCGGGCGATGGAATTTTACTGGTAAAACCTGTAGAAATTAGTGGTTTAACAATTGAAATATACTTGTGAGATCTATTACCTTTCAATTGCCCATTTTCTTTCAAGTATAAATCTGTTCGCTTTAGAATATCAGCATACTGTTTCTTATCGTTAGCGGTATTATATTTAGGAACCTTGAGAAACAATAAATCGTATAGTTCCAGCGTTCCTTTGTACATAATGGGACCTACTTGAATATCACCAGTCTTTAAGAAATTAACCGGTTGTGAACCTAATCTCCAAGAATCAGTCGTTATATCATATTTCATACCGTTAGCATCTATTTCGGAAGAGCTTATCCAATATTGTTTCAGATATTCTTGAGCAATCTTAGGATACTGATCGATGAAATTCTCAAACACCGCAGGTTTTCGAAGAGAATCTTCAAAATTCTTTCTTATATATTGCAATGATTGTTCCGCAGGGTCCTGAGCTGGTTCTTCAAACATATCACTATCATCAGCATTCCCATAGTGAGTTTCATCCGTTAAAACTTTTACAGGAGGTTTAACTTCTCGAGTTACTATAGGCGGTTTAAATTTTGGTTTTACACCATCACTCTCTTCCACTTTAATCTTACGTTTCTTAGACTTTGCATCGGTGGAAGCACCCACAAGCTTATTCAGAGGATCAGTTATAGGCATTAAGAATTTATTAATAGCTTCATCTTCTTCACCTCGCTCCAGCTTTAATGCTAAATACTTCTTTCTTATTGTTCGCGCAGCTTGGATAATCCTACGTTTAACGTCTTTATCGAGCTTATTAATTTGGGTAGACATACTACAAACAGCTACTAAACAGCTAACAAAACAGACTCTCTTTCTGGAAACAACTAGGAAACAGCTAAAAACAACTAATAAACAGACTCCGGTTTCTAGAAACAACTAGGAAACAGCTAAAAACAGACCCCATGTTTCTGGAAACAGGCAGAAAACAGCTAAAAACAGACCCCTCTGTTTCTGGAAACAGCTATGAAATAGACTCCTGTTTCTGGAAACAACTAGGAAACAGCTAAAAACAACTGATAAACAGACTATGTTTCTAGAGACTTAGCACATCTAGCTTCTAAGACGCCAAGTGTCACACTGAGCCTCGAGGGCTACGGGTATGACATAAGTATCAAACTTGTTACGATATCGACCTTTAGGAATGTCATTGTCTCTTACCATTACCAGGAACCCATACCTATCTTTCCAACATTCGGAACAAATATGTTTAAATGCATCGAATGTCATGTCTGTATTAACATGGTCGTCGTAGATATGTTTCAAGTTTAAATCATCCTGTTTAAGTAAAATTAATATATTAGCATTATCACGAACCAGCTGTTTAGGTATTTTCGAGTATGTTTGTGATAAATAGAATGAATCAATTGCATTATGACGACCAATACAAAAATAATTACGTATTTTATTCTGCTTCTCACATGCTATGTCATCAAATATCAATACAGAGTGAGGTTGGGCACTGGAAGGGTCTAGAACTTCATCATTATCACTGTAGCCGAAATAGCCTAAACGGGAAAGTTTTAAGGCGTGTTGAAGAAAGTCATATTTACCTTGCTGCAAAGATTTTGAATACACGTACACATTCTCGAATTTGAAACCATTTCATCAATCAAAAGACTAATCATTACATTGGTTTTGCCACAATTACTAGGACCACATATTAGCGACCGAATTGTAGAAGGCAAAAGTGGACCATGTTTGCTACTTCGGGACTTTTCTTTTTTTCATATCACCATTATAAACTTGGATTTTGAGTTTCTGCTTCTCTTGACGCATCTCTATAAATATTACTCTACACCTTCCTAGGACTTCATTACTAATGAAGACTTTGCAGAGTGCAGGTGTGTTAAATACAGTTATCAACAAGCTCCCATTCGAGCTTCACTTGCCTGGTTATTCCTATTGCGGAACTGGAACCAAACTTCAAGAGCGGCTCACTCGAGGCGCTCGACCAAAGAACAAACTGGATAGTGCTTGTCGCGATCACGATATCGAATACGCAAAGTCTAAAGAGTTGGAACAAAGACATCGAGCAGATCGAGTGTTGGAGAACCGAGAGTGGGAACGAGTAAGGGCAAACGATTCCAGTTTTGGTGAAAAAGCTTCAGCGTGGTTAGTAACCAACGCTATGAAGGTAAAACGCAAGTTGGGTGCTGGCAAGAAGAAGATGAAACGCCTATCATCAGTGGTAACTCTGCTTAAGAAACAACTTAAACGTACAGGTGCTGGTGATGTTAGTAAGAAAAGGACTCCCAGTAAAATACTTAAAGCTGCACGAGTAACGGTCAAGAAGTTGGGAGAACGTAAGAGGATCAACGTACCGCGAATAATACCATTACCGAAACAGGGTGGGTTTCTACCACTTATTCCCATATTTGCAGGACTTAGTGCCGTGAGAGCACTAAGTGGGGGCGCTGCAAGGATTGCGAAAGCTGTTAATGACGCTCAAAGTGCTAAGGATAAGTTAAAAGAATCTAAACGGCACAACGAAACAATGGAAGCGATTGCAGTGGGAAGAAAGGGTAGCGGCCTGTATTTAAAGAAACACAAAACTGGCTATGGATTGTTTTTACGGCAAATGCCCAAAAACTACCAATAAAGCTACCTAAAAAGCCGTTATCCTATCATGATATTAATTCGTACGTCACTCGATTAAAAATACTACATTTTAGAGGAGTATTTATGCGAGACACTTTACCGAACTCAAAACAGTGTGTGGTGTTATTAATTCGGATCGGAACACAGGTTTCGGGACACATTGGGTAGCTTACAAGAAACACGGCAATCGAGTTGTTTATTTCGATAGTTTTGGCAACTTGAAACCGCCCAAGGAATTTGTCAAGTATATGAAAAATGTTAAAATATGTTTAAATTTCGAACAGTATGAGGATTATGGAACGACAAATTGTGAACATCTTGCTCTAGCATTTCTCTACAATGAAACTTTATAAATGCAGGTGTTGATGCTGTGCCTGTGTAAACTCTTAGAATAGTGACTTGAGGGCTTGTTACTTCAGTTTTTGAGTAAAAGCAAATCCTTTCTACAGTGGATAGAGCATGTCAACATTGGTATATTTTTGAACAAACCCACCTCAAAAAGTTATGCTGGCTCGCCCCGCCCCTCCCACATGTTGATGATTGGCTGGTAACTGGCTGGTTATTTATTTTTCTCGAAAATCATAGAAGATAAGAGGGTACTTCAATAAATACAAAGACGTCCCTGCATCATATTGCTGTCACGTGGCAGGTGCGCGGCGCGCCACTTAGATACGTGATACAAAGGATTGCGACAGTGACTTTAACCGTTGTATGAACATGTGATATATAAAACTGAGAAAGCGCTCTAGATAATTCTACCTATAGTAATAATATTCAAGTTCAATAAACGTTTAAGTTTTAAGTGCAATTTGGACACATAATCAGATTTTGTGGTGTTTGGTTTTTGTGTTTAAATCTGTTTCACGGTTGTTTAGTTATAACTATAATAATACGCAAGTACAACAAATGTGAATGTTATAGTAAGTGCAATTTGGACACATAATCAAACTGTGTGGTGTTTTGTTTCAGTGTTTACCGGTTTTAAAAACAATATTGGAAAGTTAAAACCAGGAAAGCAGACACTCATGCAAAATTTGGTACTGCCTGCCAGCTGAATTCTGAAAGTTGTTTACCAACTATTGAAGATATGTTTCATTGTTATTTGTTTACAAGGCTGCAAAACATAGTTGCAAATAAAATAGAAAAAATAATAATATGGAAACATGCTTTGCTGCCAACTGTTAGCTCCCATCACGTAATAGCAATGATATTAGCATATAAAAAATGCAGTAATGTAACAAAACCCCTAAAAACCCGAAAATATCCATTTATTTTAAGGAAAGTGGATAATTTTAAGTCACGAAAACTTTTTGATTTCTTCTTGCAAATGCAGTAATTTTGATTCTTGCAAGTGTAAAATAACTCTGCAAAGTTCCCTTGTTAGAATAAGATTTTTTAAGGGACCTAAGGAATCAAAGAAAAATGCGAATAGTTGGAATAAATAAACTAAGTACTGAAAAAAAAAAGGAAAAGGGAAGAACGGCGCGGTCTATCTCAAACTTCAGTCCCTTCGACAAGTACTGCAAGTAGTCAGAAGCTTGATCCTAGCCTACCTACTGAAAATATAGAAGGTAGTTCATTCGGCGAAGAAGACCTGACTAAAGACCAAGATTACAAGTGGTCCTATCCTTTACAACAACAGCTACAGAGAAAAAATATTCAAAAAAAAAATAACCAACCAAATGATAATATTGCCAAATATTGCCCAAATTGCTGATAGGACTGGTACATCAAACCGAACAGTATCCAAAATTGCAACCGCTGCCCTGGAAGATTTTGGACTTGTTTCATCAACCCAGTTAACGTAGTGGATAAAAAAGGATCCATCGAGGATTACAAAAAAAAAATAATGCGCGTACAATAAAATGCTACCGAGGAAAGAAAATACATTACAGCCATCTATTTTGATGGTAGATAAGATTAAACCATGATGCAATTGAAGGCCTCGACATGCATCCATCTCCCCGTGAATCATCATTTTTTCAAGCGAAGAGCTGCATATTTGGAATTTAATTACCGTAGGGCTCGGTTAAAGAATAAAATATTTCAACAATTTTTTTTTGTCATAAGTGAGTGGATCCCTATCACTTTTTTGCTATGCCAGATCCAAAATGTCACATTAAAAAAATATCCCCCCCCCCTGTGGTCCGGCTAAAACATTTTTTAAAATTTTGAAAAAAATCAGCTTAGCTGTCTACCCTTCTTACAACTTTTTTTTTACTAGGCCAACTGAAATTTCCAAAAATATTTTTTTTTCGTCTATTGCGGCTCACCCTACAAGCAAGCTTATCATCTAAGCTCAGTCCAAGAATTGTTACCAAACGACAAGCCGCAGCGAATGCAATTTGCAGAGTGGTTTATGGGTAATTTGCATAATAATGAAATCGTATTTGAGAAACCTTTTTTACTCAGGAGGCATGGTTTTACCTCTTTGGTTATGTAAATTCTCAACAAAAGAGAATATGGAATTCTGAAAATCCACATTTATTTATAGAGAAGCCTCTGCAGTCACAGAAAATTAGCATGTGGGCGGTCATATCGAAAAGAAGGTAACACAGCCGCACAAAAAAAAAATAGAACTGCTATCGAGACAAATATATCCCTATGTAATTTTCGACGCTGAATCCGAATCCGAGGTCACCCCCAAAATCAACCAGTAGCGCTAAAAACACCTCAGCAGGGTAAAAATGACTTAACGCTCCACGAAATATAAACATTCAAGTATATAACGCATAAATACAGAGTTAACACTACTTTCCATTGAAAATCACCCCCATAAGTGGGCGAAAACTACCCCTCATACAACAGGAAACTTAAAAAAATGCAGTGATTGCAAAAAAAGCTTACGATGCCCAGTTTTTTTGCAAGGAGTGAGTAACTACATTAGTTCCGATGCGATGCTCAAAATCTACTCCCACAGAGGGGCGGAAACCCCCCCTAGATTAAAATTGCAAGGAAAATCGGGCAAAAAACTTTGTCATCGTGATTTATATTTTAATCGATGCTAAAATTGGCTAAAGATGTGCAGCACTGCAGTTTGGAGGTGAATACTTACACATTGCACCAAAGTCATTCAGTGACATCCCCATGAGAGGGTGAAAATTACTCCTCATATAATTATATAATAAATTCAAAAAATAGTTGCAGTACCTTTTAGAAAAGCTCAAAACATCTGCATTTTTTTATTTAAGAAGAATCTTTGACAACGTACTTGAAAAGTACCCATATTATGAAGTAGCAAAAATTTACCCGTAGTCTTAATTCAATTAAATTTTTTTATTCTTTCTTTTTGTAATGTCTTTTGGATTTGTTTTCGAATGATCTTTTGACCGACTGCCGATTATGCTTTTCAGATGTCTCTCTTTTTAAAGACCAACAGCAACTGAAATTTAAATTTAGGGGTGGTTTCCGCCTATTTATGGGGGTGGTTTTTGAGCATCGCATCGAGACTAATTCAGTTACATACTGTTTCTAAAATAACTGAGCATCGTAAGCTTTTTTGCAATCACTGCAGTTTTATAAAAATTTCCTGTTGTGTGAGGGGTAGTTTTCACTCACTCATGGCGGTGATTTTCAATGGAAAGTGTTGTTAACTCTGTTTATATTTAATTCGATTTATTGAGATTTAATCTTTGTCTTAATCCCCTAGCCGTGGAGCGTTAAGTCATTTTTACCCTGTTTAGGGAGTGTGTACGTTTCTTTTTGACCTCGGATTCGGATTCAGCTTCGAAAATTACATAGGGATACAGTTGTCTCGATAGCAGTTCCATAAAAAAAAAATTGTAGGGCTGTGTAATTATATGAGGAGTAATTTTCACCCTCTCATGGGGTAAGTATTCACCTCCAAACTGAAGTGCTGCATATCTTCAGCCAATTTTAGCATCGATTAAAATAGAAATGACGATGACAAAATTTTTTGCCCGAGTTTCCTTGCAATTTTAATCTAGGGGTGGTTTCCGCCCCTCTGTGGTGGTAGATTTTGAGCATCGCATCGGAACTAATGTAGTTACTCACTCCTTGCAAAAAAACTGGGCATCGTAAGCTTTTTTGCAATCACTGCATTTTTTTAAGTTTCCTGTTGTATGAGGGGTAGTTTTCACCCACTCATAGGGGTGATTTTCAATGGAAAGTAGTGCTAACTCTGTTTTTATGCGTTATATACTTGAATGTTTATATTTACTTCGATTTATGGACATTTAAGACTCTTCGTGGAGCGTTAACTCATTTTTACCCTGCTGAGGTGTTTTTTAGCGCTAGAGGTTGATTTTGGGGGTGTACGATTTTTTTTTGACCTCGGATTCGGATTCAGCGTCCAAAATTACATAGGGATATAGTTGTCTCGATAGCAGTTCCAATTTTTTTTTGTGGGGCTGTGTAATTGGACCGATTTTTTTTAGGAATCTCAATCCGGTGCGATACCGTAATGAAATTTTAGAAAATTTTGTTAACGCATTAAACGATCAAGAGATGCGAAAAGGGTACTTCCAGCAGGATGGCGCACCAATTCACGTAACTCTAACTATAACGTATATTTATCAGGATACCTTGGGAAAAAAGGCAAAAGAAAGATAATTTGATAAAATATCGGCGAGCAAAATTATTCGTCCACTAAAAAATTAAAGATGTACATAGAATGTATTTATCTATTCTTATAGTGATAAAAAATTCCTAAATATAGATTATAAGTTATTTTTGATAGCAGTTTGAGACTCCGTGGTCTAAAGAATATAGCAAATTTTCAAAATTTGTCGCAAATCATCAGAAGTGCCTCAAGAAATCAGACATTTAATAATAAAATTATATCAAGGAAGATCTCAAAGAAACATAAGAAAAATTGTTGGAAGAAGCCGGTCAACACTTGAATATATTATAAAAACTATGAAACAATCCATACAACAAAAACCTTGTCAGGGAGAGGAAGAAAAAGTACTGACTTTTCGAGAGAAACAAGAAACACTAAGAAAAGTTAGCGAAAATCCACAAACTACTGCGACAGATACAGTGAAAAGTTAAGCCAGTGATTACAAAAGGTTATCCATGTAACAATAATAAGAAAATTTTTAAGAAGTCAGGTTCTACAGGCACGAGTTGGTCGAAAGATACATAAGTAAATAAGAAGAAGCATCTCGAGTTTGCTCAAAGGCATTTTGACAAACATACTGAGTACTGTAAAAACATCATATATACTGACGAAATAAAAATTGAGTTGTTTGGTAAAATAAAAAAAGGTTTTGGTGTACAGAAAGCGCGGGGAAGCCTACAAACCTAAAAATTTTATTCCAACGGTAAAGCACGGAGGGGGTTCCGTTCTAATCTGGGGTGGGCCAGCTCCATTTTATTGACGAAACTATGGATCGGTTCGTCTCCATGGACATTTTAAAAAGAATTTAAGACAAAGCGCGGACAAAATGTGAATTGGAGACAATTTCTTATTTCAACAAGACAAGATCCAAATCATACAGCGCGGGTCGTTAAAGAGCGGATACTGTATAGCGTACCAAGAGTATTGGAAACGCCACCGCAATCCCTAGACGTTAACCCGAATGAACGTCTATGTTGGGAACCCAAAGAAAGTGTGAAAGAGCATACAATTTCCAACAAAGAGGCGTTAAAGGGCGTCAAGAAGAATGGTCAAAAATTGAAGTGGGTTTTATTATAAAACTGGTAGAGTCAATGCCTAACAGGTTACAACAAATTATAAAATCAAAAGGGTACGCCACACGTTATTAGTTTTGGCATGTTTGGACGAATTTCGAAAAGAAAATGTTGGTGGACGAATAATTTTTCTCCCATGGTTTTTAAGAAATTGTTTTATTATTAATTATATTTTTGAAAGTCATTGTCTAGGTTGGACTTTATATTACAGTTTTTGGTACATGAATAGTTTTTTTTTGTAATGACAATCAAATAAACTTAAGTAGTTTTAATTTAATCTCAATTTTTTAAAAATTTTATAAGTGGACGAATAATTTATCTCCGACTGTAGCACAATATACTGATATAATATTATCTTTTTATGCTAAAAATTTCTTATTTATAAATTCATTTCCATTCCTAAATTAAATTAGTTCGATTACAATGTTGTTTGCAGTTAGTTTTTGTGCGTGTCTTTTGCCTTTTGTTGCCAATGCCGCAAAAATTTTGGCTATTTTCATGACTCCAAGCTATAGTCACCAAATAGTATTTCAACCAATTTGGAAAGAACTTTCTCTTAGGGGGCACAAGGTAACGGTCTACACACCCAATCCACTAAATGATAAATCGTTGATAAATTTGACCGAATATGACCTAGGATTTAGTTATGAAGCAACTAGAGCTCTTGATAAGGCAGGTCACGATGTAAGTAAAATATTTGATATATATGAACAGACAGCTGAATTGCAACTCAACCACCATTACATGATTGATCTTAAGAACAATGTAGATAATGAGACTTTTGATCTACTTTTGGTGGAGTATCTTTGGCAACCAATGTATGCATTTAAAGAAATTTACAATGTCCCAATGGTTGGAATAACATCACTTCCCCTTACTGTTGGAGCATCAGATGCTTTGGGTATGGACAAGCATCCAGTTTTGGACCCAGATTTACTTCTACACTTTTCTTATGCAGAGACTTTTCAACAGAGACTTTTAAGTTGGGCGTATCAGTGGTTATACAGAATCGCCTTTAAAATTAAATATAACGGTAGATACACGGCTCAGATAGAAAGACATTTTGGAACAGGTTTTAAAGATCCTTTTAAATTAGCTGGTGAAGTAAGCCTTGTAATCGGAAATTATAATTTTGCAACACAAAATGTTAAGCCTTTAGTGCCTAACTTTAAACCAATTAGTGCTATTCATGTTCAGCCTCGGAAAACTTTGCCACTGGTAAGTTATCTCCAACCAAATATTTTTAATACACATGAAAGAGAAGTATGGCCATTAGGGTGGATCGAAAAAATCTTTTTTTGGATTTTTAGTTGACCTTACCTGGCGAAAGTTGTCACTAGATAACATGATTGTTTTAGCCAAATATCACGATTTTCGAACATCATCTTCAGGTTCCCGGCGAGTGTCAAAGTTTCGAGAAAATATCAATTTTGACCTTTACCAAAAAAATTACTGAATTTTTTTCCTTGATTATTTTACTTGGCCTGATATGCCCAATCAATGTTGTTTATAATATTGATTATTTAAAAAAAACTAGGAATTTTTGATAAACAACAGAAATTAAAATTAAATAATAAACTTTTTAAAAAATATATTTTGTGTAATTTTTGTTAAGCAAATGATATATTTTTTACTTGACAGACGTAACAAAATCACTTTTGGTATTAAAATATGGAAGCTTGTTGCTAGTCCTCTCCACAGCTTCGGGGTGGCAAGGATATGTAGGAAGAGGCATAATTTGAAATTTATCAATATCATAAAGTCCTTTAGTTCTTCGGAAGATACGGAAATCATTAAAGGAAGTTCGCATAACTTGCACGTTTGCCAGTCTATAAGTTCTTCATATTGTTCTGCACTAAAATTTAAAGCCGGTACAATAAAATGTCTGATTACTCCAGGAATGGCATTTTCGCGAGCTTTCAAAATTCTTTTTAATGCCAACTTCTGAATATGTTTCTGAATCATAAAAAGAAGTATATTCTCCAGGTGTGCAAGAAATGAATTTGGTTGAATAATTGGATCGATTATGGTTAAAATATGGGCTGAAAGGTATAGGGAACGTTGTATCATTTTCAAAAGGTGTTGTGGTCCATCAAAGTATGAAGATTTGATTTTGATATCGAACCAAGTAGGTACATACATTTTCATGATAGACTCACTCAGAATATAAAGATTGTCAGAAGGTTGTTCTGCTGCGATATATAAACGCAAAATCCTGTTTGCACACGTTAACCATCTAGAGTTATTTAAGTTGCCTGGATTCCTTTCAGCAAATTCGACGGGTCATCTACCTGAAGAAATAATGTTACCGATATCGGTAAAATATTTTTGATCGGTACTCAACTCGTTTCAATTTAACTCTGATAAGACTGCTTAGGGCGTGTACCGTTGTCAACTTCGGTTACGGTTTTGTGTCCCGTAAGTATCGGTAACCTGAAAAGTTGGTAAGATCGGAAACGCGGTTCCTGAAGAATATCTATCATTAAGGTCACCGAAGGAGCCGATACTTCCCCGCTTGTTTTCCGGTTTGTTATGCCATTTTGTTGTTTATGTTTTGCCTTTTTGTTTAAGTTTAAATGTACTTTTTTACAAATCTTAAAAATCATCTGTTTTAAAATGTTGGAAGCAGGAGGAGAGGTATGATTTTAGGTTGAGTCGATATCCGTAAAAATAAACCGGTTCTTTCAGGAACCAGACTTACCATTGGTTTACCGCATTATACCGAGTGGTTAACCAGGTTTGACAACCGTACACAGCCTTAATTAAAAGTTGTTTACATGATTCTAACAGTTTTCCTATAGGGCCAGAAAATCTACATGGAGCTGTAGTTACACCATTCAGCGACTGAAGTAAATGACGGAGTGGGAGCTCATTTGCGTGTAATAGGCAAATAAACCCAAGCAAACCCAAGAAAACCCAAGTAAAATAATCAAAAAAAAAAATTTCGCAATTTTTTTGGTAAAGGTAAAAGATTTACATTTCCCTAAACTTCGAGGCTCGCGGGGAACCTGAAGATGATGTTCAAAAATTCTGAGATTTTGCTAAAATAGTCATGGTATTTATTGACAACTTTCGCCAGGTCAGGTCAACTGAAAATCCAAAAAAAGATTTTTTCGATCCACCCCAATGGCCATCCTGGAACCAATAGCCTTACCTTTATCGGGGGTAAATTGGGTAATAAAAGAAATCAAGGGAATCATGTAGATGAAGGGTGTCAAATGAAAGTTTATTAAAGCACGAATTCGACGATATATAATATGATGTATTTTTTATTGCACTTTTTTAAACATTTTTCGGGAAAAACGCTTAAAAATTGCTGTCCCTACCCTTGTCACCAGAAGGACCGCTCAGAGAAATCTCAAAAAAATCATGAACACTAAGAATTAGGTGTAGATTGAGCGAATATTATCAGGATTGAAAAATTCTAGCGCGGTCAATTGTTATAGACAATTTAATTGTATATTTCCTTATAACTGTTGAACCATTGGTTTTAGAGAAAATGTTTTTTGACAAAAAATATTTCTCACGATGTAAGGAAGAACCCTTTTATTTTGCTAACTCAGCTCCGCCCATGCGCGATGTGATACGGCGTTGGTGCCGTCGGTTGCGGGCAGATGGACGAATATCGGGCGGCCGACGTTTGCTCAGTGGGGGGCTGATGGCACGGAACACTAATTGTGCAAGTTTAGCTTGCACTTTACCGATTTTTTTAAGTTTAATTCGTTAAAAATTAAAAAATGTATTAAATTTTTTGTTGACAGCCTGTTTCAATTCTAATAAATTGGTGGAAAAAAGTTCTAAAAGCATCTCTTTTCCATGTCCACTAGTTTTAAGCTGTGAATAGTAATTAATAGTAAAATTTCTTAATGTCCATTCTTTGAGTGACCGCGTATAATTAAAAAAAAATCATCAAATCTGGAAATGCTTCTGGATACATTTTAGACATTTATAACTTTTGCCATGTCTGAAAAGATTTTGCGATCATTAATTACCATTATTCTTTTGCTTGCTACACTGTAGAAAATAAGACTACAAGTTAACTTTAATCCTTAATAATTCCAAAAATATCCGATAGGTATTTGATAAGCTTTATAAAAAATGTTTCGAATTGCACGTAGAATTCGAAAATGTAATAATATACATGGCATTTCATTTAAAAAAATAATGATGACGTACATCCTATTTTCTTGAGCCACTGTATAATGAGATCTATTCTATTCTATTAAAATAAGTAAAAAATGAAAATAGCGCTGACGTGTCCGAGCAATCTTCTATCAAATTTGTCATTTTTTATAATGAATTTATTCGATACTTTATGTCCTCACTGTATACCTAATAAACTAAGAGATAACGACATCTAAACCAATATAATTTTTTCACGAAAATTTCAAGTCTCTTTTGTGTTTATCCGAGTCTGGCTGGCGTACCCCGTTACACGGTCCAGAAAGTTTCAAACATTTTTATAAAATATTTTATTATTAATAAGTTTATCTTAATATAAATATTACGGAAAGTTGGAGCATACCTTAGAACAAAATTAACCGGTTCCATAATCGTGAAAAGTAAGGCTGGCACTGTTTGGTCTGGTCTCAGTGGTGCCGAAAAGTTAAGCGACTCGGGCGACCGCGAGACCATTAACCGCAAAGCCAACAGTTCCTCGCTTGACGCGTTGTTAGTGTATTTTACATGTATTTATTAAGAATGGATACGGGATGATTTAACTTTCTTTGAAGCCAAAACAAACCATTCTAAACGACACTGTAAACACAATTTGTAAACATTGGCCACATCTTATTTTCCCTTGTATGTTTGTACAAAAAATACGTTAGACGCATCACAAGACTTACTAAAAGTAATAAAAGTCCTAAAATATTTTATTTTTCTGCTAAATAATAATAAATTTAAGTTAAAAATGTTTTATTATTTATAGGTTAGGTTATTTCTAAAGGTGTTTATTTAAAGTCGCTCCGAGTCATTTATAAATCTATAAATCGCACTTTTTCTTTCCTAGTTCATTAGACAAAAACTTACGTGTAACCGAGTGTTCAGACCGAGGTTCAGCCGCTTTCCTAAGTAACCAGCACATACAGCAACACTTCTGAGCTCCAACACTCCAATGCTATTTTATCTCTTTCTACTACCATTCTTGATTCAATTACGTATTTCCTGTGGTATGTCCTTAAAGTTTGTAAACTGTTCCCCCAAGAGACAAACAACAAATATAAAGCTTCACGTTCGATACGGTCACAGTATACGGAACATCGAATCCTTATTATGATAAATCCATGGTATTTTACGCCGCGTTAATGTAATAAACATTAATTTTAAAATATTTTAAATAGGGTAACCAATGTGATGAACAATCGAAACGGTACAACTTCTAATTAATTATGATGCAAATACTTTCTTTGAATATAAATATGATTGTTTTAATAAATCAAGACAACGAGCCATAATTTTGGATATTTTTTTTCTATGGAGTAGTGTTGCAACATACATAAAAAAGTCAAGATGGCACACAATTTGACCATCCGGGCGGAGCATAAGTCGACAATTGGTAGTCGACCTTTTGTAGTATACTGTACCAGCCTGTGCAATTTTTTCTAACTTTTTCGTCTTCTTTATTTGTCATTTTTTATATTTTCCATTTTTTGACATCTGCGAAGTAGACCGAAATGCGTACCACGCGCAAACCAAGCGTATTAGACATACGCACGAAATTTCAGGGTATATACTCGTACTATGGTGTCTACTACAACTACGTAGTTAACATATTTCTACGATTTTTGTGTTGTCTAACTTTTTCCAGCATTCTTAACTAAGTGGCATTTTAACACCGCACAACAATAATATGAGATAAAACATCAGCAAATTTATTTAACAACTATAAACACTATCTTACGATGGTACGGAACCCTCTATGCGCAAGTCGAACTCGCAATTGACTGTTTTTTATTTCAGACAATCACGGCAACGCCCATGAATTAAATTATTTTTGTCAAATACCGTATACGTACGTACTTATTTTCGCCACCGACGCCTCAGGTAACAGACTAACCGTGCCAGCCTTAGTGAAAAGTCAAACAGCATACAGGGAAGAACAAAAATTTGCAGAAATGCTTAAGATGAAAGTACTCATATCCGGATCCCAAAATTTTAATGAAAAAATTATGGTTTTGACGATGCTATCTCTTACTCTATAAGCTATTTAAATGAAAAATTAAAATTTAAAAGTAGGGAAGGGTATTATAAATTAGATCATGTAACGTGGAATACTTCCTTAATATAAAATTAAAGTTGTAGCTTCTGTTAATTAGTGAAGCCACATTGGTTTTAACCATAGCCTTCTCAATGTACTTCGCTAGACTGAGACAAATTTTTTGGCTAGCGAAGCACATTGAGATGGCTATGGTTTTAAGCGTTGACCTTCAGCAAGAGGAGACGGAGCCGTTCATTCGTAAATAGCATTTTGTTTATTTCATACAATGTGCGTACATAGGACAACGAAAGAGGAGAGAGACAACGCTATAAGTCCGCCTCCGCGCGCCACCGTTATGGCTTTCCGGGCTGTCTGTATTCCGTCGAACAAACCTGTGAAAGGATATTTCCGAATAAAAAGAGTCCATTTTTACATACACTTAGCCCTTAAAATTTTACCTACTTTTTTCTGTGTAATAAATACAGTAATGAAGGAGCCGATTTATTCACGATTGAAATTTTATTTCTAAAAATCAAACACCATCCCAAGACGGGGTATGTATTTTCTGCTGTTTATCAGAGTCTGATGTGCAGCCTAATGGGCACATGAACAGGACGGATATGTGTCTTATTCTGGTCAATAATTTTTTTCCATTTGTCTTTACTGTTTAAGGTATTTCATATTTAATCCCAATGTATTCCATGTTACCCCACAATATATAATTTTTAGAAATAAAGCACAGTTATAAAATCTTTCTCTTACACCCAGATACTATACTGAATAATTATTACTTATACGATGTCAAAAATAATAAATTATATAAATAATGAGTAAGAAAGTTGACGGTATAAAGCAATAATTACTAAAAATGTTCTTAGATGTTCATATTGGCTGCATTAATTCATTATTGTCATTTTAGAATCTTGCAAACATGTTGGAAAACCTCAAAAACGATGTTATCTACTTCAGTTTGGGAACAAACGTAAGGGCTTCTCACATATCCAAACCCATCGTTGATCGCATGTTGAGAATCTTGGGCCGTCTGCCTTACACAATACTATGGAAATATGATTCCGATGACCTTCCACAAAATTTACCGAAGAACTTTTTCACTCGCAAATGGTTCCCTCAGCAAGACATTTTAGGGCATCCAAAGGTCAAACTCTTTATTACTCAAGCAGGTAAGTTAACTTTCTTGGGGCATAATTTAGTAGATAAGCCTAACAAAACTAGAAGCAAATCCAGAACGTTACAAGTTAATGAATCAAATTAACATATATTTAAGTTAAAGAATATATCAGATTTTAGTGAAAACTAACTTTGTTTTTTCCAATCGCTGCACCGTATCTCCTTTGGTCGTACTCTTGTATTTGAAAAAACGCTTTAAGGAGATCGTTACTAGACTGCAGCTAATCATGACTGTCCCACATTGACTACGATTTCTCGAGTGCGACAAAGCCGCCTCTTATGAGACATGACGCAGTGTATTTTTGTACCATAAAAAAACTCCTTTAGGTTCATTCAAGTGTAGTTTGACAAACTGTGTTAACAAAAGAAAACATACATTCTTATGCAAAACTGAAATATTTCAATTAAACTCTTTTCGAATATTCTCCGATTTTTCGGCTTGATTTTCACATTTTCATTTACCTGTTCTAAGGCTATTTCCTTTCATTTTGTCGATATGCCTGTACAAAATACATTATTTAAGGAACATATTTACGAAGTAAAACTGTACGTCAACTTATGTACTTGGCGAGACGACACATTAAATTTTAACCAATCTGTTTGCAGAAACGTAGTAAGTTAAGATTAGTAGTACTTAAACAATTCTTATCTGCAATAAAAAGCATTGACGTAATGAACACACACTTCAACATACGTAGATGCCATCCGACCCTGAACGATGAAAAAATTGTTCGCCAAAATAAAAATGGCTACTAAACCTTTTTAGTAAATCTGTGCGTTATTGTTTTTCTTTTTTACTTCGTTCATTTGAGCTAAAATAAGTGCGGATTTAGTCAACCGACCTTATTCTTTCTTAAAAATATGCTAAACCTTTACCACATATTGCAAATTTTGTTTAGTTCAGTGGCGTACCCTGAAACTTTATTCGGGGGGGGGGGGGGGGTTGCTAGATAGGGTTGATAGGTGTCGAGTATAACATGAATGGACAACCTAGCGCTGCAGGCAAATCGCCGAAGGCGCAATTTTTTTTTATTTGAGCTACGCCCAAAAGCTGAATAATCGCAAAAATGCGCCGCAGGCGAAAATTTCAAGTAATGGATGTGACGTATCGCATTCGTTAATATGTCGAAACATTACACGAAAGTCAATAAACTAGTTTGTTTTTTGTTATTATTTAAATCTAATTTTAGGAAAAAACGTATATTTCACGAATCCTAAGTTATAGGGAACAAGAGGAAGCGTTAAAAACTCGGTCAATTATTTTTAAAAAATAAAACTCGAAAACCCCGAAACACTATGCAATTATGCATTATGCAAAACCGTGTGTGATGGCCTTTCGGGTTAGGCGCTCAGGAGCAGAACGGAACTCGTATCCTTTCGCGAACGCCACTCACTCTGTTCTAAAATAATAATTATTAATTTTAGAAAAATAAAAAAGGGTTAATTAAAATAAAACAAAGTATTAATATCATGAAAATTACTGATAAAAATATTTTCTTAGTTAAGTAATAGAATATTTGTTGAAATATGTTTTTGTCATACATACGCTCGGGGGTGCGCAAGGCAGCCCCTCCTTCGGTGCGGCACTGGTTTAGTTTATAAACTGGTTTCACATTTTTTTATGTGCTATACTTCCTATGCCGTACTTTCAATAAATTTCAGCGACCACGTCTCTGAATGCTACGTTTTGTCCAAACCCTTTTTTTTTGGTAACATTAGTACCATTTCGATAATTTTGTTTCTGCATGTTGAAATTTTTTTATTCTAATTTTGGTTTTCCAATAATCCTATATTAAGTATCCTGGGGTTGTCCACGCTGAAATATGCATCTATAAAAGCTACATTTAAAAGTCTTAACCTTTTTTATTATTGTTTGTGCTTTAAAAGTCCAAATTTCTACCCCATACATAGTTCATGCATAATCTGAAGGATTACTTGTAAACAAATGAGCATGTGCTTATTGTCAGTTTCGAGAGCAACCATAGTTATTATAGGTACCTGATAAAAGTATTTAAAGTTAAAGTATTAACTAGATTATTGTAAAGCAAGTCCTAAAGTTATTTCTTTGGGAACAAAGCCAGTGTTAATAAGCACTTATGTTATTTTAAACAGTTGTCGTAACAAATACGTATATTGCTTTTCAGGTCTCCAGTCCGTTGACGAAGCTGTGGCCAGAAGAGTACCTATGCTGGCTATTCCATTCCATGCAGACCAAAAAGCGAATGCAGATCGATGCGCCCGTTTGGGCTTAGCAGAAGTTATCAACATTGCAACATTTACTGATGAAGAACTTCAGGAAAAACTTAATAAATTGCTGACTGATAATTCGTAAGTACTTACAGAAAAATTGTTTAAAAAAAACGTATTTTTTATGCATAAAAAGAAACCGCGCTTGATGACAAAATGTTTAAAGATCAGTGCCAAGTGTTTAGAATTTAGCAAAGGTCACAGTAAATTAATATTTTATTGCCGTATTTTAAATCATTAATGATTAGCTAAAATCCATTTTGCGATCCAGATTAAATGGAAAAAGCAGGTTCTCCCACGCATCTCTCACGGGCAAATTTGATTGTTGTCCTTTTGAAAGAATCTTTAGCCTATATAGCGTATGTTTTTTTAAGAAGTTGCTCCTCTCTATAGATAATAGTATGGCACATATAGGTAAAATAGACTATTCTAACAGAATGGAAATCATGTCAGTATAGAAATACAGAACTCTATCTGATTTTTTTTTTGCCTTCCAGAAAAAAATAAATGTCCTATGTACGTCTATATTTAGCGCCACCAAAATTTTACGAAAATGATTGATTGAGTTCTAATAATTTATAGTTTTAAAAATCGAGAAGATACTAATTTGCATTAATATAATTTATTTTCAGATACCATAAGAACATTAACAAACAAGCTTTAATTGCCAGTGATCAACCTCTTAGTTCACTAGATACCGCAATCTTCTGGATTGAGTACGTCATCAGGCACGAAGGAGCCCCTCATCTACGGTATGCAGCAGTTGACTTGCCATTTTACCAGTACTACCTACTAGATGTTTATTTATTTATTGGAGTAATATTTGGGTTGTTATATTACATCTTAAAAAGGTTAGCTGCGATAGTATTAATAACTGTCAAGGTTCTGAACCGACTGATTTTATCACGATTCCTAGGATCAACAGAGGAGAGAAGCAAAAAAGAAAAATGATTGTTTACTTCTGACTTCCATATTAGAGAATCTAAAGCTGTGATGACAATCTGATTTAACTAAATTGTTTAAGCTAGCTCTGTATATTTTAAGTTTTTTGTATTCAGTAACAATATAACATCACAACACGCACCTAAATAGTGAAATCCGCCAACATTGATTTAAAAATGGCATCATCTTGATCGGACATCAAGCTTGAAACATCATATTATACGCGCAAGAAATCTACTTTATAGGTACTTGACCTTAAAAATTACTTTCTTTTGTAAAGTGAAACATGAAAATTGTGTGTGATTATTTCATGATCGATTAAGGATGATGACATAACAAACAATGGGTTAAATATAGTTTATCTTTTATACTGATTTGTTTTTTAATTTAAGAACCTTTAAGTTTATGAATTCTTCCAAATATAATCGGTTTTACCTAGCATGGAGTAGTTTCATTGTTTAAAGAGTGTGTAGTATAAATCTTAGAACAATGTCGTATTTACGTATTACAAAACAAATTTTGAAATTTTAAGCACATGACTTTCAGATAAAAGTATAGTCACCTTGTTCTCTGGGTTACAGTGGTCACGTACCCCAGAAAGATAACCTAAAACTTAATTATTTAACTGTATTTAACTAGATCTATTAAACGTTCCTAGTTAAATTTTTTTAGAACGAAGTTGGGAGATATGTATTACACTAATGCCACATTAAACGTACTAAGAAAAAATATTATGAAAATAATATGGGCGTCGCAACGGGATCTAGTCCGTAAATGTTAAAGTAGGCTTAGTGACTTTTTGCAAACTTTTGAGGAAATGAAAAAAAAAAACGTTTAATCTTAGTTACTTGGATTGTTTCTGCAATAAACGACTTGAGTAGTACACCGAAATAAAGCATATGGGATATGTGTATTCGGATTCTTTCTGCACTTAACGTCTATATTATTTTGAAGATTTCCGCCAAAAAATTATATGGCCAAAAATGTTACTTGGAGTCTTTTAACAAAAAACGATTCATATGTATTCCGTAGTTGTCCTTGCCTTGCAGAACTACCTGAGCCTACTTGACGGGGAACATGACTTCAGATGACAATATATTGTATTATTAGAAACATTTTAAGCAAACAAAGACCGTTGTTTTAAAGTTTAATCCGAAAGACTAGTAGTGAGCCCACTAGGAATGTTTTGGTCAAGAGAAAAGACATTTTGTTGCGAAAAAAAGTTGAATACTTGCTCTGCCTCCCCTGGGAAAAACATAACACTTTGGGTATTTTATTTATCATTTATTCTAAATAAATTTCACATTATTTTGTCGAGAATTTTTAAATTAATATTTATTTGATTTTTTAAAAATTATATTTTAGGATTAAAAAAATTCAAATGACTAACTTTCTACTAACACATTTTTTTCTCTTAAAATTTAAAAATTCTCGACGAAATAATGTAAAATTTGTGAAGAAAAAATTATTAATAAAATATCTAAACGCATTACTTTTTCCCAGGGGAGGCAGAAGCGCTGAGCAAAAACACAAAATGTTTTTTATTCTTGACCAACACATTCCCATTAGGCTCATTATTAAACCCCCTAAATTTGGTACGGGTCCTGTAAGTAGGAGCAGAGAGACCTTTGAAATTTGACCGGCCCCCACTGTAAGGTACCCTGATTTAAGTATTAACACAAATTACGTGGTCATTGTAGAAGCACTTAACACACTACAAAATGGCTTTAGCCGAATCTCTAAATATTGTGAATATGGTTCATTTTAGGCCACTTGTAGCGTAAAGAGACATTATTGACATAAAAATTTGTGAGAGGTTTACACGCATTTTCGAAAAAATCCTATTTTTTTTTACCTTCGTACAACCCACGAAGGCAGCAAATCTAAGTACTAAGGTACCGTGGGTTGCATATCGCAAATATGCGGCATTACAGGACATTCACATGCAGTATCAAAAAAATTAAGCCTTAAACGATTGGCAAAAAAGTTCCCTGTTTTGCTAACCTTACATTGTTAGATGCAGCACGGTCGTTTTTTTTGTACAAAAATATCTGTTCGCCACGGCGAACTTCACTGAAGGAGCAAACCGTAGGAACTTACCTAATACAACAAGTGTTTAATCGGAATAATCAAAAATATATATGAGTTACGATGTAGGTAAAAGCATAAAATTTTGTACACCTAATATGTTGGCATTCAAGTGTTTATGATGAGCTTCACTTACTTTTTACAAATACAAGCGCAGTTAAAGCAGGATTTTTAAGTTCTCAGAGCCATTTTGCCACTTATTATTATACAGGGTATTATAAAATTCACTGCACATATTGGAATGGGTGACTCATGGGATAGTCTACAGACATTCCCAATACTTTTTCCTCAAATCCAGCCGGGACACTGCCAAACTTAAATATTATCGTGCCATCTCATTTTTTTATGAGTTTTAGTGAAAACAGAAAATAAAATTTTTTAATTCAGACGCATTTTGCGACAAATGTGTATTTTAATTTAATAGTAATTAGCAATTTCTGTAAATTCTTGCATGTGTGATTTTCAGGAAGAGTTTACATTCATGCATTAAGCTGATAGTAGGTGATTCTCGCAGTGTGGAACGTTTGATTTTTTAGGAATAGCTTTAAATGTTGACGAGCCAGTCCGATGGAATAATAACTGTCCTATATGGCGTTAAATACATTTGTGAGTATTTTAATTCCGTCCTCATTTACGAGCTTTAGGAGCTCGGAGTCTATTTCATCGGAACCAGGAGACATTTCATTATTTGCCAATCTAATGGGGCGAACTTCATCTTTAATGATTTCAGGGCATGTGTTATTGTCAAGAGCCCGGTGTTCCGTGGCTCTATCGCCATTAAAAAATTCTTCAATGTAAGTTGTTCATGCCTTTAATTTTTCGTTAATGTGCATGATGATTGTTATTGTCTACAAGTACACTTTGGGAGTATTTTCTCTTTTTGTCGGTAATTTTATTTGTTTAAAGACAATATTTTTTGTATCGATAAATCGATGGCATTTTTATGAAAAGTAATAATAAAAAAATTGTATCATAATATTTAGACTTGACAGTAGTATAAGTAGATAAATGTAGATATAAGTAGATTGCTTACAAAGTGAAAAAGATACAGGCATTTTAAAAAGTGGTCCTTACTTCGTCTTGATTAGTTTATAAGGACTAGAGTTTGGGCATTTGGTTTGTTTTGCAGAAGAGACAGTTCCTTAGTCATTACGGAAAAACAAAATTGACTGTGTAAACTGGTCTAATGAACACCAAACCTGGACAATTAAAAACTGTCAGAATGTCATTTTTTCAGTTAAAACCGGAATTGGAAACCATAAAGTCCGGCGGTCATCGAATTTCGGTTCTGGGAGCTCGGGGAAGGCAAGCAAGTTTGTTAGTAAGAAATATTTGAATTTTCTTCGGATCCTAGTGGAATCCTTTAGATGAATACTCGCACTGACACCTCAATAATGACAAATGATTTAAAAATCTGATGGTATATGAGTATACTTAATATTTTTTCCTTCTTTTATATCCGTTAAGAATATTCATTTAAAACTGAATATTGATTGAAAAAGGAAACAATTTCGCTAAAAGCAGAAGCATCTTTTAAAGGCCGCATGTGACTAATCTCTTTATTTCAACGTGAATTACGTAAATCCTGATACGTTTTGTTAATTGTTCAAGTGATGATCCTTTTTCTGAGAGTAAGTAATCCTGATTTATGTGCTTACACAGTCGAAAATTTGTGCCCCTTGTACTTCGTGCTTAAGAACCATTAATAAATCAGCAGTGGGGATGTTCGATTCAACCCCCGTTCTAGCAATTGCATTTGCCACGCTTAAATGATTTTATATCAGTGGCGTCCGAGTCGCCATCTTAAGTGATTCACATATTATACTACTTGTTCTAAAAATTGCAACATTTATGAATAATGTAACTATTATTTAAAAAATTTCGCATCTTACTAAGATGTGATGCGCAACTTATATGCTTTATCAGGGGTGGGTTCAGGAAGCTAAGACGTAAAAAAACACAATAATTCCTTTCATCAGTCATCACTATGCGAATGACACGTGGCTGCTGGAAAAGGAAGTTTTCCATATATTAAATAAAACGTATAAAGACTTCCTGGAAGTTATATGCCAAACGAAAGTTCAACTCATATTGAATCCCTAAAACCTAAAATCGACAAACACTATAATATGGTAATGATAATAAAATAAAAAAATTTCCATAATTTTATTGGGCTAAAGCAAGTTAATATCAGAACAAGAAACCATGAAAACTACAGGAAAGAAACCTGACCCCACACAGACCTGCAACTGGTCCAAAACTAACTCCAACCCATCGTTATGCACTCCTTCGGTACGCACGGGATCATTTTAACGGGACATTAGCACAATGGGAGTATGTTCTGTTCTCGGATGAGATCAGAATTTGTCTCCATGTCAATGACGGATGAAAGGGAGTATACCGGTGACCCAACGACTGATTTGCTGAGTGCTGAATTGAAGAGGGAGTCAACTGTGGCGACGGTCCATGCATGATAGGGGGGTGCAATTTCTATGAAAATACTAACGGATCCTATTTGCATTGCTAAGGGGGCCGTGATCGCCACTCAATACATTAGCAGAACATGTAGTGCCTTATGTTAAAGCGGAGGCACCTTTACTTTTATGCATTATAATGCTAGGCCGCATACTGGCAGAAGTTGGCATTCGTGTTATGGTGTGGCCATAACACGAACCCTGATAAACATAAATCCAATCGTACATCTATCGAGCGACCTTAAACAAAGTGTTTGAGCCTGTACAAGAAGAGTGAGGTAACATTCCACAAGAAAACATATCAAACATCTAAATATACGTAAGATATATTCCTAATCCTATGCGGGCTGTTATTAGAGTAAGGGAAGGCCATACACAAGTTCCTAAAAATTAAAAACTCTTGACATGCTTTTGTTTAGTTCGCTGAAAACTCAGTTTGCCTTTTTTTCTACAATATCGACAATTATTTAAAGCATTACATTTTCAACTTTTCACTTCATATCCTAAAAATGTTCTTAATAAACTTAGGCTCATTTTAAAGGTTACTAAATGGCCTTTTAGGCAATATCAGTTTTTTATTTAAACTGATAGACTATCTTCTAAAAAATGCCTTCGAAATAAAAAATGCAAGCCCACGCAAGAGTACTATTAATAGATGTAACAATTTTTATGTTAAGTAGTATATTTCGGTATAAAAAAAACTATTGATACGCTAATGGTTAGTGAGTCACATCAAGCCCCATTCTCAAATGTCCCTTTAGTTTTGCGGTTTCGAAGCTACAGGAAACGAGAGTATTACGGATGGTTGCTCCTTATGACCGGCAATCATAATTACTCATCGTTTTTCTGTGGGGCGTTTTTTCAGACGAGAGAGAATAAGGCGCCTGAGGGAGTAGAAATCCATTAGTTTGTATTGTGTTTGTAAAAAGTTTAGATTGAAGGAACAAAAAGATAAACGATTTTAGTATCCTTTTTGTCATACTTAATAAAGAAAATTGATAGGTGGTGTTAGTGTTCTATATACTACAAACAATATGTCTAACATACAAATACAATCTGAAATAAAAGTAAACTTTTAATATCCATACAATTTTTTTTGCTTTCAAGGGTGGAGATTTTCTTCCATGCAAACCCGAACCCGAAATGTATTTGTGAACTAATAGCGTGCATGTACGAAGGGTGTAAAGCATTTATTGTATAACATAGTAGGCGTTAAAAAAGTTGCCATATCAACAAACCATATTTATTATTTATCTGTCAAAGGAAGTGTCACAACTAGTTTTTATATCTTTATTTCTTAACAAGTCATATTAAGTAAAAATAGGAGTTGTGGAAAGATTTTTAAAAAATGGAGAGAAACGAAATTGACGCTGTTATTAAAATATCTGCAGAAGAAAAGTCTAACGCCAAAACGAACTCATGAAGATATGATTAGCGTACTTGGAGATCAAGCTCCTTCATAGCAAGAAGTAAAAAATTAGTCTCGGGAGTTTCGCTTTGCGAAACATGCAAAAGGTGCTGGTCGGCCGCAAATGTATGCACTCAAGGAAATATTGATCGTGTGTGTGATTTGATTGCACAAGATCATCAGTTATCTAGTAGGAGTTAAGCAGAGATAACAGGCATGTCAATTGGAACAATATTCAACGACTATTTGGGACTTCATAATGTGTCTGCAAGATGGGTACTCCGAATGTTGACACCCAAACAAAAACGACAGAGAGTCACCACTGCAGAAGCGAATTTGGCGTTGTTTCATCCAAAAAGTTTTCTGGATCGGTTTGTTATAGTTGATAAAACGTGGGTTCAGCACTTTGATCCCGAGTCTAAACTCTAAAGTAAGAAATGGCGACACCGAGGATCCCTACCACCTCACAAATTTGGGTCAAATGCTCAATGTTTAATTAGAGCCTCCGGAATCATTTAAAAGTTGCAAGACTTACTTAGTACCTACTGGTTTAAATTTAGACATTATAGTTGATCAGTTAGGTTTTAACAAGTCATTGTCATTGTCATTTTTTATCTGAGATAGCCCACGTACACTTCTAGCCCAAAAACTAACGTACTGGTTTTAACAAGTCATTGTCATTGTCATTTTTTTTATCTTCCAGCCCAAGAACTAACGTACCATGGGCGTCTGAACGGAAGAAAAATGTAGTCTATTGGCGCGGGATTTAAAGGATTCGAGGTTGGGAGGAAAGGGAAAAACATCTGCAGGCAGTCAGTTTCATAATCTGGACTCCAGATTCTGGAGACCCTAGGTATGAATGCGCGAGAAAAGTGAGATGTTCTAGGCTTTTGTAGCGTGACAGTAAAGGGATGCATACGTAACGCGCCTCTTGTGGTTCTGTTAGGAACACTCAAGGGAGGAATTATAGCAGCTAGTTCTTCAAAGCAAAATCCATGGAAGTACCGGTAGAAAAGGGATAAATCCCCAACAGCGCGGCGATGAGCGAGAAAAGGGAGTTTTCTTGTGAGGATTGGGTCACTGATGAATCGAATTGCCCTCTTTTGGATAGAATCAAGAATGCCAAGTGTCGAAGGTAATGCTGTTCCCCAGATATAGGAACACTGCTCTAGGTTAGATCTTATTTGGGAAACAGAGAGTGTGTAATTTATAAGAGAAGAATTATTTTCTAGCTCGAAAGAGAAAACCAAGCTTTTTAACTGCTGAAATGGCAATTGAAGTAATGTGTTTGTGCCAGCTCAGATCACGTTCAGAGGCGATCCCAACAAGATCGAACGTTTTATTGTTCTGTAGGGCGTGGTTATTCATGTGAATAAGGTAAGTGTTTCCGGAGCAAGACTGAGTTTTGGAGGCGTTGAACTGAACAAGGTTCTGGGCACTCCAGTCTAGGATTAATTGAAGACCTTAGGAAAGCGATAGATGCATAGATCTGCGTCTATTATTATTATTAGTCTCTTGATTCGAGACTGGAAATCTGAATATTGGAGTGAAGAGTACTATCATCAGCGTTACTGCGGATGGGATTGGTAGTTGAAAAAAGCAGGTCATTAATATGAAAACGAAATAGGGCTCGTGCCAGGGCTGAACCTTGGGGTACGCCAGCATTGATAGAATGTAAGTTAGATGAGTGACCATCGACTACGACAGATATGCGCCAATTAGATTGTTATTGTTAATAAGTCGTAATTACCAACTTATGAGTTATTCTCCTACTTATTTCTAAGATCTGCTTGGTTGCCAAGTAACTTTTATCTTAAAATTTGTTTAGTCCTACTCTCACACAAATTCCTGAAAAAAACTAAGAAATAAATTCATGGTGCAAAACTTCTCTTGTTATTACACTTGTGAATTGAAACCCTTAATTGTCAAATTATAACGGTCTTAGCAATAGTGAATCTGGCGGCTCCTTTTGATTTTTTCCGTATCTGTTCCGAGTAACATTAATATATAAAATACAATACATAATGCATTGCATCTATTAGAGAGATACAAAAAGTGTCTGAAATAAAATGTACCATAAGAAATACATACGCATAGTTCGATACGTACATATAAAAGAGATTCTTGAAAGAAATACAGTGGTTTAATGGAAACGAAGGGCTTTTTTCTGGTTGATAAATTATACCATTGGAGTGTTTACCGCATAAGAACGAAAAGCACCCTTTAGGGGACAGGGCCGGCAAACAGAGGGTGCATAAAATTACGGTTGGGGTTTGCCCTAACTGATTTGATAAGAAATCTTTGAATTTTATTGGAATTCAATGTATAGGTTTTTCTACACGAGATTAAAATTGCTTTTTCGGTTGACAAAAGTTAGACAATTCTACAGACTTGTGTTTTTCTTTTTTCTTTTCTTTGGTTCACAAATAATATTATTTTTCATACAGGGTGTCCGCTAACTAATGGGAAATTGATCAGCTGGAGACACCAGAGATTCGAACAGCAGAGGCGTTACTTTCGTTGCTTGCTGGTCAATGAGACAGCTAAAGAGTTTAAATATAAAAATATATTGTTGCTTAGCTGTAATTTAGTAACTTTACAATAAAAAATAAGAATATCTAAATCGTCGTGTCTCAACCTGGGGAGTTCTGATCAGGTATGGGGGGGGGGGGGGGGGGGTGGTCCGCAATCCGTCAAAAAAATAAGGCACGTAAACGAAAACTAATTTTACTAGATAATGAATTTTAAGTTATAATCAAGTGCTACGTATTTATGTAAGAATATATAAGCTAATAACTAAACTTGTCTTAATTAATTAATGCAATTCAGTTGGTTCTTCACTTAAAAGTTTTTCTATATGTGAATCGACATTCAAAATACACTTATGTTAAGTAAATTATTTTTAATTTTCAGGTGATAATAGAGGATTTATTTATTTAGTCTTTAAAGCCACCATGACGAGAAGCCTTTTTCGCACAAATAAGAAGTGGCAAATGGGATCTATGTTTTTAAAGCATCCGTTACTAAGCTTCCGTATTCATATCGTCCCCCAAGCCAAAACTTGCGACGCACTTTGTTCAATAAAAAGTGTTTGATAAAAAAAACCGTCAAAGATACTATGATGAGTATCATTGACCAAGTACTTACCGCTTAACTTGAAAACATTAAAATAACTCTTAAAGGTACTCCAGAGAAAAACACAGGAACAACAGGGTGTTCTGAGGGAAGCAGGTGTAGTAGAGCGCGTTGCAAATTAGCCCTCAGCTCAGTTAGGCTGGGTAGGTTCTATTGGACGCCACCAGTTTTCACACCGACGCAAACTGGAAGTCGCCTAGTTGGTCTAGGGACCTGCTTCTCACACAACAATCCCGCTATTCATAATGAAAATTAAAACACAGGGCGCAGTGAGCTGGATAAAAGAAAAACGGAATACATTTACCACTGTACATATATTTACAGATAAAAAAAAATAATACAAGTGTTTACAGTTGGTGTACCCACAAAAAAAAATGAAAATTGGGCGATTTTTTGCCCCCGCAAGATAGAAAAAGTTACATTAAATAAAAATGAAATAAACTTCCTGAGGAAGTCTGTCCTCAGAAACACAGAAATGGGGATGCTTTGTAGCCCCTATCAAAGGCAAAGCAATGGGGATACTTCCTAGCCCCCACGGAGGACAAAGTAATAGGGGTGCTTCTTAGCCCCTGCGGTAGAAGTAGGGAGGTTCGTGGCCCCTACCAAAGACCCTAGGAACAGAACAATTCCTACTAGTTACAGTAATTTAAATAAAAAACAATATGTTAAAAGTTACGTTAATAATTAAAAATAAAATCAGAAGTTACGTTAACAGAAAAGATTACTATGCAGAGAGAGACAATTGACTTGAATTAAAGCGCCGAAATCTAACTAATTTTTTTTTTTTTAATTAATTAATTTAATATTAAAAGAGAAAGCCATTGGCTTAAACTGAATCGAAAAATTTAGATAAGTAGAAAAATATTTAAAAATAAGGAGCTACGTCAATATAAAAAAACCACTAATAAAAGAGAAAGTAATTATTTGCAAAATTTAAGCGAGCTTAAGATATGATTAAAAAGGTTACATTAATAAAAAAGTTAATATTTGGATAAATAATTTACTGAAACTAATCCTCAAAATTTAAGAATATTAGATAAAAGGCCAATAATAAATGAGAGAGCCCGTGGCTTGAAATCAATCGCAGAATTTTAGTTAAGTTACAAAAAAAAACAAAGTATGAAGTTACTTTAATTTAAAAAAAGTTACCACGGAAAGAAGTAAACCAGACTGCAAGATTTAAACAAGCTTAGGATAATATTAAAAAGTTACTTTAATAAACAAAAGAAATCATTACTCAAGGACATTGATAACTAAGTAAAATTGTACAGTTCCTTGATACTTTCATGATGAACGTTAATATTTACAAAAAACTCCATGATCACTAACTAATGCGGCATTATGTTATCTTACATTAACAATAAAAATAATAGAAGTACCACAAAAGCAAAATAATTGATAACTAAATTAGGAGTTTACGCAAAATTACAAGTATAAACAAAGAATAAGGCTTAAGCGTAGCCTGTAAAATAACTAAGAGGTGAAGCCCCATTTAGCTTGACTGAAGATCTAAATGTTCAAGCAAGATGTAAAGGAAAAGAAAAGGTTAAGCGAAGCCAAAAGAAAAAGTACATAATTAAAACTTTACATCCCTACTGTAGCTTGACCTAAAAGCTAAGCCCTCAGCACTAATTCAGTAAATCCGAGTCAATGTAAGATAACATAAGAAAACCACTGCATATATGGAGAAATCGTTCAAATAGAAATAATCAGAAATACACCGCTTATGTACATTTATAAGAACACAAATGTTAAATTAAAAGCAAAATATACCGCTAATGTGCATCTACCACAAATTCAGATTTAATTAGTGTCTAGCTTTTGCGTTTATGACCGTAAATGAATAAATAAATAAATAAATAAAAACACCAAGCTTAAATCACAAGCAACTAAATTGCAGCCATAAAACTACCTGACTACTCTAGGTTCCCAAAAGCAAGTTAACTAATTATAAAGCATCTACATAATCACCCTCAAGTCCCATCTAAGCATAGTGCGATATGATAAATAAGTGTAAAACGTGTAAAATGTGTATGAGCCTAGTAAGTTTATTTCCCCAAAACAATAGTGACAAATTTGAAAATTAAATAGTAAGTTAACCCCTCTGAACACATAAAAAAAATACTCAACCAATCGATATAAATAAAAGCTAAAATAAATCTACACTTTCCAGCTTCATAAGCATAAAGCCCGAAACTTCCAGCTCATACACCTTTTAACTTATAACAAAGAATAAAGATCTGTGGCACTTATATTAATATTATTTAATTTAATTTATTTAAGTACATTAAAAGAAGCCTTCCTGATAAGATGGCGACTAAAATAATAATCACAAATTAATAAATTTTAAAACACTGGCTATAACGCTTTAATCTTCAACGGAGGTATATGACAGGCTTGTCCATGTCAAACTAACCAGTACCACAAATCTCTTTATATATAAATTACTGCTTGAAACTTAACGCTACAGATAGCCCAATAACCACTGTATGTGCTTGGCGACAGTCAATAAAAAAACTTGATAAAACAATCTACATTTACTACGCGAGTGACTGACTACTTAAATCCAAGCTTAGCTGTTCCCGCTGGCCCATAAGCTGGTATAAAGAGGCCCTAAACATAGCTTACAGATTGTATGAAATTTACTTCACACTATTCAAGCTTCAAAAATATAGTCCCGCGTTCAAAAGAATGCAAATTAGCTAATGTAATACTAATAATAAAGCAGTTGAGCGGCTCAAATAAACGATTATTAAGTATTAGAGAAACACGGGGCGAAAAAAACTTCAAGGTTTAACTTACCCCTTAAGTAAGGAGGGTTCGATACTCCAGACTCCACATACAAAACACCAAAAACGGGGGCAGCTACCAGCGGTCTCCAGATCGTCAGGCCGATGTAATGGCTGAAGGAAATAAAAGAAAGAAAACCCTTAGACACGACAATTTTACATGCACGTGGCATCACGAAGCAGACTAGCAAAAACTCATCTATACATAAAAAAAAAGGTAGCTCACCTGATTTAACGAATGAAGTTGCCAAAACAAAAACGCTGCTCTTAGCAGTCAAAAATTCAACAAAAGAATTAAATTGCAGTCCCGAAAATTTAATCCAAGTAACTTGAGCCTCCAAAATGAAGCTTTTAAATCCGACACTGCAAGGCAACTTCCTCGAAAGGCAGGATCTAAGTGGAGCCTCGTGCCTCGTGCGAAGAAGGAAATGACTTGCTTCCCCACTACCAACACATAACCAAAATGGGGTTCAAGAATCTCCGTCCTGTGCGGACAACCAGTAAAACAACAAGGAAAATCTTCCGCTACAAGCCTGTGGCTTCAACGACCGAGCGTCGAATGACCGGGCTGGCCAAATGCCTTAGTTGCTATTTGACAAATTTGCAAATTTACGAAGCGGCAACGCTGGAAGACTCATAGTGCCAGCTGTCAACCATAAATTCTAACCTGACAATGACTAATCTTTTCTTTTAAAAAAATCAAAACAAAATCTGAAAGAAACGTATGCCGTTTAAACAATCCAGAACGCCCAAGAACAAGGCAGAGACTAGAACACTACAGGCAATGTGATCCATAACCCACAGATCAAGGGTGTCCCAATGTTGTCAGAGAATGTAACCAGCTGATTTCTAAAAGGTAGGTTGGTCTTCAAAATTTACTATTTAAACATGTTAGCTCAATAGACTAAGGGCAACTTGTCTATACACACAGGGTGAACTTTAAGCCAGGCGAAAATTCAGGGCCCAAACCAGAAAGAAAGATGTTAAATCTACAAGCTTCAAACGAAGGACAGCTGACTTGAGGACAGCTAGCAGCAATTAGCCAGAATAGAAACCGTAGAAACTAGCCTGGGAACAGGGCAGATCAAACGTGTACGTGTGGGGACACAACTATTTCATTAAGGTAAACTATAAAATAAAACTAAACAGGCCTTCGTGAACAAAACTTACCCTTAAAACAAACTCTGATACTGGGGCCGAAATTAAATTGTCACAGCTCCCCCTCTCCTACGAAAGGAGGGAAATTTTCCAAGGAAAATTAACCGACTATAAGGATCAGAGGCTCTCTGTAGATACAAGAAAATTGGAAAAAAAAAGAAAATAAATTACCTGCGCTATGCTGGCGCCAATAAAAAACGATAAGTAACGATATGTGGGAACCCAAGGTAGTACCATATAACTAATACTAACTAACAAGACTGATAACTCAATCTTAAAATAACTAAATACCCAAAGAAATCTTTGGCCCCTTTGCCACTAGTCACCCAGCGACCTCCTCCAAGAAGATTCGGTGTGGAACGTAAACCCTAAGTTGGTAAGGGAGCTAGTATTGCGTTACACCCAAAAATATTGTGGGGAACCTCGTTTACTAGCCTCACACCGTAGAATCGTCCCGAATTAAATCATCAAGTGACATGCGTCAAACCAACCAAAGGGTGGACAACTAAAAAGGAAAAGATAAATATAATACAACATAAGTAAAATGAGAAGAAAAGAGGGATAGCCCAGATGATCCACCATACAAAAGGGAGTGGATTGTAGCATCCACCAAGCTTAAAGATGTACCAAACGGGAAGCACATCGGTCCCTGTACAAAACAAAAAAAAATTAATCAGGGTGTTCTGAGCGGTGGCACTGCCACCGGCCTGTCGCAACCTAATAGGCCGACTTGAGCTCAGGCCGAACAAAGTAGCTTGGTCCTCCCCTGACCCGCCGAACAAGTTCGATGGGCAAACTGTTACCCCAGGGGTCAGACTTCCGCCCCCCCCCCTGAACAGCCCTTCCAGTCGGTCTGCTCTCCGAAGGATCCATGATCTAACAAAGAGCGTCGAAGCGACATCCGGTAGCACCCAACACCGTGCAGCCTGTAAAACTAGATAGGGACAAATGTCAAAATCGATACAAAGTCAAGATAAAGTAAAGTCGCAATCGGGATAGTTTTATTTTGTCTAAAAGGTGAATAGACAAAATATATCAGTAAGGATCTAGGCGCAAAACCAGTAAATACTGACATGGCCAGAGACTAACATATAGTCCTACCAAAACCTAGACCTAAGACAAATCCACATAAGGTAATTAAATCAAGGAATAAAAAAAGGTAACGGAATGAACGCAAAGGTAATCGAAATCACGCAAAGGTAAGCAAATAAACGCAAAGGAAAGTAAATTATCGCAAAGACAAATAAATTAACGCAAATATATATATATATATATATATATATATATATATATATATATATATATATATATATATATATATATATATATATATATATATATATATATATATAAAAGGTAATCAACCAAAAGTAAATGAAACAAGTAAATCAAACTAAAGGTTCGCAAATCGAGATAAAGAAAATTGGGTTACTTGCCAACAACTAGCAGTGAATCCCACCATAAGTGGTCTTCTCAACTTCACAAAATCAGCAAGAGAGAACGAAAATTGTGTTTCTACTCTAAATCCCCGAAGGAAAGACAAAGTCGTACTCGAGCAAAAACACATACTAGTTCAAATAACCGAAATTTCCAGACACAAATAGGGAATAATAATAAAATCAAGTCAAGGTAGAGAAAATTAAGCCAAATCAAAGTAAAAGGTCACATCAAGGTAAATACGTCAAATCAAGGTAATAAAAAAAAAGGTCCAATCAAGATAATAAATAAAGACTTTTGGCCCTAGTCTATAGTAAAAAAAAAAACAATTAATAGTGAATGCAGATAAAAAAACGATAAAGAAAATTAGGTCCAAAATTAATTAATCACCGCCTTCTAACCAAGTAATCAAACTTAAATTACCATGTGACCCACCGACCCCCATCTCGTCTCGCGCCGAGATGGGTGTCTGCGTGAGACTGATAAACGCAAAAAGGTAAGCTACATTAAATGACCATAAACGTTACTATACGTTACTATACAATAAACAAAGTGACGATAAGGTAAAGATAATCAGGTAATGACAGATAAAAGACAACAAGGCGTAAGGCGGCGATGGCAAGTGAAAGTAGTGAGGCAGCTGAGGGCTTACCTACTACAAGAATAGAAGCAAGGCAGCTGAAGGCTTACCTTGCCACGGCTTTCAGGGGACTCCTACCCCACCTAGTGAACCCAGTGCAGCGCTATCCTAAGTGACAGTGTCCAAATCCATCAAGTCTCGCGCCCAGATGGATCCAAACACCATCACGCCCACACTGCAGAGCGTAAAAATTGCTCACGACTGAGCAAGGAAAGTAAAAAAAAAATTTAAACTGGGCCAAAAGTGAAAATTAACGCAACGATAAAGGAAAACTCACTAAAGCCATTATCACCGAAAGAAGGGAAAAAAATTAAATGTAATTAACCAAATTGAAACTATGGACTCGAAAGTTAATAAATTCAGAAATCAATAGATTGATAAGTAAATTGAAGCAAAATGACAAGTAAAACGTAATATTAAATTAATGACAGTAAAATTAACGGAATGTAATAAAGTAAATAATGACTTTGAGTTGCCTAACAATTTATTCACTCCTACGGACCGCCAAATGCAGTTTCGGCATATACCGGTTTAAGGTCTTGTACATGCCAAATGCCCTTACTAACACCGTGTTCGTCTTCAAGTTCATAAGTACACGTGCCGGTCTTTTCTACGATCTTAAACGGACCTACAAATTCCGGAGCCAACTTTGCGCTATAATATTTCGCTGCATCGGATATACTTTTATTCTTACGCCAGACTTCTTGACCGGGGACAAAGCTTACTGGGCATCGGCGCAAATTATAGTTATGTCGATTTTTAACACGAGAAGCTTCGATTTTAGTGTGGACTTTTCTAAATAATTGTTTGAAGGCTTCTATTCGTTCTCGAATGTAATTTTGACTCTCGGTTTCTACTCGATTAATACCCTCAGCATAGTCCGAACCGAATAGCTTATGTTCCCTGCCAAAATTAACGCAGTATGGGGTGAAGCCCGAAGTTTCGTGTCGCGAAGTGCGAATGGCGCAACCGATAGCAGTTAAATTATCTTCCCAAGTGCGATGGTTATTTTGTTGAACGTAAGAACGCAACATCGTTTTAATAATTCTATTAACGCGTTCAGTATGATCTGCTCTAGGATAGTAATTAGCAGTGTAAAATATTCTAACTTTATATTTATCGCAAAGGGCTTGAAATTCTTTGGATTTCATTTCAGTTCCGTTGTCGCACGTCAAGAATTGAGGAGCTCCGTAAACTAAAAAGATGCCGTCTTCGACACACTTTACCAACGATTTTGCTGTTGCCGATCGACACGGGAATAAGACGACGTACTTGCTAAAATAATCTGTGACCACCAAAATATGAGTGTTACCTTGTTTAGAACGAGGTAAAGGTCCTATGTAGTCTAGGCTGATGGCTTGCCAAGGTTCCTTTATGTCTGGGCGATTACCCATTAAACCAGCTGAACGTTTCTGCTCTACTTTATTCTGAGCACAAGTTCTACAAGCACGGACATAACTAGCAACGTCAGATCTCATTTTCGGCCAATAATATCTCTCGGCGACTTTCCAAAATGTCTTAAAAACACCCACGTGCCCTGCTGCTGGATTATCATGGCATCGAAGAAATATCTCTTTTCGCTTATCCTTAGGTGCTACTATTTTCCAGTAGGTAGAATGGTCAGGAAAATTAGGATTGTTTGTCTTCACATATTTAAAGAGATTGCCATTCTCCACTCGCCAGCAAGGATATTTATCAGGACGTTCTTCTAGTTTCTGCATCATGCCCTTGTACCATTTGTCTGAGGTGTCAGAAAATGATGACGGTGGTTCGTCAACAGCTGCGACAGAATCAGTAGTCACTGGCACTGACCTAGAAAGAAAATCTGGCACGACGTGATCTCGGCCTTTACGGTGGATCAATTCAAGGTCGTAAGGTTGTAAACGGAGAGCCCATCGAGCGAGGCGTCCTTGTGGATCTTTTAGGTTATGAAGCCATATCAAAGAATGGTGATCGGTTATAACTTTAAAGTGTACACCCTCCAGATAGTGACGAAGCTTTTCCACACTCCAAATTACGGCAAGGCACTCTTTTTCTGTGACGGTTAATTTCATCTCTTGTTTAGTGAGGGAACGTGAAAGATAGGAAATAACCTTTTCTCCGTCATCAAATTGCTGAGTCAGAACTGCTCCTAAGCCATAAAATGACGCATCAGTCTGCAAAGTAAATGTGCGGTTGAAATCTGGACATGTAAGCACGAGAGCTGTGATAAGAGCTTCTTTAATCAAGTTGAATGACTGATGGCACTCGGAAGTCCAATCCCATTTGACATTTTTCCTGGTAAGCCGAGTAATTGGGGCTATAATAGCTGAAAAGTTCGGCACAAAACGCCGGTACCAAGAAGCGGTGCCGATAAAACGTCGAATTTCGGTTATATTTCGTGCAGGTGCTATATTCACAATGGCCTGCACTTTCTCAGGATCGGGTCTTAAACCTTGGGCGTCTACGATGTAGCCAAGGTATCGTAATTCAGGCTTACAAAAGTGACATTTCTCCTCGGAAACTATGAGTCCTGCATCTTTCAAACGGTCAAAAACTAGGCCCAGAATTCTGAGGTGTTCAGGAAAGGTCCCGGAGATGATAATTATATCATCAAGATACACCATCACGTGATTTTCCAAATCAACGCCTAATACACGGTCCACTATACGTTGCCAGGTGGCTGGCGCATTGGTCAAGCCGAAGGGCATGCGCAGAAAATGATAAAGATTCCTACCTGGAACAGTGAAAGCAGTTAATTCACGTGAGGACTCACTAAGAGGTACCTGCCAGAACGCTGATTTTATGTCGATGGAGCTAATGTAGCGGGTGTCTCTGAGGCGATCCAAAATGGCGGAGATATAAGGTATAGGATATGCGTCTTTCTTAGTTTTTGTATTAAGATTTCTAAAATCTATGCAAAACCTATAGCTGTCATCTTTCTTGCGTACCAAACACACTGGACTGGACCAAGGACTTTTAGAAGGTTCGATCACGCCAAGTTTCAACATCTCGTCGATTTCCTCGTCCATAATCCTTTGCTTGTATGGAGAAACTGGGTAGTAACGCTGTTTAATGGGCCTAGTGCCGGGTTCAAGCTCAATGACGTGTTCTGCTACCTTGCAGCAGCCAAGACCAGTACCCATTTCCGATATTTTCTCCTTAACCAGTGCATTTAAACACCCTCGGTCGGTTTCAGATAAAGAGTTGCCATCTATAACGCTACAAATTTCCGTAGGTCGATCATCAGTGGAAAAATGCCAGACGTCCTGCTTCAAGTCGGGGATCACTTCCATGGTTCTCCAAAAGTCAATGCCTAATATTAATTGGTGGGACAGTTCGGGAAGGACTAAAATATCTATCACCCGAGTTTTATTTAATAAAGTTACAGGAGCCTGAAAATAGCCCAAACCGGAGCAAGTTTGGCCATTCGCGACAGTACAATCAGTCTGTTGCCTAATAAGTTTTAATCCCAGACTTTCCAAAATTCGGAAACCGGGTTGACCTACAATAGTGCGTGATGCTCCAGAATCTAATAAGCCTAATATTTTGTAACCTAAAATCGAAATTTCTAAATAAATAATAAATGGTCGCCATGCGCATGAGCTATGATAGGATCTAATAGTTTTTTATTTGGAAAAGGGTTATTAGCATGTGAATGATTTTTGCTGGAAAGAGAGTTATTGGTCGACGAAAGGTTTTCATCAGAAAGAAAGTTGTTGGTTGGCGAAAGATTTTTGTTGGGGGCAGAATTGTTAGGGGGTGAATGGTTTTTGTTAGAACGAAAGATGTTGCTCGGTAAAAGGTTTTCGTCGGAAAGAATGTTGTTGGTCGATAAAAGGTTTTCGTTAGGAACAGAGTTGTTGTTAATGGCAGCGTTTTTATCGGAAGGAAAGTTGTTGGTCGGTGAAGTGAGAATAAGGGGAGCAGTCTCGCGACGTATCGGCTCTTCTGAGAATCGTTTCTCTGGCGGCGAACACTTAGGGCAGTTTTTGCTGGTCACATTTGGTGCACCACAGCGGTAACAATGAATTCTGCGCTGTTCGGTGCACTGGCTATTTCGATGACCTGGCTTATTACAGTTCCAGCACAAGATTGATCTAGAGATTTTTGGAGACGTGGGACGGGTCTCTCTTAGTAAATGCCTTTCGTCTCCAGAAGTTGATGGTACTGGACATGATTCGGTCACTACGTCGACGATTGACAACCCTTCATCGTCTTTCAAACCCGGTGTTTCGGCAGTCCTGAACGCAAAGTCTGGCTCTACAAAATCATATTTTTTTCTAGGCGGTGGTACATAGTTCTCTGCACGATATTTCTTCAACTCCAGCTTGAGACATTCCCCTTCTAATTCTTCTAACCTGCTGACTACCGGAAGTTGGGTAGTATAAAAAGGTGACAAGTTTCGTATAATGATGTCAAGTTGAACGTCCTCTGGGATGGAGCCATGTCGTCTAAATAACGCACTCATATTAGAAAGATAATCGACTATACTCTCCGTCGAATCCTGAGTTCTATCCAGAATTTCCCTAAATAACCGGTGACGATAATCTGGCGGTTCGAAATGTTTACAGAGAAGGTCAGACAACCCAGACCAGTCCGAAAAGCGATGACGATTTGCACGAAACCAATTGAGTGCTTTACCCGCAAATAAGTCGATAGCGGACCTCGAGCTTCGCGTAGTTCCGAAACTGGCTCCAAGAAATTATGCACGGACATCTGTCCAGCCTCACCGGTAAATTTAATACCCCACTTTTCAACACGATGTGCTTTGCTACACGAATGATGGCAAACGGAAGCGGTAGCAGCTGTTACATTGGGACTAACCACGGTTGGAGTGACTTTGGGTGACGAGCGTGTGTGACGCGATCGACTGTTGGACGCATTGCTATTTCTCGACGCATCCGAATCCGACGCATCCGAATCCGAACCGTCCGAATGAACTCGAAGGAGCAAGGTGCTTAAATTCGGATCTTGTTTTAAGAGACTGTCCAAACAGTTTAATTTGCCTAAAATTTTGAGCAACAAGTCAGAACGGGTTTGCGATTCCGCGGCACTAAGGTTCGCAACTGGAATACGATGAACGCGGGTAAATAAGTGCACAAGTTGAGATTGTAAACGTTCAAATTTTTCTTTAGCGGATTCACCGGTGACATTCTTAATCGCGCTATCAATATTTTGCAAGGTTCTAGTTATATAGTTTCATTCATCGACAAAAACACAAGTATAGGCCAGACGAGCAAAAACTTTACCCTTCCTTTCCATTTCTAAAATTGGACGTAACGCTACTATAAGTTCTTTTACCGTATTGGCATAACTAGCCGGTACTCCACGAATCGTAAGTTCATAAATTAGCATTTCTTTCCTAAGATGGTTAACCTGCATATTATAATCCATTTTGGAGTGAACAAAAACAATAGCAACTCAAAAGTTAAAAAAAAGGGTCAAATCTAGGTAATCACGTAAATCGAATAAATTTAGCAAAACTACACCAATAGTGTAGTCAAATATAGCAAATAAAGGTAATTAAATCAGCGAAAATAGCAAGAAATAATAAAAAGGTAAATCACGGAAACCAGCAATCATAATACAGCACGCAAAGATAATCAAAGTCACGTAAATGAATAAAATAAAATCGATAAGAAATCGCAATATCAAAAAAAATCAAAGTTACGTAATAGGTAAAATAAAATCGGTAATAAACCACAAATTCAAAGGCAATCAAAGTTACGAAATACGCAAAATAAAATCACTAATATACCACAAATTCAAAGACAAAGTTACGTAAACAAGTAAATTAAAATCTGTAATAAATCGCCAAATCAAAGAAAATCAAAGTTACGTAATAAGCAAAATAAAATCGATAATAAATCGCCAAAATCAAATGCAGTAATACAGGGCTAGTACAGTTAGAGTTAGAATTGATGGAAATTTTCAAAGTTCCATCCAGCTCACTAGACGCACAAGAGTAAAATTAGAAAAAAAAAGCGGTAATTTTTTTAAATAGGCCCCACGTTGGGCGCCAAAAATTTGCGACGCACTTTGTTCAATAAAAAGTGTTTGATAAAAAAACCGTCAAAGATACTATGATGAGTATCATTGACCAAGTACTTACCGCTTAACTTGAAAACATTAAAATAACTCTTAAAGGTACTCTAGAGAAAAACACAGGAACAACAGGGTGTTCTGAGGGAAGCAGGTGTAGTAGAGCGCGTTGCAAATTAGCCCTCAGCTCAGTTAGTCTGGGTAGGTTCTATTGGACGCCACCAGTTTTCACACCGACGCAAACTGGAAGCCGCCTAGTTGGTCTAGGGACCTGCTTCTCACACAACAATCCCGCTATTCATAATGAAAATTAAAACACAGGGCGCAGTGAGCTGGATAAAAGAAAAAGGAATACATTTACCACTGTACATATATTTACAGATAAAAAAAAATAATACAAGTGTTTACAGTTGGTGTACCCACAAAAAAAAAATGAAAATTGGGCGATATTTTGCCCCCGCAAGATAGAAAAAGTTACATTAAATAAAAATGAAATAAACTTCCTGAGGAAGTCTGTCCTCAGAAACACAGAAATGGGGATGCTTTGTAGCCCCTATCAAAGGCAAAGCAATGGGGATACTTCCTAGCCCCCACGGAGGACAAAGTAATAGGGGTGCTTCTTAGCCCCTGCGGTAGAAGTAGGGAGGTTCGTGGCCCCTACCAAAGACCCTAGGAACAGAACAATTCCTACTAGTTACAGTAATTTAAATAAAAAACAATATGTTAAAAGTTACGTTAATAATTAAAAATAAAATCAGAAGTTACGTTAACAGAAAAGATTACTATGCAGAGAGAGACAATTGACTTGAATTAAAGCGCCGAAATCTAACTAATTTTTTTTTTTTAATTAATTAATTTAATATTAAAAGAGAAAGCCATTGGCTTAAACTGAATCGAAAAATTTAGATAAGTAGAAAAATATTTAAAAATAAGAAGCTACGTCAATATAAAAAAACCACTAATAAAAGAGAAAGTAATTATTTGCAAAATTTAAACGAGCTTAGGATATGATTAAAAAGGTTACATTAATAAAAAAGTTAATATTTGGATAAATAATTTACTGAAACTAATCCGCAAAATTTAAGACTATTAGATAAAAGGCTAATAATAAATGAGAAAGCCCGTGGCTTGAAATCAATCGCAGAATTTTAGTTAAGTTACAAAAAAAACAAAGTATGAAGTTACTTTAATTTAAAAAAAGTTGCCACGGAAAGAAGTAAACCAGACTGCAAGATTTAAACAAGCTTAGGATAATATTAAAAAGTTACTTTAATAAACAAAAGAAATCATTACTCAAGGACATTGATAACTAAGTAAAATTGTACAGTTCCTTGATACTTTAATGATGAACGTTAATATTTACAAAAAACTCCATGATCACTAACTAATACGTCATTATGTTATCTTACATTAACAATAAAAATAATAGAAGTACAACAAAAGCAAAATAATTGATAACTAAATTAGGAGTTTACGCAAGATTACAAGTATAAACAAAGAATAAGGCTTAAGCGTAGCCTGTAAAATAGCTAAGAGGTGAAGCCCCATTTAGCTTGACTGAAGATCTAAATGTTCAAGCAAGACGTAAAGGAAAAGAAAAGGTTAAGCGAAGCCAAAAGAAAAAGCACATAATTAAAACTTTACATCCCTACTGTAGCTTGACCTAAAAGCTAAGCCCTCAGCACTAATTCAGTAAATCCGAGTCAATGTAAGATAACATAAGAAAACCACTGCATATATGGAGAAATCGTTCAAATAGAAATAATCAGAAATACACCGCTTATGTACATTTATAAGAACACAAATGTTAAATTAAAAGCAAAATATACCGCTAATGTGCATCTACCACAAATTCAGATTTAATTAGTGTCTAGCTTTTGCGTTTATGACCGTAAATGAATAAATAAATAAATAAATAAAAACACCAAGCTTAAATCACAAGCAACTAAATTGCAGCCATAAAACTACCTGACTACTCTAGGTTCCCAAAAGCAAGTTAACTAATTATAAAGCATCTACATAATCACCCTCAAGTCCCATCTAAGCATAGTGCGATATGATAAATAAGTGTAAAACGTGTAAAATGTGTATGAGCCTAGTAAGTTTATTTCCCCAAAACAATAGTGACAAATTTGAAAATTAAATAGTAAGTTAACCCCTCTGAACACATAAAAAAAATACTCAACCAATCGATATAAATAAAAGCTAAAATAAATCTACACTTTCCAGCTTCATAAGCATAAAGCCCGAAACTTCCAGCTCATACACCTTTTAACTTATAACAAAGAATAAAGATCTGTGGCACTTATATTAATATTATTTAATTTAATTTATTTAAGTACATTAAAAGAAGCCTTCCTGATAAGATGGCGACTAAAATAATAATCACAAATTAATAAATTTAAAAACACTGGCTATAACGCTTTAATGTTCAACGGAGGTATATGACAGGCTTGTCCATGTCAAACTAACCAGTACCACAAATCTCTTTATATATAAATTACTGCTTGAAACTTAACGCTACAGATAGCCCAATAACCACTGTATGTGCTTGGCGACAGTCAATAAAAAAACTTGATAAAACAATCTACATTTACTACGCGAGTGACTGACTACTTAAATCCAAGCTTAGCTGTTCCCGCTGGCCCATAAGCTGGTATAAAGAGGCCCTAAACATAGCTTACAGATTGTATGAAATTTACTTCACACTATTCAAGTTTCAAAAATATAGTCCCGCGTTCAAAAGAATGCAAATTAGCTAATGTAATACTAATAATAAATCAGTTGAGCGGCTCAAATAAACGATTATTAAGTATTAGAGAAACACGGGGCGAAAAAAACTTCAAGGTTTAACTTACCCCTTAAGCAAGGAGGGTTCGATACTCCAGACTCCACATACAAAACACCAAAAACGGGGGCAGCTACCAGCGGTCTCCAGATCGTCAGGCCGATGTAATGGCTGAAGGAAATAAAAGAAAGAAAACCCTTAGACACGACAATTTTACATGCACGTGGCATCACGAAGCACACTCGCAAAAACTCATCTATACATAAAAAAAAAGGTAGCTCACCTGATTTAACGAATGAAGTTGCCAAAACAAAAACGCTGCTCTTAGCAGTCAAAAATTCAACAAAAGAATTAAATTGCAGTCCCGAAAATTTAATCCAAGTAACTTGAGCCTCCAAAATGAAGCTTTTATATCCGACACTGCAAGGCAACTTCCTCGAAAGGCAGGATCTAAGTGGAGCCTCGTGCCTCGTGCGAAGAAGGAAATGACTTGCTTCCCCACTACCAACACATAACCAAAATGGGGTTCAAGAATCTCCGTCCTGCGCGGACAACCAGTAAAACAACAAGGAAAATCTTCCGCTACAAGCCTGTGGCTTCAACGACCGAGCGTCGAATGACCGGGCTGGCCAAATGCCTTAGTTGCTATTTGACAAATTTGCAAATTTAAGAAGCGGCAACGCTGGAAGACTCATAGTGCCAGCTGTCAACCATAAATTCTAACATGACAATGACTAATCTTTTTTTTTTTAAGAAATCAAAACAAAATCTGAAAGAAACGTATGCCGTTTAAACAATCCAGAACGCCCAAGAACAAGGCAGAGACTAGGACAGTACAGGCAATGTGATCCATAACCCACAGATCAAGGGTGTCCCAATGTTGTCAGAGAATGTAACCAGCTGATTTCTAAAAGGTAGGTTGGTCTTCAAAATTTACTATTTAAACATGTTAGCTCAATAGACTAAGGGCAACTTGTCTATACACACAGGGTGAACTTTAAGCCAGGCGAAAATTCAGGGCCCAAACCAGAAAGAAAGATGTTAAATCTACAAGCTTCAAACGAAGGACAGCTGACTTGAGGACAGCTAGCAGCAATTAGCCAGAACAGAAACCGTAGAAACTAGCCTGGGAACAGGGCAGATCAAACGTGTACGTGTGGGGACACAACTATTTCATTAAGGTAAACTATAAAATAAAACTAAACAGGCCTTCGTGAACAAAACTTACCCTTAAAACAAACTCTGATACTGGGGCCGAAATTAAATTGTCACAAACTTACCTAAATGTTGAGACAAAAATTCTAGTTGTAGAGTTTTGTCAACTGATATTTCAATTAGTGAAGAAAGCAGTTCGTCTGTTCCATCTGTGGCATGTTGTCTTTTAATTTTACTATCACGCCACTGTTTTTCCCCGTTGTCGCTTTCGCGCCATCAGTACACACCTCAATACATTTCTGTGGCTTGGTGCAAGAAGTGCCAATGTCAAATTTTGATCAAAGTGAGTTATTGTCGATACTGACATTATAGTCACCCCTAGTTTCTATACACAAAATATCAGAATCAAAGTCTAATCAGAACTGGACATAATGACACTAACCATTACCTATGCCAATAATGTACATAATATAAATTGCGTGCCAGAACTACCAATGTCAATATTGGTCATTATATTATTGCACTAAAACGTATTTATAAAATTATTTAACTCATAAAGGTCCATTCTCACTTGCGTTTCACTCAGCTCGGCGATGCGACGCGACGCAGCGATGCAAAGTGTAGTAACGCTGGTCGAGTATTCTCAATATTCTCATATACCCGACAACGAGCGACAGCGACGCGACTCTACGCGCTGTTAAAAGCAAAAAGTGATAATATTTTCTTTTCTTTGCTGACTACTGTAGTTGTTGTTCTTAAGAGCATAAAGTTCTACATATTCTGCCACAAGGATAATCAATTTCTCTGCCTTTTCATCGTCCATAGAAGACATTTTTAATGAAACACTATGTAATGTAAATGGTCAGAATCAGGAGAAACGCCACGGAACAATTCCACCGTTGCCGCGCGACGAGGCGACGACGCGCCGTAACCTGTAGTGCAGCGCAAGTGAGAACGTATTCATTTAAAGTCATGAAATATTTATCTGGCGACAATTTGTAGCGTAGTGTCGCGCCGCGTCGCCGAGCTGAGTGTAGCGCAAGTGAGAATCGACCTTAATAGTTGCGTCTCATTCCAAGTTTGAAACAACCAAAACTTTTGTGGTAGATTTTAATCAGTCGAAGATTTTTAACAATTTCTTTTCCCTTAATTATATGAACTTGACGAAAACTGACATTGACACTTCTTGCACCAAGCCTCAGATTTATTACAGTCCAAATTTGCGTTTCTTGTTGCATCAGTAATAACTTCAAAAATAACTTCGCCTGTTGCCAGGCAGGGATTGATTTGCAAAATAGCATATTTTCTTTAATTTTATTGACCCATCGCATTCGTATTGGACGAAACATAAAAGTTGAGCCAAGTTGACCCGTCGAACTGAATGGCAAAAAATTCACTTGATTTTACCTTTTCAATTATTTGATTGTGGGCATCAATGGCCACTTCATTAATACGTCTCGATATTGTGTCATTTGAAAGTGGTGTAGTTTAAAATTATTTTGCTTCTTCCGGGCCATATTTTCCGCAATCGTGTGGGGCTTGCTGTGATTTGTACTTGTCGCTCGTCGATATTCGTGGCAAGTGTAAACACAGTCTTTGTCACTTTAGTAATGTAAAACTGTGGTAAACGTTAAAATATATAGTGAGAGGGGTTGGTAAGATTTTTTACTTTATTTTTTGGCTTTTTAGGGGGTGGCTACACTACAAAGCTTGAGAAACGATACTCTATATAATTTTTTTGTTGCGTCTGACAGGTCCTGTAAATATCCACTGGTATTTTTTACCTGTAGGGCTCTAAACACTAATCTAAATTTCTAATACAGATGTTCTTATTGAATAAAAATTCTGTCAATTCTAAATTAAGTACGTAATGGCTCTTAAATTATATTTCAAAAATAAATTTATATATTTAGCCCCCTATATTTCATTAACAATCTACTGAATCACACTTGATGCAACTATACTATTTTGATCTCTTATCCTCCAGTTGCTTTATTGTCCTTTATTTAGGGGACACCTTGTATAATTATGGATATTTCATTAATTTTTGCAAGACTTTTTACGCCATATGCCAAGTTTCTTAAAGGAACGAATTTAGAAAATTTTCTGGAAGAAATTTTATTATATGTAATTGTTCCTTAGTTACCAACAAATTCCTGAATTTTACTCCGTGTTGTCAAAGGATGTAAAGTTACCAAATATCAAGATTTGGTCATATTCTCATATTCATTTTGATTTTCGAATATATGCCTTATTGGATATATGAAAAATTCATGATTATTAAATCTTCTACAAAAAATATTTTATGTATATTTTATGTCAGCTTCGTATCTTTTGAAAAAAAGACAGTCTCTAGTTAAACAAAATTATAGCCTGCTCAAATGGACCTGACACAGAAAGAATCATGCAAGAACTTAATAATTTATTTATACCTGACTGTTACTTAAAACGTATTGATTTATAATACTGCTGAATATTGTGTTAAAGATTTTTTGCCGAATTTTTCTCTGTTAGAGAAATTATAGGTGACCTCTAATCGAATATGTTTGCCTCAGTATATATTGTTATCAATTCTATTCAGAAATTTAAACTTATTACTACTTGTGTGAAACGATAGCAAAAATAAATTTGGTTAAGTGCAAGTTGAAACTTGCGCTCCAAGGGTTGCAGATAATTCTTAAGTTTAACGAACTCATTGATTGCTTTCAACTCTCTTAAAGCAATAATAAAAAATCTTGTACATTTGTTTTAAACAAGCTTTTATTATTTAGATGTACTAAAACGAAAAAATTAAGTATAGTTTTTTCATTGTGGCAACGCTGAATGCTATTTATAAGTGGACGTAGTTCGCATGGGTGGATCCTAATAAAAGTAGTATCAAAGTTATCACTGAAACAGATATAATAGATCATGTTATATTTATTGTCTTAAAAGCTTGGAGCGCCCGAAAAGTTCATGAAGGCATTAATTTTGTTTGGCAGAAATTGTAAGCAGATACCTAAGTATGTATTCTTCTTTTCTATTCATGCGACAAGCTTTTAAGACAATAAATTTAACATAATATATTAAATCTGCTTCAGTGATATCTTTAATACTACTTTTATTAGAATCCACCCATGTGAACAACGTCCACTTATAAATAGCATTTAGCATTGCCACAATAAAAAAACAATATTCCTCAAAATTTGGCTGCTAACTTAAGTTTTCCAATTTCTCTAAAAGTATACATATAAACAGATTAATATTTACTAGGAAGTTTGAGAATACTTACTAGCATTCTAGTTTGCAGCTAGGCCGTTTCAGTTTTCTACAAATTTGGCCTCTGACTTAATTTTTTCAATTTCTCGAAAACCAGACTACATACATATAAACAAATTAATATCTACAAGATAAGTTAGTGCTAGTAGCCCTTAATAATGTCTAGTTTTTGACAAATTGGAAAAAAGTTAGCAGCCCTATTTGTAGAAAACTGAAACGGCTTGCAAGTGAGCGCCACTGATAGCTGTAAACTATGGCGTTGATATTATTCTGTTTTTATGTCTAGTTGTCGAGAAATTGGAATAATTGAGTTAGCAGCGAGATTAAGATTAAATTAAAAGTAAGTAAACCTGGCAACACCGGACACAAGAACAGTATTGACAGGTGGGGAAATAATGGCGGCTAATAGCAAGTTAAAATGGAATTTTCGAAAGGAAAAACAATTGTCTTATCTATTTTTGCCTAAATGTGGTGTTTTTTTGTTACAAAAAGAAATAAAAATTATAAGTTCACAGATGTGTATAGTAAGTGAAAGTGTCGAAATTAAAAGACATTTATTGAAAAAAAACTGATTTCAGATTCTTGTTCTACGACCCAAAATTAGGATTGTGCATAATTTCATCAAAAAATTCGGTGTTTCCATTAATCCATATTATTATCAAAAAAAAACCATTTGGAGAAAATTTTAAAATTAAAATTGAATATAGGGTTCTGAAAATCCTTTTTGACGTCACTTTCAACGTTTCTTCACAATCTCATTTGATATAGAATTCAATATATGTCTTTCGTCTAGTGAAGCTACGCCACTGGAAATAGTATAGGGAATAATAACAACGGGGTTAGTACAACAGTAGATACTACTTAATTTAAAAATTTAATCTAGACAGTCATAAATGTATTTTGTGAAAACTTGTGTTAGTTTATATAATAAAAAATTACCTGTATCTCAGAAATAAAGCATTTCCTAACATCTTTAATATGCAAAACCGCAAAAGCACGTCTCCTATTATTTTATCCTTAGCACCAATTTTTAATAACTTTTTGAAATACTCTGTAGGCCCACCATATTTTCATCTGAGTATAAAGCCAAAATAATCGCAGCAACCACCGACCGATTAGCTTAAAAACCACTGATGCGTTTCCAGGGTAACGAAGAAAAAGTGTTCTTATGATTTTCGGTAGGTGTGCGTTTTTAATTAAATAAGTAGGTCACAAAATAATTGTCGTGATTTGTTATGAGGTTAATTTTTGGACATAACTTTAAGTTTTTCGGTTTTCTTGATGTGGAAATAGTGCTATAGTTTTTGAAAATTTCGTATGGTTGTGTAATAAACTTTTCACTGTCATGTCATTACTTTGAAAATTCTTTAAGACAGCGGCAGCGCAAGTTTTAGGTTTGTGACTAATAATTATTAATACAAGTTTTTTTTGTATTACAAGTAAGTACCTACCTATGCCTGTTTTTTTCTCCTCAATGTTTATGCAATTTTTATTATAGGTATAATTTTTTAAAAATCTTTTGTATGTATATTAATTAGGTTTTGACACTTCAATTGTGTACCAGATAGTTTTGCATAGAATATCTACACAGGGTGTTACCAGTCTAAACCGACAAAGTTACAGGGGTGATTTTTGAAAGGAAAAAGTTTTTAGTCCGGTGGCGCTTGGTTTCCGAGATACCGGGTAACAAAATTTTAATTTTATGCTGGTTTTTCTCTATATTATTGAAGTTTTTAAAAAAAGTTTATTGTAATTTTGCACAGACAACACTAGTTGAAGTATATACCTACCTCATGATGCGGTGAAAGGAAGATATGATACCAGACCGTGTTAAATTCCTCCGGGTTCGCGCATGACGTCACGCTGTGAGATATTTTTGAAATTTATAACGCGCAATATAGAGTTTACGTTAGGTATAGGCGATTTTATATAAATTCTATTAGCAATATACTTTGCCTCCTGCTCATAATACAAATTCTAAAGTATATGACTTAAAATAATCATGTAAATAAAGGGATAAAGTAATTTAAATAATAGATATTGTTAAATTGCCTGCCAATTGCGTTCAATGTATTTATTTACGTGAGAAGAAAATGCAAATTATTTTTCCGAGATACCGGGTAACAAAATTTTAATTTTATGCTGGTTTTTCTCAATATTATTCAAGTTTTTACAAAAGTTTATTGTAATTTTGCACAGACAACACTAGTTGAAGTATATACCTACCTCATGATGCAGTAAAAGGAAGATATGATACCAAACCGTGCTAAATTCCTCCGGGTTCGCGCATGACGTCACGCTGTGAGATATTTTTGAAATTTATAACGCGCAATATAGAGTTTACGTTAGGTATAGGCGATTTTATATAAATTCTATTAGCAATATACTTTGCCTCCTGCTCATAATACAAATTTTAAAGTATATGACTTAAAATAATCATGTAAATAAAAGGATTAATTAATTTAAAATTATAGATATATTGGTAAATTGCCTGCCAATTGCGTTCTATGTATTTATTTACGTGAAAAGAAAATGTAAATAATTTTATAAAATAAAACTATGCCTAATAATTAAGATAAAAATTTTTATTTAGAGGCATATTCTTATTAAAATTTATATACTTACCTACAGAGTCTTCCGAAAATATGTTATAAATAAGAAATTTGTTTGTTCCTATAATTTGTCAAATATTTTTTGCGGTGACTAAGATCTGCATGTTTGTGACAGAAACATGTTTTTAGGGTAGTATTTTTTGGTTTTTTACACTTTAAATAGCAAATTATTAAAGTTACTGTATTTTTGTATTCTTTGATTTTTCAAATTTAAGAAAATCTTAAAATGTCAAAAATTATTCTAAACAAGACAAAAATATCTAAATATATGAAATTAGGTAAAACAAGAAATTATTTTTCAAGAAAATAGCCTTTTTTCAGTTTCTTTGTCGTATTTGTGTCGATTAAAGTCTGTTGATTCGTTACCGTGGAGATTTTTAGCAATTTTATTGTTTGTCACAGTAAATTTCTTTATTGAAGCGGGTTTGTAAAAGCATTAAACACATTTGACATTCATGACATGACACAATTCATGCTTTAAATTACCTTCATAATCACTTTCGTTAAAATGTCTAGAACAGATTCCAGCATTTTTCACATTAAACTTATCTTCTCGTTTGCACAGACGCTTCCAAACACAGCAAACACTTTGTGTTTCTTTGTCTTTGGGGAAGCTAAAAAGTTTAATATCCGGCATTAAGCCCTTTCACTGATTGTCCACATTACAACCATACACAACACATCTCATTTTCACTTTAAAACTCTTAAAAGTGATATAAAAACACAAAGAAATAACTTTAAAACACAACGCGATCTTAACAAAGACGTGTTTCCTTGACAAAATATAGCGGAATTACTCACAGCGTGACGTTCATGGCCACGCCTACCTGCGCGGTGTCATATCTTCTTTTATTTGTATCATGTACCTATCTAAAAACTTGATAACAATTCGAAATAATCTACAGGGTGATAGTTTTTGGAGGCCACGTTCCGATGAGTCAAACTTGATTCACTGAAAAACAGTTATGATTATTATTAAGTCATATTTTTTCAAATGCAATTATAACAGTAGTACACGATATTAAATTATTGCAAGGTAGCAAAAAATTAAGAAATAAAACAGGAATGTTTTTCTTTTACAAAAGAATTTTCGGTATTAACAAAAAATCTGGGGTGATCAAAAAACTACCACTATATATAGATTAGTAAGTAATAAAAATATTTGATAGGTAATCCAAAAAGTATTGAACTAAATTTTAATGAATTATTGTCTTTAAAAACGTATTAAATAGGTAATAAAACTGAAATAAATTTTAAATGTTATTACCCTGAAGTTTCAAAAATAAAGCGTTTCCTAACCACTATTAATAAGAACATTATTCCTTTATTTTTTACCGAACCTGCAGAATTTCTTTGTTAAAGTTTCCTTTGTTTGGATTTCCGAGCAAGAGCGAGATGAACACTGTTTTTGGGGGACATGTAGGCTCGATACTGAACATTTTTAATCGAAAATTTTTAGCAGAAATCCTAGTTTAAAATAGTTTTTTGATTACCTTTTCGATTTTCTATAACCTTGACGTCACAAATAGTTACAAATCTTGAAAGTGAATAAATTCCTTATAATAATGGCTCTACGCATATGTTTCCGGAATAATTCAAATTTGAACATCGTTTCGTGATCCATTCCTCTACTTTGCATATACTGGGAATTTTTCAAATGGTACAAAACTAATAACGAAGGTGTGCAATAAATTGTGTAACGCAAATCTCGTCAAGTAGGTACCAGTACTACCAGTTGAATCTCGCGGAAATTATTGTTCGATGAACCCATAATATAAGTTGTATATTAGTTAGGAGCATAAATAGCAGTAGTCAGCGTCGACCGGTTAATCTAGTTTTAGATATGTAACATTAGTAATAAATAATAGGGTTGAAATTCGTAGTAATCATAGGTAAAATTACAAGAGCCTTGAATTGTATCGGGTAAATTTCGCGTAGGTGGCTTTTCGAAAGCTTTTTCTTCTAAATTGTTCAAGACTCAATAATTTCGCAACCTGGATAGTTACGTTTAAAGTATATTTTTCTACAAACGTGTTAAAAATGCATTTTATAACATCCCGCAGAGGCCTTAAAAATGTTACTTTATGGCACTAGTGTTAAAAGTGCTTTATAGCACTAGTGTTAAAAGTACTTTATGGCACTAGTGTTAAAAGGGAAATGTAATATTTTAAAAGGAAACATCAAATTATATTTGTATTTTATTTATTAACGTTAATATTAATGGTACAATTCAAACAACTTGAAAATCAAAGTCCTTCCACAGATCTACCACCCTCTGTCGATCGAATTCATCCATATTTTCTTGCATTTTAAGCAAAGCGAAAACTACACCAGTGTGTTTTAATTAACTAACAGGACGTTTCAACTTTTCCGTAAACAACTACGCCAACAATGGTTGTTAGGTTTTTTAACAAAATGTCAACTTAATAATTCTATATTATATCTACGATGCTACTTAAAACTATGTGTTTCCAATATGTCAAACTTTCTAAAAATTGTAATTGTGTTATTGTTTTTTATTGACGTTTGTAGAAAAAATTGTGTATGATATTTGAGTTAAAAGTACTTTTTCTACGAGCGGGTGGAAAATTGAATTTTCCACACACATTTTAGTGTGGAAAATTAATTTTCCCGCACCGTGTGGAAATAATTTTCCGCACCGTGTGGAAATAATTTTCCACCTCAATATATCAAATTAATAATAAGCCGGTATATTATGGTGGTTGCGAAATGCTTTAGTTACCATGTGTAACTAACCAGCTATTTACTTTCATTTTTGTTTGTTTATTGTCAGAAAACTGTCAGTGCATTTCTAAAATATTTTGCTCGTGAATAAGTGAATCCTCATTAAAAATGAATATTTGTAAGTAATGCAAATAATTGTACTTTTACAATAAATTATAATATAAATAATTAGGTATTAGATTTTGACATGTAACTATTATTGTTAATAATATTTTACTTTATGTTTACTTTATCAATAATCTAATAAAATATATTTCTAAATCAACTATAAGCACTTATAATCAGATAAAAATATCTCAACTTTTGATTAATTCTGTTGACTTTCCTCACGCTCGTAGAAAAACTATTGTACCTAACACTTGCGGAAAATGTTTTTCCGCCCTCGGCTGCTTCACCGAACTCCGCTACGCGTCGTTCGGTGAACGGCAGACTCGTGCGGAAAAATTCATTTTCCGCACTTGTTAGGTAAATAGCTATTTAAGGCCTCATTTGAATTGCAGAATTCGCTTCGATCATTCTGCAAACTTTCAAATTCGTGCCGTAAAATTGTACTTTTAACACCTATAATATCATAAATAACTACCTATTATGCGAAATAATTTTTTATTTGAAATATTTGAAAAACGACTGAAAACCCGAACTTTCATATTTAACATTTTTCCCATCTTTAGAAATAAACGTTATAAGGCCTGTTCACTTTTATTTAGATATCCCTGTCCCTATTGTGACAAATAAAAAAGTTATTTTTAAAGAGTACCTCTGACGTCACTAACCCTTAACTCGCACTAAGGGTTAATAACTTAGTTGCAAATTTACCTGTGTTGTATACTGTAGTAAAACGATAGCAAAAAGAAAGGTTTTCCTGAATTTTAGAATAATGCTTGTTATAAACATGGTCTGTTTACCGCCTACATATAAAATTTTTCTCCCGCGACTGATCGTCAAATACCCTTTCAAGTCTTTGCTAATTAGGGAAAGCGTTTAAATTAAACGCCCACAGGGCATTATTATCCGAATCCATTTTAATATAAGTAAGTCAAATGTAATAACGCAAACCTAAATTCAGCAATAACATGGCCATTTTGGGTTATCCTCGGTACGCTCGGGGCCTCAAATACGTTAAATACTACAACTTTGTAAGCAATTACGTACTAATTGCAGGTTAAATAATCACGGAATGTCAATGGTTAAAATTGCGGCAAGTTGTTTGCATTCTTGCCTGAATTGCGAAATATAATTCTGCATTTTTGGTAGTAAAATTATAATAATTATTTTCGTTGTCATCTTTCCTTGTTTAGATAAAATTAAAATAATTATGTTATGGCTACAAATTTCAAAGTATTAGTTTGAATACTAAAATTTCAGATGTATTTAAGAAACATTTTTATTTTCTTTTACTTTAAACTTATTTTACTAAGTATACTGTAGGTATGTCCGCGGATGGGGTTTAGAACAGGACAAATGGACTAAATTGTACAAGATTCGTAAAAATGTCGCTCCTAATAAAAGTTCTATCGTTATAAAATAAATAAAATTCACGTTTTGAAAAATTTCATTTTTTATACAGGGAGCAAAAAAAAATACGAAAACGTTATTTTCCATAACAGTAAACATACCTAGTTTATCACATTCTACCAAATAAATAAATATGAAATATGTTTTAAATTAACCTCTAAGCCGAAGAAGAGGATTTCATTAAAAAATTTAAATATTAAAAGTAACGAGTTTTATCACACTGTTCGTTCTCACACTTTTAGCCAGAGTACTAGTTTCTACATATTAAACAATAATGAAACCTACGAACATGTTTGTCAATATTTTTATTGAATGAAGCAATTATTTAATTTAAAATACTCCTTATTCAAGTGCAATTTTTAAATAATACGAGTTATAGCATGCAACTTACAGCAAGGCAATTAATTGCATTGCATGACCATTGCTAAAATTGAAGCAGTCATGGGAGTGCTATTTCAGTTTAAATTTACCAGTTTTTCTAGAGCCCCCTAAAAATACTCTATGAAATTATACAACTACTTAGTGTCTGTGCATAATTTGAATTCTTTATTTGTATTCTTATGCATTGTTATGGCCACAGAAAATTTAAGTGACTCAAAGTATTAGCTACATTTAACTGGTTCATTCATCATACACCAAAAGAACATAAAGTTTTACTGTATTCATTTAATCAATTATTTTATTATTTTCGCATTTCGCATCATTTAGAAAATATCAATTTTTATAAACAATATCAATAGCTCAGTAACTTTCCTGAAATAGATTGTGCTGTATTATTTGATAGTTATATTTTGACGAAAAATTTTGGCTTTTTTCGGTGGCGGAATATCAGAATTAAAATAATCGCTAACGATTTTTCGACCTGCCCTTTTTTAAATTACCGAAAGTTAAAATAAAAATACGATAAATCATAGAAGTGTTTAAAATAGAAAAAAGTATAAAATAGAATAAAGTAAAGTAGTACTTATCCACCTAACGTCTTTAAATGGTAAAATATGCCTGGAAGTCTTCTACGACGACCAGAAACTGAAATACGGATTTAATGGATTTAAATATAAAGGCATCTGAAATTTTAGTATATGTATTAAGTTTTGATCCTTTTTTATAAGTTTTTATTTAACTTCACCTGTTAGTTTGCTTGTATATATGTTTGGGTCAAATATTTCAATCAAAATTTCGACTTGTTCTAATTAAGCTAGAGCTTTGAAATTTTGCACACGTGTATAAGTCCGGTGACAGTGCAATATAGTATATTTAATATTGTTCCAAATCCGATATGGCGGACGCCCCAAGATGGCGGATTAGGTACCTTTTTCTTTACAATCCCCTTGATATGGGTATCAAATGAAAGGGTTTGATAAGTAGAATACAATAAGCTATGTGACGTCATTATAAGCCCAATATGGCAGACGCCACAAGATGGCGGATTACCTCTTTTTCACAACCCCCTTGACATGGATATCAAATGAAAGAGTTTGACGAGTAGAATACGATAATCTATGTGATGTCATTCTAAGCCCACTATGGCGGACCTACAAGATGGCGGATTACCTTTTTTTCACAACCCCCTTGACATGGGTATCAAATGAAAGGATCTGACGAGTAGAATACGATAAGCTGTGTGACGTCATTCAACCCAATTAGGCAGACGCCACAAGATGGCGGATTATCTTTTTCTTCACAATATGGGCATCAAATGAAAGGGTTTGACGAGTAAAATACTATAATGTAAACCCAATATGGTGGACGCCACTAGATGGCGGATTACCTTTTTTTTCACAACCCCCTTGATATGGGCAAAGTTTACAGAATATATAACTTTAAACTGTGATATGGGCATCAAATGAAAGGGTTTGACTAGGAAAATACGATAATCTAAACCCAATACGGTGGACGCCACAAGATGATGGGTTACCCTCCTCTTCACAATCCCCTTGACATTTGTATTAAATGAAGGTGTTTCATGAGTGGACTGCGATAAGCTGTGTGACGTCATTCTAAACCCAATACGGCGGACGCCACAAGATGGCGGATTACCATTTCCTTCACTTCACTTCTCCTTGATATGGGTATCAAATAAAAGGGTTTGACGACTAGAATACGATAACAAGTAGAATGTCTTGTAATAATGATGCCGTATCAGAAATGCATTGGTTTAGACATAACTAAAAATTAAAAAAAAATCTTTTAAATACCACTTTTTAAAATCAAGTTTTTATTATTTAGATGTACTAAAACGAAATAAAATAAGTATAGTTTTTTCATTGTGGCATTGCTGAATGATAGCGTTTCTTAAATTAGCCTAATAGGGTTGAAAACTAAATTAAATTTAACACTAATTATATGCCAAAACATAACTGATCAACTAGAAGATCTTATTTAAACCAGCACTAAATGTTAAACCTTCTTAGGGAATCTGAATGAAAATTTTTTACTAACTCCCGGTAACAATTTTAAGTTTTCTTTTGACCAGTAGTTAATCATGTACCAGACATGTAACAATCTCATAAAATACTTGTATGGTTCTTGTTTCTGTTTAGGCAATACTTTAAAAAATAAACATAGATTAATGATTTTAAAAGCTGCGAACAAAAAACAAAGTTCGCCAAAGTTTCGAAGTAAATTCTCTCATCAAGTTAGTTGCGATTCTTTGGCACAACCAGGCACCTGTCCATGCATTATAATGAGTTTCAGATTATGCAAACTGGATTTTTTGGTTTATCCTCACTTTATATTCATTTTAAAATTTGGGCCTAGTTCTTTTAGAACCTAATACTATGTAAAATATTAATATAAGAATTACATATTATTAAAGTATCACCTTTTACTTTTGATATAGAAGCATAACTAAAATCATGAGTGGACTGAGTCGTATCGTCTCGCGAGGCGATTTAGCCATGTAATGACTAGTGGTGAAATGAACTTAATACATAACTCAGCGGCTTTTACCAGGTGGTATAATTATTATACTTAAATGTCAACTTAAATTTTTGTTAAAATATCGATTTGGTTCATTTTAGTGTTCCGTGGAACGGAACACTTATGAAATCACTTCGGTGTCCGTCCGCCTGTGAGTCTGTCACAGGTGATTTTCTCTGAAACTATTTGACTTAAAAATCTGAAATTTAGGACAGAGATAGAGTATGGTGGCCCAATTATAGACATAAAATATGAAAAGTTGAATTTTGATTCTGGGAGTTAATTTCAAAGGGTAAGTGCGAAATAAAAAAAATTAAGGGCATCGTGTAGGGTGTCAAATGAAAGCTTATTTAAAGCACAAATTCAACAATATAATATATGATGCATTTTTTTATTCTTTTTTTTTAAACATTGTTCGGAAAAAACGCTTAAAAATTGCTGACCCTCCACCCTTATCACCAAAAGGATCGTTCAGGGAAATCTGAAAAAAGTCACGAACATTGAGAAGCAGATGTAGATTGAACGAAAATTATCAGGATTGAAAAATTCTAGAGCGATCAATTGTTATATATAATGTAATTGTTTATTTCATTATAACTGCTGAACCATTGGTTTCATAGAAAAAGTTTTTTGCCAAAAATATTTCTCACCATGTAAGGAACAACTTTGTCCTTACACGTTTTTCAAAATTTGGCTCAGTCGAAATGCTCCCCACTCAGCTCCACGCATACACAATGTTGGTCCTGTCGGCGGCGGGTTGTATGGCAGATGGGCAGAGATGGGGCGGCCGAGGTTTGCTCAGGTTAAGTGGGGGGCTGATGGCACGAAACACTAATTATGCAAGTATAGCTTGCACTTGACCGATTTTATATACGAAATGTTTTGTTTTCTTATAAATGGTTAACACAATAAACACATACCATAGCACCATTAAAGAACTGAAAACAATTTTCCCACAAGGAGAATGACAGAATTTTAAAAGCCGGCCGATCAAAGTGCACCAGAGGAGCTAACGGGCCACTGCACTAGCCCGTTATGGCGTCATGATGTTGCGCAGTCACTTAACGCGCCGCACTGCCAGATATCCAACCAATCACAACGTGAGCTTGTGTCGCTTACGCCTCCGGACGGTTGGTCAGGTTTAGTTCAGAAAACAGAAGCGTGAAAGTCATAGCTTTCGACACCTTTCGGCGCAAGAAATAGATGAAGGAAAAAGAGAGAGCACTACGCCTGAACATATTTTCCAAGTCTATCGCCTTGTAAAATTTAAAAAAATTCAATCGTCGATTATTATCGGGAACAAAAAAATTGAGCATTGAAAAAGTTATAGAGAATATCCTTCAACTGGTTGTGGGCAATACGCTGCGAACGCACGCTTTTGTGGAAGCAAATAATGGAAGACATTTTCAACATACCTATTCTCTACTAAGTATCATTTTTGGAAACTTTATTAGTTTTACTTATTAATATTTGAATTATGTTAGGAATTACATAATTCTTAGGAAAATGTTTAAATTTTTTTACCTGTGTCTTAAATTACGATTAAAACAGAAAATATATTATCCCCAAAGATTTATATGTCTGGCAACGTTACAAAAAATTAAATTTTTTAAGTTTCTCGCGCGCAATTTTCTGTCAGGCATTATGTCGGGCCATGTGTTCACTCCGCCAGGTGCGTCAAACATGATCGGGTTTTAGGGTATTTTTGAAAATTTTTAAAATGTCCGATTTAAGAAAAAAGTATTGGGAATGTCTGTAGACTACCCCAGGAGTCACCCGTTCCAATATATGTAACCATTTCCATAACACCCTGTATATAACTGCATCAACTGTCGGAAACGAAGAAAACAGAATGGATTTGTTAGTAGGCAAATTATTATTCCGGAACAGCTTTATTATCAAATGTAGTGTTTCCATCCTAATATTTCTTCATGATCCATGAAATCTCCTACTCTTCGAACAATAATCAAGTAAATGTTCCTCACAGAACAATAAGAGGCGAGTTACCTCTGCATCCCTTTACTGTCCAGCTATAAAACCCTAGAACATCCCACTTCTCCCGCTCATTCATACCTACACCTTCAATCCCTTAAGAACACTATATTTGATTTAATGTTTGTGCCCCGTTTAGACAATAATTGGAGAAATAGTATGACGGGACATGCGTCGTTGTTATTGTTTCGAATTATTTTGCCAGTGCAGCTTTTTGAGCCTCCCTGGCAACTTTTACTAAAAACTAGGTTATATTCTATGCGATTTGTTGGAGAACCATCATTATTTCTCTCGATATGAAAAAATTCAACCAAACAAGCAGCGGCTTCGCCACCTCTCCAAGCTAATTCAATTGCGACGATATGGTAAAACTTTCGCTGAAGTCCACGTATTTTCATTCCAGACGTTGATTAGTCTTTATTTCCAATGAACTTAATGCCACAGGGCTCATTTTACGTTTAGAATGGTCCATGGTAACGTACGATGACATAAGTGATAACTATCTGCTGTTAATATTGTAATGTTATTGTCATTGATTGCTTTTGCACACGTGATTACAAATAGACGAAATTAATTCGATTGCTGTTATGTCAAAAAATTTTCGCTGTTAAAATGCTTGGCCCTTTTTACTCAGAATAAAAATTTGTGATTGGTGAATATGTGTAAAATGCATAAACCTGATGTGCTTTATGACAGTCACATAAAATAAATTGATAAAAACAACCTCAATAAATATTTAATTTAAGTGGAGAAAATAAAAAAATATTTCAGACTTATTTGGATTATATGCAAAGAGTAAAACACTTGCAAGAGTTCTTTATTCTCTTCCGTATAAACTATTTTTGAGAATGTTTCCACAATTAAACAAGGTATGATACAAGGGATTGCAATTCTTGACGAAAACAAATGGATAAAATTTTTAACCTTTTTAAATAATGCCTTAGTAAGCAAATTAGAGGGTAAATAATTTAATATATGAAAATTTATTTTAAAGGAACGCTGAAAGCCGTCTATTAAATTTATAAGCCACTTCCCTACTTATACCTAATCTTATATACAAAATCGATTTTATACACTGAAAGCAGAATTTACCAAAATATAGGCTCTAGTTAGCTAATTTGCAGCTGTCAGACCAAAAGCTTCATGAAATATGGTGCCTATGTAGACACTTTCCAGATAATATAGCTACCCACTTGCGCCAGCCAGCAGCGGGGAAAATAATTTGGTACACGCTATTATTGATTTTAAATTGAGGTTTAGATACGGAGAGCGAAAAGCGACTAATTAGAAAAACCAAAGCACGAATTTCCGTGACAATGTTTTGATATTTCCAGGAGTTTCGTGATAAAATATTTGACTCGTGCAATCCGTTCGATGTTTTGGTACACATTAATATTTTTGTTATGCCAAATAGACACGGTTATTGATAAATCATATACTTCAATAAAATTATGTCGGAATAAAAGAAAAAGGTCTAATTAACCTATGGTCCATCCCATAGCCTTCTTGATGTGCTTCGCTAGACAGAGGCAACTCTGTCTATCGAAGCACATTGAGAAGGCTACAATCCAAAGAATAAGGAATATGCATGTATTTTTTTATTGCATACATCTTTTGAGGAACTCATTACAAATCCAAAAATATTATTTTGAAGAAAATTACTAGGATAATTTCACTAAAAAAATTTTGTACTTCTTGGTATAATTGCAATTTAAAAACAGCCATGTGACATCACTGCCGAGTGACGTCAGGAGATAAGCAAAAATAAGGGTCAATATACATGTTAACGTAAGGCTTGGCCCAAAGTTGAACAAGTTTGTTATGCAACACAAAAAACATCCACATTTCCTAGTGTCACATACTCTATCCGATTTATTTTTCCTCTTCTCAGCATATCAACCAATAAGACGAGGAATTTAACTTCGGCAACAAAGGTGTGATTTTGGACGAGTAGCATGTGGAAAGCCGCCTTATTTGTCCAGCCCGTAATTGTTCTTTGTGTTATGGATGTTTTTGTAATTATCAGAGCGCACAGAGTGCGCCAGGCCAAGTTCTCGCAAAAACGACCGCGCGCATTGTGCAATATTTACACGAACCATTTCGAACACTTTTCGACCCCCTCTACCTTCGAGGATAGTTGCGTTCCAGGGGGGTTAAGGTTACCAAAAAGAAGCAGTATTCCAAATTTCATATGTCTAGGTGGAATGGTTTCCAAGATACGAGTGTCCAAAAATCACAATTTCGGGCAGTCTTGTGACACTGACTGACTGATAGATCATCATAAATGTAGGGTACTTCTAATCGGGCTAGAGCCTTGAAATTTGGAACATAAATAGTGTTTAAGGTGATAATTACAAAAAAAAAACAAAATCTGTAAAAACAAGCTATAGTTAATTCTGACAAACAAACGTCAAGCTATGCAAGATCCATGTCCTAGGTGACATAAGGTCATTTCCGTTGAGTTACACAATAACCACTACTTGAATTTCCGATGTTCTTCCAGGGTCAACATCAGTCCTCAGTCCACTGGTTTCTTCCCAAGGGGATGGAAGCTTTGTTCTTACCTTAGGGAATTCTTTTTTATAATTAAGTTCTACATATGATTGTATTGTAGTTAGAGGTACTGTAGACTTTAGTGTTGTGCAGCTTATAGTATGTGCACGCCTGTGTGCACATAAGAGAACATTGTAAATAAATAAATGCTTTAAAAGTACATCCGCCTAATACGCGGAAGGTCCTCGGTTCTATCCCGGGCGGAAACCGACTTTTTTAAATTTCTGATTTACTTTCAAATACCTCTCTTTTATGATAATCGCAACAAACAGAGATACCAGGAATGCATGCAACCTTATCGACAAAAAGTCATTATTAGAAATTTTTGCTTCGAAAAAATACCGTTCACGTTAAACTTCTTCAGACAAGGTACCCAAAACCGTTAAAACTATACAGATTGACTATTGCTAAGACCAGTCTAATAGAAGAGTGGAAATTTCAAATGTGCTAAGTGCCACTTTCAAGAATTTCAGTATTTTTCCTTTAAAACGAACGCTATAACCTATAATATGATCCAAGTGCCATGTCGCTAGAACTATTTAACTATTGTTACAAAGTTGGCGGTGGGTGTAAGCGCCCTAGATAATCTCAAGTATCATTGTTGTCTTATTCCGTGTTAATTTTTGACATTTCAATTGTTTATTGTCCCTATTCTTGAGACTTTTTAAAACATATTTTATACCTAAAATGGATCGAGAACGACGTAAAAGTGGTACAGGTTTATTTGATTCTGAGCAGAGGGAAGCTGAAACTGCAGGACAAGCATAATATGTTAACCTAATAGAAATATTGCAGCAAAACAGGAGCCACGTAGTACGTACCGAGGTAACTTGCAACTGCAAATTTTACTTTGTAACTTGTGAACTTTTAAAGTAACTTGTAAGTGTAAGTTTCGATGCAAGAGTATTAGTCTTGAATCGAGTAAGAACTTGCTGAAACATTATTAATCAACTGAAGAAACAACATGAATCGTATACATATGGACCAAATCAAAGCGCATAGAGTGCGCCAGGTCAAGTTCTCGCAAAACGGACCGCGCGCGCACTGTGCCATAATTACAGAAACCGTTTCGAGTACTTTTCGATCCCCCTCTATCTTCGAGGCTATTTACGTTACAGGACTTCTTCTGGCGTGTTAAGGTTACCAAAAAGAAGCAGTATTCAAAATTTCGTATGTCTAGGTGGAATAGTTTCCAAGATTGTCCAAGTGTCTAAAAATCAGAATTTTGGGTATTCACTGAGTCACTGACTTACTGATAGATCATCATAAATCTAGGGTACTTCCAATCGAGCTAGAGCTGTGAAATTTAGAACATAAATAGCGTTTAAGGTGATAATTACAAGAGAAATCAAAAATCGATAAAAATCCAACATGGCAGATTCTGACACGAAATGGCGATTTGATTTATTTTGATCATCTCTAGCTTTGGACTAAATATTTTTGGCTAATTTCTGCACCCTTAATGCAGATATCAACAGTGAAAAAAATACGTATCTCGTATTTTTGGTGCCTAATCTGTCCAAATTTCGTTAAAATCGTTGATAACCAGTTCTCTCTGTCGGTCTCTGAGGCAAGGGGAAGGTGTGCACTGGTGGTAGTGGATATATCAGCAGTTCTCTCTATCTCTTTGTTAGTAGTTCAAATTGAAATCTACTAGTTTCTTGATTGCCATTTTTGACCTGTCTTGGAATCCCGGGATTAGAGCCTTTAAAAGAAAAGTTTTGTCAATAATTTTTGAAGTTTTTTTAAATAAAACATACCCAAAAAAAGTATCTTGATAAGCTTATAAACAATACTTTCTATTTTATGATATCAGTTTAATCAATTTTTATTTATGTTAGGTCCGTAAAGTTTAGGGTTAAATATTGACTATGGGTTAGTTATTAGGATGTCCCGATTATCTGTTTCTTTTTGCTATAAAATAATACCTAAGGGTACATCATCCAAAGTGTTTGTGTATTACAAGAGAAAATTCGAATTTCTTGAGGAATTTCATTTTAAATTTATATTGGCCCAGATTTCCGACATATGATTGATTGCAACAGAATGCGTCATCGTCATATTGAGCTCTTATTTATTTATAAAACATGTTACTGGTTTTACGATACATTAAATTTCCTTCTTTATATAAAAATATAGCAAGATAAATCACATTTTTCCAATGAGTAGTTTGAAGATTGATTCGACAGATTTTGATATTATTAATCTTTTTAAGGTAAGATGTTTTATAAGCTTGCTGGTCGCCGTTTAAGAGCTAGTTGGACCATAATGGGTCCATGATTGGTGATACGCAGAATCGCAGAATTTTTAAACTCTAATTATTCGGTAATAAAGTATTTTTATTGTCGGATTGTAATTCGAAATATGTTAGCTATAAAGCGTTGCCATTTTTAATTCCGATTGTATAAACGATGTGTCCTCGCCACTCATTATTCGCATAGGTATATAATATGTTATTCATAATATAAATTTTTGTTGCCATTAGGAGCAAATCTGGCTTTTTTTAATACATATACCGATAGAATTGTCTTTTTAGTACAATGGTGCACTTGTATCCCTAGTCTAATAAATTCGAAGTATGTATGATACGATGCCACTATATATTACCCATCCAAAAACCTTATAGTACTCATTTTTAGTTTAAACTTCCACTTCATTAAATTTATTGTTTTAATCAGCTTATTTTTAATTAAATTAATCTAAGTTTTTAGTATTATCTATATAAACAGACGTTATTTTATTATTACATGTTATATACCCATGTATACATTCCAAAAAGAAGTGTTCGAAGCCTTCAACAGAAAAGAGTTTGGCAACATCTCGAATGGACAATTACAAATAACGTTTGTTTATCCACTATCCAGTTAAGCTAAAGTTATTTAATACACTCTAAACTGCTTGCTAGTTAAATATATTTAAATTTCTTTTTAAATTAAGAAACCGGAACTTTTAATAATAATTATAATCTAAATTATAATTTTTCTAATCTTATGATACCGATTATTTAAAAAATCGAATTAAAAATTATTTTTAATTTTATAATGCCATCGCTACCCATGATGAATTAAAACTATTTTATCCTAAACTGTTACCACAGCTTACCATAAGATGTGCTGTTACCCTTGACACAGTTATGCATGCAGCACTCTTCACATTCATACATACATGCCTTGATCAACTGCTTGTTTCCCAGAATCGCCTGTCGTGGCAGACGGTCTGTCCCAGATTAAAAATAATTAGTATCAGTTGGTAGAATCAAGAACTTTAAATTATCCCTCTATATTTCATCCATATTCTGCCCTTCGCCAAATACGAGTATTCTTGCTATTGCTAAAATGAATTTTTTAAAGGAAAATCTTTAAATAAACCGAAACATCATTGACATTGTTAAAGAATCTTCTTCAACGCGCTATTTAATAAAGATCATTTCACCTGTTAGCTAAATTTTTTCATCCTTGGAAACGATTTTGTATGTATTTTTGCTTTTTAAAATTTTTCCTGCTCTGAAACAATATACCAAAAATAAAGGGTTCTAAAATTAATTCTTTTCTGTAGAAAACTGGAAAACCTAGACATATTTCAAAAGGTACCTACAAGAAAATTACAAAACAAAAGTCTTTCCCGAATTATGCTAAATCGGAAGTTTCCATCGAGAATGTAAATTTTCCGCATATATTTCAGAAGTAGCTTTTTGTGTTTCTTATTTTGCATTAGCTATTCCTTGTTTTATTTTTCCTATATTTTTTATTTTTGGTAGGAAATAGTCTTATGGATTGGGAACAAATTTTTTGCTATTAAACTAATCATACAACAAATAACTTAATATTAAATTAGTTTGCACGTACAGAGACGGAAATTTTAAATAATAATATTTGTTTAACTCGTAATAATTTTACATTTTACCAAGACATCGATTTTGTCACGATACAATCACACATACACATATTATGTATATAACACCTAAGCACTATTATTCCTAATAGCCATAGCTATAACAATAATTATAGAAGCATCCTACGCTAATGAACATTATTTTGACAGATTCAAAATTGCAGCTTATTATAAATAAGTTTACCTAGCTATAAAATAGGCTGATTGAATTAAATGTTAGGTTCTTTATCATTCTTAGCTGCAAGGGCAATAACAAGTATTATTATATTATTAGTGTTATCGCATTAGAAACATGTAAGTAAAAAAATTGTTTAACTGCAAGTTATCACCTACTCAAATGAAAATCTTGTCTTTTTGGAACATATATTAATTCCGATTTCCTTCGGGAAACTCACTTTTAGTAATAATTAATATGTTATGAAGAGTCGCTTAAGTGAATATTTATTCTGAGTAACTGATATTGATTTTCACTAAACGTTCGTAGTTAAAGCAGTATGTTACTAAAGAAAGGAAATAACAGGTTATTATTGTCATTCTTAATAAGAAAATTACCAAATATCTACTAAAACACAATTTGTTAGTTCGGATATTGATCCTAAAAATGTAAAAAATACGTCATATAAATAGAGTTTTAGCGTTATTATTCAAGTTTCGAAATGAATTATTATTAATATTGGAACGAGAAAAAAAAATTCGTATCACAGCTTCTCAAGAGCTCTAAAGGTTGTTTACCTCGAAAACAGAGTAGATGTGTTAGCAACTTCGAAACAGTGGCAATTTTATAACATTTTTGGACAGAAAGTTTTTATTACAAATCAAATTGATAGTTTAGTAGTTTATGTAGAAATTTATATAATGCGTTAAAGGTTTCAACTTATGTTCAATTTCAAATTACTATCGTTCAGCAATTTGTTCAAGCTAACCCTAAAAAACGCTATAGGCTCTCTGCCTGCTTTAGACATCATCCAAAATACTTACTACAAATACCTTAAAGGACAACGGATCCTTCCAGAAAAGTGTCCAAAAATTGTGCCAAAAATTTTCGATCTCAAACGACTATAAGTAAAGAATAAAGTCAAAACGTCAAACTAACCCAATGGCTTTAATCCATTACGAGTGTCTACCAGAGCTGAGAAATAATCAATTGCTTTTGTAATTGATTACTATATAATAATTATTTTTATTGTAATAAGATATCGCGGCAAATTACTTTTCTTAAGAGTAATTAGTAATCGGAAGTCCATTACAATTTTCAAGGACTTTGTACTTGTTCTGTTCCCATTTGTTAATTTATTTTATTGTTACTATTTATTGTTTATTTCAATTTTGCTTGCTTAATTAATAGTAGAAAAGTTTTCGATTAATTATTAATTTTACTGGTTTTGCATTTAAAGATATAGCGCTAAATTTAGCATAGTTTGCTTGTTTGATTAGCTCAGGTTGGATTGGGTCGCTCAATGAGTCGTTACCATCCGTTATCATTCTTTTCTGTCCAACTCATATCCTAATTTCCCTTTTTTATCCTATTTCGCATCTTGTATCGCATCGACTTGCTGGAAAATGGGCGAAATAGTGCGGCGGGAATGGAAGTGGGTAGTACTATACAGAGAGCCGTTCAACAACAAGGGTCTAGATACACGTCGGCAATATCGATTGAAAAGCTTCGCGCCTGCGTAGTGTGAGTAAACAAACCTAACCTCAAAAATATAGGTATATGATGTACTTGTAACACGTTAACGGTGTTTCTTGCATTAGTACCGTAGTCCAAAGGTAGAGTATTCGCTAATGAACCAATAGGTAGTGGGTTGAATACCTGACTCGGGTGAACTTTTTTTCAAATTTTTGTGATTTAAAAAAGTAGATCGGCTCTAAAAGGTGTATCGCCAACGAGTTTAGCACTTGTTCAGGTGATTTTGTTTGTATTATAGGTAATCTCATGTACTACTCAAACTCTCAAGCATGGGATGGGGAAATACCATATATTATCAAGTATTGGCGAGCAATCAGCACGCGTTTACGGACGTTGTTTACGGACTTTAGGGGGACAGGTAAAGCCAAAGTCGAAAACGGTGCCAAATATTGAAATATTAAAAAAAAACAAGGTTAAAATTAAGGTTAAAATCAACTCGACTGACACTAGGCAGGCGTGAAGCTTTCCAGTCGATATTGCCGGGGTGTATCTAGATCCTCGTGTCCTACAACACTGCTTGACGACATGCTGCTGCTGCAATTTTTGCACTAGTGATATCCTGCTTTTTTTCCTGAATTTACCCATAAGAAACATAAGTTACTCAAGGTAATTCGAGCTGACGAATTTTCTTGCAATAATTTTTGTCACCAATTCTGGTAACGGAAAACCCTCGATAATACAATGAACCCAACCCAACCCAACCTAAACTTCTTGGTAGTAATAAAGTCGATTTTGGAACTCTGCCAAGAAGAAACATTCTCGAAGTGTGAGAAGTGAGTTTCAAAAAGGACTTTATTACTGCTAAGAAGTTCACAGTGGTCAGGTTTAACAACTTTTAAAGTAATACGAGAAATAAAATTTTATATAAGATTTTTAATATCTAAAGGCTTGTCATTTAAAAACGAATGAAGATACGGTCCTCGGGTTTGCTGTACAATTTTTTGAAGACCTTTAAAATGAGGTACCACACTGCATAGGATTCCATTTAAAATTTTTGTCATCCCTCTAAGGGATTGAAAAAGTTTAATTGCATAAAAAAGTAGATTTATTAACCAATGAGATACACCTAAGATTTGGTGTCTGTATCTTTACTAATAGCAAAGATATTTGCCCATACTAAAACTTTTTGGAGACCCTGTGTATATATCAAATATAAAACAGTCTGTATAAAGAAATAATCAACATAGAATAGATACTTCTGTCTATTTGCTTTTGATTCGGACCTAAATAGTTTATCTAGGCTTCGTTCTACAGATAAAAGTCACCGTCACGTAACATTTTTATTTGAGGTTTAGATGAAAAATCTAAGCAGAAAATTTCTCTCTAACAGACTTAATTTATTAAGTTTGTTTAGATTGTCAATTTAAAAGTCCACAATAGCACGAAAATGCGTTTCCACATGAAATGTAGGTTCTAAAATTAGATACAAAAGAAAATTTCTAAAATTGGATACAAAAGAAAGTAATGTTAAAGAAAATAGCGCATATCAATTTGAAAATTTTTTCCCATAAATAATACATACATATTTGCATACAGCCTGCCCGCATTTTTTGTAGTTCCTGAATACTGAATTAAAAATGGTCTTTTAAAACTAATATCTTAAGCAGGAGAAATAGCTGGCTTCTGTTGATTAAGGCACCAATCTACTAATCCGAAATTTCGATGTTATAAGTTTGATTCTCACCTGGGGGCCGAGGGGGGGGGGTGCCAATTCTTAAAACTAGGGAATTATTTCTGCATAGAAAATTACATCAAAATCACGATACACTTACAACTTACGCTATGACATCACTTCGAGGGAAAATCCTAAATTGACTAGACGCTTGCACCCCTTGTACTTACATAAGTACAGGTCAGTTTATTGTCGGGTGGTGTGTTGAGTTGACGTTTATTAAAATATTATTACAGGTCAGTTTATTGTCGGGTAGTGTGTTGAGTTGACGTTTATTAAAATATTATTGTCATATTTAATTCGCTCAGGTAAGCGCCTAGTCAATTTAAGATTTTCCCTCGAAGTGACGTCATTACGAAACATATCGTTTAAGTGTATCGTGATCAAAATTATGTTTATTTTCATCTACTGGTGGCTGTCTTTTCTATTTCAAGAGAAAGTATGTACTTTTTTTAAAAATAATTAATCCTCCAGTTTAGAAAATATTGCAGTGTAAAACAAATCGGAAAAAATCTTTTTTATAAAATGTCTTTTGCCTCACAAGTTGGTGCGGTACAGTACCAGGGGCATCATACCGAAGGCAGTATATTTTGGAAAGGGGGAATTTCTCACTGTAAGAGGTATAAAAATTTTGACTTTCCCCCAGTCAAATTCTGTCGACTTTTTATCAGTAGTCGACTTTTTTGCAGATCTCGGAAATTAAACTATTGACATTTTTGTAAATTCTCCCAGAAGTCAACTATCGTTTTGATATCTATAAGGTTCCAATTACCAACAGGTCCTTTCATGTTCCAATACAAGCGCCCACGGACGGGTAACGCCCCCCCTCCCCCGTCAATATAACCCTCCATGAATACAGCGCGATTATGTGTATCGCAACAATATTGCGTTTGCATCGCGATTGTTTTTGCGATTGTATTGCAACTGTATCGGTACAAAAAGTATCCGTGCGCAAAACTTCTTAATTATCGTATAAGTAAGTAAAGTAAGATACGTTTTTTAAAATTACGTTAATAAAAATACTAACACACCAACAGACAGGAACAAAACAACGCTTGTGTACTCAAACGTTCCATGAACAAATTATAACACAATACAATATAAAAAAATCGTATCCCATAAAGTAGTTTGTCAGTATTTATACCACCGAAAAGCTGAAAACCAAAAAAAAATTACAAAAAAAGAACAAGAACTTTCTAGTGATACCGTAATTTGAACACGGTTGACATTAATTTGTATTTCACGCCGCATCTTTTTACTAGAGAATTCGTTTCTACTAAGAGGCAATCCATTAAGCATGACTTTACTATAGGACTACTATATAGATAGATAGTTTCATACGAAAGTAGACAAATTGGCGACTTAAACTAAGGAAGTCAGCTGGAATCAGCTGATTTTTAATGGAGACGAAGGGCTCACTAGACGACCAAATTCACAAAGATGAGAAATAGCACGATAATGAAGACAAAGACGAAACGAAAACATTCCCTCTCATAGTAGTTAGAAAATCGGCTGAGGAGGACCGTTTCCGTTCATAATTTAAGTCGCTAATATCCTCCACAATGAAAAATTGTAGGCCGGGAAATTGAGAAAGTATAGACTAGGGATTGCAATCCCGCAAAGTGGGATCCCGCAATCCCGCGGGATCCCGCATCATTTGGCGGCCTGTGGGATCCCACACCAGCTATGCGGATCCGCATAGCCATGAAAACGCCGTAAACTCTTAAAAAATAACGCGAAAACGTGTATCTACCAAATATCCGTGGTATTATTATAATATGAAAATTAATGAGACTGCTTAGGTATTATAAGTATCTTACTTACCTTACAATCAAACTAATGTGATTTACTATAAAAACTAGTAAGACTTATTATCTCAGGTAGAAAAATAATAAACAAAGTTCATTTGCCCAAAGCTACTTGTTAATTTAATTCATAAGAACTGATTTATAGTCATAGTATAGTAGTAACCCCTGTTACAAAAGTTTTGAGAAAAAAAATTAAGGTGCTGTCCAAAAATAGGGATGCAGTACATCAAGTCATCCTTGGAATTTACTGTTGCTACGGGTTTTGCCATTTTGTTAGACATGTCAAATTGTTGACAGTTCTTTTCGCGATGGCATACAAGTTAGATATTCGCAGAAGTATTTATAGACTTGTTGGGCAAATACCCAAAAAAGAAATAGTAAGACTTTTTCAAGGCGAAAATATTTCAAAAGCAACGATATATCGAACAATTCGGGAATGTGAAGAAGGAATCCCTTGTGTGAACCTCCCAAAAACTGGTCGACCACGCAAGTTATCTCAAGCACAGCAGAACAGGTTAGCTCGAATAATGAAAAATTCCATTGGAAAATCTACAAGAAAGGTTGCTCCTCGTTTCCGAATTTCCAACGCCACCGTTTGTCGTTATAATGCTAGGAGCGGTATAAAATACCGAAAGAGAAAAAAGGCGCCCAAATATACCGATGCCCAGATAGCAAGGATACCCAGATGCTGCCGCAATTTAAGACGAATTCACTTCACGAACAACAGATGCGTTGTCATGGATGATGAAAAATATTTCACCCTTAGCCATGCAGAACTACCTGGAAATTCTGGATTTTATACCGATAACATAGAGGAGACCCCAAATGAAGTTAGATATAAAGCCAAAGTTAAATTTTCAGAAAAACTATTGGTTTGGTGTGCCATATCCGAAAGGGGAATATCCAGGCCTTTTGTTAGTCGTGTAAGAGGAGGGGCAGTGAATGCTGAAGTCTATATCAGAGACTGTCTCACAAAATTAGTTGATTTTATCAACCAGCATCACGCAGATGGAAATTATATGTTTTGGCCGGATCTAGCATCAGCACATTATGCTAGAGCTACACTTGACTGGTTGGAAGCAAGAAACATTCCGTATGTGCCCAGGATTGATAATCCCCCGAATCTTCCCCAAGCCAGACCAATTGAAACTTTTTGGGCTCGATTGGCTCAGAAAGTCTACAATGACGGTTGGGAGGCCAGAAATGAGCAGGAACTTCGGCAGCGAATCATCCGGAAAATAAGAGAAATGAATATACATGACGCCCAAAACCTCATGAGACCAGTTCGACATATACTGAGAGTTGTTGAAGAACACGGACCCTTAGCGGCATTAAACTAGATGATTTTTGTAGAGTAACAATTGATGTTATAAATATATTGTTGTACAATAAAAGTTTATTCAGTTTTAGAAAAGTAACTAAGGCCAAACTTTTTCTCAAAACTTTTGTAACAGGGGTTACAGTTAAAAGAGGCTAGACTTTAAATTACATAATTTTGTTGACTAAAATACTGTTAATTTTTGATATTTATATTAAAAAGTTAAAGTTGGTTTAATAAGTAATTAAATAAACGTTAATTTGCCGAATTTTATAAAATTAAAAAACCTATGCGGGATCCCGCATATAAACATTTGAAGCTCATTTGCCCAAAGTTACATGTTACTTCAATTGATAAAAAATTTGATTGATTTATAGTCATAGTAGTATAGTTAAGAGACGCTAGACTTTAAATTACATAATTTTGATGACTGAAATACTGTTAATTTCTGATATTTTTAATAAAAAATTAAAGTTGGTTTCGTAATTAATTAAATAAACGTTAATTTGTCGAATTTTATAAAATTAAAAAACCTATGCGGGATCCCGCGAATAAACATTTCAAGTTCATTTGCCCAAAGTTACTTCTTACTTTAATTAAGAACAAATTTGATTGATTTATAGTCATAGTAGTATAGTTAAGAGATGCTAGAATTTAAATTATATTATTTTTATAACTGAAATACGGTTATTTGTTGATTTTTATAACAAAAAATTAAAGTTGGTTCAATAATTAATTGAATAAACATTAATTTATCGAATTTTAATAAATTAAAAAACCTATGCGGGTTCTCGCGGGATCCCGCGGGATTAGAACCAATCCCGCAAATGCCCTGCGGGATTGCAATCACTAGTATAGACACAAGGACACGCAACCCATAAAACTTATAATGCCTAAACGAGTAAGTAGTCTAAACGTCAGCAAAACGGGGCTGCTTTTCGTATATAAATAGTATTGGACGTAAGACATTGTTAATATATTTAAGGTCAGTGAAAACCGGAAAAAATAAGGCTCTTGGGGAAGCGAGATAAGATATAGGGTGTTATGAAAATGGTTTAATATATTGGAATTTGTGACTACCGTCTACAGCCCACAGGCATTCCCAATATTTTCCCCCGTCGCACATTTTTTTAAAAATGCCCTAAACAACTCCATATACGACGATCCCAGCCGCGGTGTTTCCAAGTTAAAATATTACCTTGACAGCTCATTTTTTAGCAGTTTTAGTGGAAACACAAAATAATCCAAAGCATTTTTAATACCAAAGACCTATTTTACTAAAAATGTCTTTTAACTGGATAGTAATTTTTGTAATTAATATGAGAAAATATGGACCATACACTCATGAAATTAGGTTAAAATTGTAAGCAGAATGAAACACGCTATGTTATACCGTTAACACAAATAATTTTATTATGACTTACAAGTTAATAATGAGATGAGCATTATTCCTACTAAAATGTCTGCCTTTCAAAAGGGGGTTAAAAATCAAAGCGCAAAACCGTGGTTGCACTAAAGCCTCGCATAATTTAGTAGCACATCCATTCCGATGGTCGCACTTGAGCTTTACATAAGTTACATACCGTAGTTTGGGGCTAAATTGATAGTTTATATTTTATTTTTGGAAGTGCCTCCGCTGCCGGCGCCGGCAGCTATCATGGATGCCGGCGCCGGCAGCCCTAACGGTTATCTTGCTGGGTGCCGGGGGCGGCAGCCGAGCTGTGTGCCGGCAACATTAGAAAATTAACGTCAAAAAACCTTAGTCCAATCAAAAAACAAGAATTTATGATAGCGTAAACTTCAACGAAACTTAAATCTTGCTTCAAAAATATAACAATTATTATTCTGCGAATAATACAATAATCTTCATCCTCGTTCGACAACAAGCAAATAGCTACAATCTCACTCAGGCCGCTTCCATGTTCTACCATTATTATTTAAGTTGCAAACCTTAGATTTACCAGAGAATAGGTACCCTCAGAGACTATCAAGAATAATACCATCAACAAAAATAATCTCTGGAAAATCTTCCATTTATTTTTTAATTCTCTCATCCTGGAAAAATAAACCCTTGAAAAGCCTATTTTGGTCAACTAAAATCTCAATATCAATACAATGGTATAATTTTCTTAAAATATGCACGCATTCTTCAAAATTATTTGTCTCAGTCTTGCTACGATTTCCAAGATTAGTGAGGTCCTTTAATGTCATTTTACAACCTGTAAGTTATCTAAAATGATTTTTTTATTTGCCCCAGCCTTCAAGGCTTCTTGAGTAGTAATGTTAGACATTTTCTGCAAAATTTAGTCTGTGTTTTGCTAGAGAATTGAAGTAAGATTTGGATGAAGTATGATCGTGATTTTGTTCAAGCTCCATGATGCATAGAAATTGTTTATGTTCACTTACTCTCAAGAAAATTCTAGCCTGGCAGTCGTGCTTATACGTGGAATACTTCCTTGTTGACTTTTCATTTTTTGTCTTGAATGGTCTTCCACCTTTAACACGGGCTAACCGCAGATAATAGTATTTCAGAGCCGGATTAATATCCACCACAGTATTAGGATTTCGTTGTCTTTGATTGTCAATTGTTCTGCTGTTACGCAACCAAAACTAATTGTTTGTGGCTTTCCTGTAGTCCACCAAATCGCAATTACAATTTTCATATGAAGAAAATTGATCACCTAGTTTCATGTTTTATGGTTTTTAAGCAAAATTAAAACAACACAATGTTTACATATCATTTAAAATGCGTAACTATTTTTATTTTAGGTTAGAACTACCGAAAACCGAGAAATTTGGTAGTCGGGTGCCGGCGCCGGTATCCATGCATCAACTTTTTGGGAACCGGCGCCGGCAGCCGAGTCGCTTCCTTTATTTTTTACTGCATGTTTAAAAATATGGATTTTTTCTCAAAAAAATACGACGGGATTGTTGTATATATTTTACAGAACTCTTCATTACAAAAAATTGCAGGAAATTAAACATTCTCCCGAAAAAAAAATGACTGATCAATTTCATATTTGCTTTGGGGCTAATTTGATCAGACAGTTTAAAATGCATCTGTGTACTGTTCTAAGCAGACTCAGTAACCAATTTCACCCCGAGGTAGGTATTTCAGATCATGTAGAAATTATTGAACCAAGAATATGTTGGGGTGAAATTCAAAGAGAAATAGAAAAACAGAAATAATATTTTTTTCAGACTCCATCAGTAATGGGGTACAGCTTTATACCAAACCCTCAAAATAGGTGCATTCTGAAGATAACCCTTAAAGAAATTAACAAGTGAACAAACTTGTAAATTCTAATGCTAAAAGTAAAACAAAAAAATATTTTTATCTTAATAAAATGAAAAATAATCACCACACAATTAAATACTGGATCTCTTTTGTATGAACATTTTTTTTGAAATGTATATTTATAACTTCACCGCTTGTTGTAGTCTTTATATCTTCGACGCCCCAACTTTCGTTTGTATCCTCGTACCATCATCAACCTAAAAAAACACAAAATTTACTGCAAATTAGTATAAAAGAAACTGTGGGCGAAATTGATAATTTTTTACTCTGATCAATTTCACCCCCAGCATCTAATCAGTTTGACCCAAACGTTTAGATTTTAAAATTCCTGCGAACACTCTTAAAAATGAGTTGGCGTTCCTAACTTATTTTCATTTGTTGCAATACTTAAGTTGTTGGAAATAAGTATTTTTAGTTAAAATAGCAAAAATATTGGCTTTATAAGTTTTCCTTACATTTAAAAACAAAAAAATAAGTTGCATGATATTAGTTGGGACAAAATATTTATTTTGTTACTTGGGATTTAATTTTATTATCAACTTATTAAATAGTTATAACACCTTAGCTTATATTTCCATTAAATAAAAATAACATTCGTGATTACCTATACGAAAAATTAGGGACGCTAAAACGATTTAGTTGTCACAACAAACTTCTTATCATTATTGACTAATAATTTAACTTGGCAGCAATGCCTTCTTAGTTGTGAGCACGGGCCGGGTGCTTCCCCATCCATACATACGTGAGTGGGGGGTGGCAGCATCAGTAAGTCAATTAGCGGGTTGAGCCGACATTTTTATTTTTGGCTGCTGCGATATTGCCCCGTGTTTTCCATTAAACGTTGCCAGTACGGGCTTTAATGTCGTTTTTATTCGTGATATTCGAGCTTAAAGGTAAGTAGTTATTTTTTCAACCCCATTAAAAACTAACTTATTCATTTTATTGTTATTCATTGTTAGTAGTCATTTGAATTTTTTTAAGCCTAAAATACAATTTAAAAAAAAATTCAAATGACTATAACTTTTTACTAGCACATTTTTTTCTTTCAAAATTTAAAAACTGTCGACAAAATGATGTAAAATTTGTTTAGAAAAAGTAATAAATAAAATTTCTAGACGTGTTACTTTTTTTCTTAGGAGGGGCACACCAAAAATTCAACTTTTTTTCGCAAATTACAATTTTTTTGTTCTTTATTCACTATTAAAACCAATAAATTTGGTACGGGTCCTGTAACTAGGAACAGAGATATACATTTTGGAACCCTTCAAATTTCTTATATTGTTGTTTTTCACAGGTAAAACACTCGGCCTGTGCCGACGACAAAAGCATGGTGTTTTGAGGGAGAAACAATGGCAGGATGGCCGAATATTAGGAACGAATTGCTCCAGCCCTACATCAGATGCTTATGGTCATAAATTGAAGGCATAGTGGTGACCTCTCAGACAAGTGCGAGACGAATGTTTACTTTTGGGGGCCTATAGGTTCAAGTCGAATTTAAGTTTAGTTATGTATGAAAACTCTTTTATGTAACATATATAATCTTTGAATATACTTTTATTTTAAACGTATTGAGTTTTATTGGTCATACCTGACAAACCATTAGTTCATGCAACTAAAATTTAATGTTTCTTGAGTTAACATATTTAGCTGTTTTAACTACATTTTTTAATTGTGCTTACTATAATAAAGTAGTCGTAACAACCTTCGACTATGTTAGAAAAATTAATCTAAATTAGAGTGACAACATAAATCTTAGTATCAATAACATATATTGCAATTGGGTTGAACCCAACCATTAGTTAGTGCGACTAAAATTAAATGCTTCTTTAGTTGACATATTTAGCTGTTTTAACTAGTACAAACTAGATTTCGGTTGAGTCCGTTTTCACAAAAAGAAAAGGCTGTATTGACTAAATTTTAGTTATCACTACCAACATATTTTTAAGAGTGAACCTGTTAATCCTGCTTTTAATATATCCTTCAATGGCGGCCAAGAAACCATAATCAAATCAGTAGACTGTAGCGAAAAAAACAAACTTTTAAATGTTTAGTACATACCAGTGATAGTTTAGAGCTCTACAATATATCGCAATATCATCCACTAAATTTAAATTCCGTCTATACTAAACAAAAAGGCAAAAAATTGCGGACACCACCATACACTTGTCGAGACTCAAGTTTCACTGACAAAATCTAGTTTGTGCGATTCCTGTCAACCAGCTGAGTTTGGCTCGCTATTTAAAACTATAACTAGAGGATGTTTTGATTAATTTCGCTCCCGGAAATCAATCTTCCCCAAATTACAGTACTATTTTATCACACTATTGAGCACAACTACACAGTATTATTATAAAATATAACAAAAATTATTTGATTACAGTAGGAAATTTTGTAAAAAAAATATTCTGTTAAATACAAAATGTGCGTTGACCTTTTAATCCGCTACCATCCCCTCCTCTTCCCCTCCGTCAAGGATTCTATCTGATATTCCTTTGTTCTTGAAATAGAATTCTCAATGTAGCCTTCCGCTACAGAGGTAGACTCTCAACCTCCGTGACTTTTTATCATTAAAATATCAGACCGTGTTTTAATTAAAAGAGAGGCTAAACTTCATCTAAAAGAATGACCTGTATACCTATTAGCATTTGGTAACTGTAGATACTGTGCCACAAGTGCTGGTATTTTTCCAAAAGTATGAACACCAAAAACTTGTGATGAATATTTTGCATGACGATAATTAATAAATTAGTAAAAAACGTTTGATGACGTACATTGAAAAGTCGTAAATTTAAGTACTTTCGAACTTTTGCCTTTTCAAAATAAATGCAACAAATCCTGCATTTGCGGCTCTATAAATTTCAGCTGGACTGTCACTTTCACTATCAGTCATTTTGCTATTTTACTGTTTTTATTATCTATTAATTATTTATTTTAATTTCTATATTATGACGGACAGAAACGGAATGCTTTTCCTTATCTTCTGACACCCCACGAAGACCGAAGTCTAAGTACTATGTACCGTGGGTGTACTGGGGACTTGACTCACACATCCTGGGATGGAAACATCCGTAGGGATTTCATCAGCCCTTTAAGAGGATGTGTAGGGTGGTACCACCTCGGTCGAGGAAGAATTCCTCTACCACCTTCAAATAAATGTAAATAAATTGCCTAGCAACGCACCCTCTTTTTTGTTTTATGGGTAAGATTCAAGTAGTCAGTAGTCAGTCTAGTAGCCTACCTTCATAATAAATTTGTCTATAAAAGCGACCGTAAAGTAAATGCCAATAAAGTTATATTTTAGGGACGCTACTAAATCTGCAAAACTTAATTTTTGTGATAGCCGCCTAAAATTATTTTGATTGATTTTGACTTTAGCAACGCCACATCACGGGAAAAAGGTGCACGAGATTGGGTATGGTGTGATTTCTATAGGTATCTAATTTTTTCACAGATGTTCAATTGAAGCAAGGCAATAAATATATCTTTCTACGAATGTTAATAAAAACCTTTATTGTATATTCAATAGTAATTTCGGAACATGGTGCATTGTGTTTTACACATTTTCATTGTGCTTCAATCACCATGGTGATTGAACTACAAAGTTCCCATTGTGCACGGGTATTTTTTACAAAGGTGGCGTTGACCGGTGCCGCGTCAAAATCTTTATAATTTCATTGACATTTTTTGACATCTTAAAAAGAAAAATATTACTAATCCCATTTTATTAACAGTAACATTCGTAGAAAAAGTATAGTGTAAAACTCGCATGGAATGACCATTTCCTACTCGTATGATTTGCAGCACTCGCCTGCGGCATCGTGCTGCAAACGTCATACTCGTAGGAAATGCATGTCATTCCATGCTCGTTGTACAATATACTATTGTAGACCGCCCAAAGGGTCACCTGTTTTAATGTAATAAACCACTTCATAACACCCTTAATATGTCCTAAAAACCACACGTTTTCCAAATAGAAAATTTAATTTATTCAATTTTTGGTGATAGCCACACAAACGTTAAAGTCAACGGCACTTACAACGGTGTTCGAGTATTTTACAGTTGCCATTACATGTAGAGGTTCATTCCATATATCATAGCGTCGAACTAGTATCGTAGTTTGTCGGAATGTAGCTGCAATTTCTAGTGCCGTTGGGCCAAAATACATGCATTTATTTTCCACTTCTCTGTAGCGTAGACCACAAACGTATAGTTGAAAGTTCTGTTTGAACGTTCAAATTTAGAAGTATTTAATTCTGAACTGTTTATTTTGCCAAATTAATACTGATGTTGAATTTCAAGTATGTTTTAGTAATGATAGAGGATATAAATAAAACGCAGGGAAAATATATTTTGTTCTTAAATTTTTTATGTCACATATAAAGTTTTCTAAAAAGAAATCACGTAGGTGGATCAAATCGAATATAAACGGGAGCTTTTCTACGGTTACAAAAACAAGTTTAATATCTTATATACAGGGTTGTGATTTAATAACGGATAAATTCAATAATAGAGTGTGTAATTTTTTTCGGAAAAATCCTCGGACACGTTGATTTTGTTTTTGGATTGCGCATATTTTGACATAAAATGTAGATATACAGGGTGCCTCAAAAAAGCGTGACAGAAAAAATATTTTTTTCTTAAATGGAACCCCTATATATTTTTGCATTTTCGGATTCTCCGGAAAATTCTGGACATGTTTTGTGTATAATGTCCTATACCTATCTTCAACTGTTCACGAAATATTTACGTTTAAATATGTAACAATATAACACCTTAAGGTGCGTTTAATTACTGTCGGCTCACCAGACATTTCAATTACCTACACCTCGGTTTGTGAATATTTGACATAGTCTTCACATTGTGTCAATTACTTAAAAGTTTGAACTGTACTGTTAATTGAAATTTACAGTGCGTTTAACTGAGACTCAGAGAATCGAAATATTAATTATGCTTGGCTGTGGTGAGAAAACTAGAACACACAACGAAGTTCGAATAATGTTCAACAATAATATCCGAACAGAGAACCTGTAAGTCAGTCTACAATCAGTAGAATTGAGGCTAAGTGGAGAGAGTCTGGAACTGTTAAGGACCTTGGCAAACCTGGTAGGCCCAGAATTACTAATGACAAAAAACTGGATATCCTGCTTTCACGAAACGAAAATCCGAACCTCTCAAGTACTCAGCTCGCTGTAGATAACACAGTTCATAGATCGACGGTAACAAAATTTTTAAAGGAGGAAAAGTGGCACCCTTATAAAATTCAATTACTTCAAGAGTTATTTGAAGATGATCCAGATCGCAGCAACGAGTTATGCCAGACCATGACCGAAAGAACTGATAATAACCCTGGACTAGTAAAATAGATATGCTTTTCAGACGAGGCAACGTTTTGTCTGAATAGAGAAGTAAATAGGCATAATTTTAGATACTGGGCACCAGCAAATCCACACTGGTTTAGGGAAAGTCATTCTCAGTATAATGAAAAGGTGAATATATGGGCAGGGATTATTAATAACAGAGTAATAGGACCATACTTCTTTGAAGGATCTTTGACGGGAAAACGTTATCATGACTTTTTAGTAAACGACTTGATTCCAGCACTGGCTACACTGTATCCTGATGAAAATATGCCAGACATGCCAAACCAAGCGTTATGGTTTCAACAGGATGGGGCGCCGCCCCACTATGCTGCGACTGTTAGAAGATTCCTAGATGATGTTTTCCCAAACCGGTAGATAGGCAGACGTGGATCAATAGAGTGGCCACCTAGGTCACCCGACCTTAATCCACTGGACTACTTTCTTTGGGGTTATGTCAAAAATGAGGTGTACAAAGATAAGCCACGCACGCTTGATATCCTCAAAGATCGCATTCGTAATGTAATTAGGAATATTTCTCCAGAAATAGTTGAAAATGTACAGCAAGAATTTATCGATCGTTTGGGGTACTGCAGAGCTGTTAATGGCGGCCACTTCCAGCATTTAATAAAATAAACTTCCAGAATGTGCATCAATTTATTTACAATAAAGTGTTATATTATGTAAACGTAACTATTTCGTGAACAGTTGAAGATAGGTATAGGATATTATATATAAAACATGTCCAGAATTTTCCGGAGAATCCGAAAATGCAAAAATATATAGGGGGTTCTATTTAAGAAAAAAAAAATTTCTGTCACGCTTTTTTGAGGCACCCTGTATATCTACATTTTATGTCAAAATATGCGCAATCCAAAAGAAAAATCGACGTGTCCGAGGATTTTTCCGAAAAACAATTACACACTCTTTTATTGAATTTATCCGTTATTAAATCACAACCCTGTATATCAACAAAATAGCAAGGTTTCAATAAAATTAATAAGTTATGTTAAAATGAATATTAGATTCGTTATACAAGTAGACATGTATTGAAGTACAGTGGATTAATTGCAATTACAGCTTACGCCAACTTTCAGCTATACTTAACTATAAATTCTAAGCTGCTAAATAGATATAAAAATGACCTGCTAATGTAGCTACGATTTTAAATTATGTGAATCACTAGGGTCTTAATGCGGATTCTCATTCTAATTGTTATTTTTTAAATATTTGGTTTAAATAAATATAATTTATCGTTGAATTTGAGAGTTAAAAAGACATCAAGGTGGTACTTCTTTCGTTTCCAAATTAACAGATGAAAAGGTGACCTCTACAAATATTTTTCAGATGTCGCTATGTCTTCATTTCTATATGTGACTGGTTTATTAAGTTTTTTTGTTGAGAATCATTGTCACAAATCAGGACCTAGATGAAGAATATGGTAGAGTGAATTAATTATAATCCTGACTGTAACATAAAGACGGTATTTCGAACTACCTGTATTAATCGCAATTATGAAGGTAAGGCCTTCTGGAAGGTCCTGCGGTCTCGGAGGCGAACAATGAAGTTAATAAAGAGTGTTAGTAAATATGAAATTCTTACCAAACCAAACTTGACCAAATAACGAAGTGTAGACTCGTCAGCAAACTCTGGCAGAACTGGTCAGGAACTGAAACGCGCGACCAACGATTCGCGACCCGCGAGCTTTCCCGATATATCAGTTTCGCCTTTAATGAATCTTAGCTCTTCGATAATGTTTGTTCTGAATTATAGCCTGTGTTGTTTAGCAAATAAAACACTTGTGTTTCGAAACACTTAAACTCTATTAACAAAAAATAAATAAAAATTGACTTTACAAAGGTAAACTTAAAACTAATATACAATAAAATAATTAATTTGGAGTAAATTAGAACAGAAGAAGAGAAATGGACAGGTGTTTACTTAAATGAATATGAAACAATAAATTTTATTTATGGAAATTTAGATAAAATTATAGGTCGAAAGAAAAATAAAACTTTAAAGAAAAATCTCGGCTTTTTGATAACCCCAGGAAGTATATAGATTGAAAATCCCCCACTCGGGTTGGTTAGACCCAAAACAAATTAATGAATTGTCTTACCCAAAAATATTTAAAATAGATCATATTAAATTTGGAAGAAAATAACTAAGCACAATTTTTATAAGAGAAACTGATCAACAGTTAAAACAATAAAAGAGAGATATGTAGTTAGAACACGAACGTCGATTAAGAACTGATTCTGATTACCTATTTTATCTGGAAAGTAACCTAGTAGTACCACCTATTTCTTAATTCCTCCCCGTAGGCACTACTCTTTTTATCCTGCGACCAACGATAGCCCTCGTTATCCCTCTGAGAATCCTTTCGGGGTAGGTCCAAATGTTTCTGACCAATTAAAAGAAGCGACTTTAAAATGTTAAGTTCCTCACATGGAGTTCTTTGTACTGCTTGATGTGTTTGTTTCTGGCCTCCTGGGCTTCTTACGACATTAGGCCGATCGAGAGTATCATCAATTGGTGCCTGATGAGGTTGTGGATTAAAAACGATTTCAGCTTTCAGCCAGTCTAGGTTCGTTTTCACAAAACGCGGAAGAAGGCAGAACTCGTTTTAAAACTCAACGAGAAATAAAAGGTTAAGCAGCAGCTTAGGTCTCTTTAATTTCTTCTAACTTCTCCTTTGTATGAAAAGAAGGATTGTACTGGGTTAAGAAATACATATATGTTTTAGAACTGTAACGCACACAGTTAACAAAAAACTTCACTTAGTTAAACAGTCTTAAAACAGCCAAAGAAAAATACGTAAACTTGTCCCTAGCCTGCAGCCCCTTCTAGCGTTCACTTGATGCAACCACTTTGACGACGTCTGAGAGACTAAGAATCGGACACAGACGATCACCGTAGGTAGTTTTGAATAATCTGGGCTAATGCCCCTCCATCATACCTAGTACTGATCTTTTTTTAACAACTTCAAGTTCAGTGTTTTGGCTAGGTTCTCGTCATTTCTGGAGCATTCAGCGTTGCCTTTATTGTGTGCGCATAGAGGGTTCCGTACGACATACAATATTGTGAAATTCTCACAGAACGCAAAATTCTCAAAAACTATGGTAAGGATAGCCCTTGAATAAATAAATAATCAGAGGCGGCGAAGGCGGAAAACAGTAAGTGCGTAAACGTTATATAACTGATAAGAGATATGATATTGTGAAAGGCTTATCCTTTGATGTGCTTGGCTAAACATCTGTATTAGCATTGAAAATGTATCCACAGTAGTTTCTGAAAGTGGTGTATGTAGAGGAGAAAAAATATATTTATACATCTAAAAGGACTGTTCCGCATCTAATGACGTAATAGGGACGTAGTTTAAATGATCTGTGAAGTTACGAAATGGATCGGTAGGAGCACTATGACTGCCTGTAGAAACCTGGCAAAACCGGGATTTTTTGTTAACACGCAATCTTGTCTTTAACCCAAATACTTTTCTCGTCAGTTAAAGACTGTAACGCTGTTTGTACGCCATCCTTGATCTGCAATATTCGTCTAACGATATCGCAGTCTTTTTTAACTTTTCTACGTCATCCGCTAGTACTCCAAAATTTGTGTAAGTCGTTTGTAAATCTGCTTCAACTTGACGATCATCAAATTTTATTTGACTTAGGAATGGCGTCCTATATATTCAAAATTTGGTCCAGAAAGTTTAGTGGTCGGTTTCCTAAAGCCATGTAATCATGATTAGCCAACTGGGCACTTGTAATGTCGCAGTACCCATATTAGTGTCACTACTAAAGATAACTCTAAATATGAGGTACTTTAAATAATTTATCAGAGTATAAATTTTACTAAAAATTAACTTTGTTTTTTCTCGTGTCTGCGTCAACTCATCGAGATTACGCAGTCTATTTTTATACCATAAACTCACCCAAAAAAATTCTTTAAGTTCATTTGACTGAAATTCAATAATTCTATTAACATTAAAAAGCACAAGCATTAACAAAATCAGCCAGAAGCTCCAACGCTAGTCTGGTCTAATTTGACAACCAAAAGTTTTAATCTGACAAGAGTGAGACTAAGACAGTAAGTTTTATACTAAAATTTATTTCTGATCTTTTCGCAAATTTATAAATAAATGGGCAATTTTAGTACGTACTTTCGACAATAATAAAACTAAATTCATTACAGCAACTCGTTCCAAGATAAAAATCATGGAAACCAAGAAAATCGCTGAAATATTAGAATAAATTATAAGTTTTTAATGACGACTTATTAACGGGCGTTAATAAGTGTTAAAGTGTTACAAGGTGATATCTCTAAAACGGGTAAAAATATTTTTATGAAATTTTGCTGAGTTATTAGGGAGATGGGGAACATATTTAAACATATTTTTGACATTTACTCCTCTCTCTATTTTGAGGGTTGGGGTAACTTTGAAATTTTAAATGGGGGAAGGTACTTTTTTATAAAATTCGAATCTATATAAAAAATTACGTAAGTATACTAATTTTTTTTTATTTGCTCTTTCGGTTACAGAATTATGATTTATTAGGTTATAATATAAAACAAGTTATTTACCATTTAATTATAATTTATTTATAGTCTGACATGCTTGAGAACTTGTTCAAAATGTCCCCCTTAAACTTCCAAATACTTTCTTACTCTCTCTTTCTTCCTCTGTTTCGGTATGAATTTCATACAAGCTGTAACATTTCAGGTGTCACTAATAATCAGGCAAAGCGGATTCGGTATTTCGTATCATGTAAAGTTTTAGGTGCAGTCGCCATTACTTTGTCCTTTATAAAACCATAAGTCAAGTCAATAAGTCAAGGGGGGCAAATCCGGAGACCAAGTAGAAATGATCCTTAAAACGTCAAAATTCTCAACTGACTTTAGTAAAAGTCACGGATTTCCATCAAACCCAAACAAAAACCTGTCAAAATATAACTAATCAACTATAAGATCTTAATTTAAACCAGTGCTAAATCTTAAACCTTCTTAGTGAATCTGAACGAACTTGTTTAATAATATGAACAAAAAAAAGACATACATTCTGAAGCAAAATCGAAATATTTCAATAAAAGTTTTAGAATTTGTCCCATTTCTGACCTTTATTATTAATTTACCTCTTCTAAGAATCGCATTTTGTTGGAATGCCTGTAAAGGATTAATTATTTAATAAAAATTTTGACGTAATAGAACTCAACTCGCCTTACTTTACGGAGATGGTGCATCAAATTTTAACCAATTTGTTTACATAAATGCGGTTAGTTGAGATTAATTAAATATTAATATTAACTAATTGATATTAAAATTGCTTAAAAAAATTTATTAGCTACAATAAAAAGCATTAAGACACAATTAATATACACTTGAACACACCTGTATGGGATATTAAGTCTCTGGACAATGAAAGAACATTAAATGGTTTTTCGCAAAAATGAAAATCTCTAAATATGCCCACCAAAACCGTTCGAAATAAACTGCAGTTAACCGCAACTACATGAAATTAAGCGAAAGCCAGAGTACCTACCACCGTTCAAGTTTATGTACTGTGACGGTACAGTGTTACTTGGTTTACCACATAAGTATCAATACCACCGAAACGTTAACTGCGCCATCTAGTGCGACAACTATCGTGGATTTTATTGTCTATTGATGCGGAATTGCAAGTCCTGAAGCACATCGAAGGACTTTTTGGTGACAAGGGATAAAAAAAAATTGAGCTTGTTTGACCTTAGGTATTATGTCGGATATTTTGTGGGGTACAGAAGTAGCGGTTAAAAGAGAGAAATTGGTTCCTTACGCCTCACAGTGGGGCCAGAGACCCTTAAATCTGGCATCAATTCAGGGAGTGGGTTTATTGCAGAGAATTGTTTTTAGTCAAGTTAAAACGTTTATATTTAAGTCATAAAACTGCACTAACCATATTTTTTAATTTTTTTACAATTTATATGGATTTTATTTGGTTACCGATAAAAAAGTTATTATAGTACCATAAAACGGCAATTTCATAGTTATTTACTTATCAGAATACTTCAACATAATATGCTTTAATAATTCTGATTATGCATTAATAGAGAGTAAACTGTAAGTTACGATTAATTCGTATAACAAACTGCTTGCGGAATGAAGTGGAAATTCACAATACTTTTGTTTTACAAGTTAAAGGATTATGAACTACATTATTTAAAAACAAATATTTATTGTTTGCTTTTTTAAGTAAAAATTAATTTAAAAATACTTGGGAATGGGTTAAAAACGGCAATCTATTTTGCGCGCATTATATTTTGCAAAGAAGTTATAAAAAATCTGAAGAAGAATCATCTCCACTCTCCATGCTTGAATCTGCTACTGAAATATTAGGAGAAATTATCATCTGAAACGCTTCGGTAGGAAAATATTTGAAGGTTTTTTTAGGAATTTTTCTGAAGCTTGTATTGAAAGGGTCAGAAGATATCAACAGAAAATTTAAAATATCCTCATTACATTTTTCACGAGAACATTTCCTGGAGAACTTTTCACGATACTTTTAGAAATTTTTGTTCTGAGCTTCCTGAGCCTCTTCTGACAATTGACCAATTGGTAACAAAAATGACGAAATTACATCTGATCTATGAATAAGCAATTTATGCACGGTAGGTGGCATATAGAACCAAGGATATAAATTAACGAAATATCTAGAAGTATCAAGAATAAACGCTCTAAAGTTATCAATCAGTCACCAATGTTGTATTACCTCTGATGTCATTTTTTAGATCACGTGATGCAAAAAACTAATTTGACAACTTATAAAAAAACCTTTTAGTGATATCTATTTATTATAATTATTGCCTCACTTAAAGGTAATTAATAACATAAATTACGAGGGGATTGAAAAGTGTGATTTTTACAAAACTATAAGGGTTTTTTTGGTATTTTCTGGCATTTATTAACTAAAATTGTATTGAAACGTAGTCTTTACATCACAAGTTTCATATATTTTAAGGATTGGTAATATTGCTCTAGTACAAATAATGTGCCTACAGGTTAATATTTTATCATGTAAAATGACCCGTGGATAAAGAAACGCACTTTAAAAAAGAGTAATTACACTAAAAGGTGCAAGCATGTGCAACGGTTTGTTTTGGTGTTTAAAAGTACAATATTCCTACTTTATTAATTTATAAAAAGGTCATTATGGAAGTGCGTGGAAGTAAACTATAATACTACCTTTAAAGTATAATTAATGAATTCTGAAACCTTTTTGTAAGAATCTATTTACACAAAGTGAGGCAAAGCCATAGAACAACTAATATAAACCAAATAAGTGCAGATATTTAGTATTGAATCCATAATTAAGAAAAGTTTATAACTCGTATACTAAACCAGTACTGACTTCGCAAAATCGTACCAATAACTACAGAATATTTAACACAGATCACTATTTGATCGCACGCTAGTGTTCGCCTGAGATATTATCGCTTAAGAAAGGTCGTGCATAGTATTAGGGTGGGGAAAATAATGCAGTGGTATGTGTAGCTAAGAAATATAAGCAAAGGATTTTTCAATGTTCAATTTCATATTATGAATAAATGTCAAGTTTTTGGGTTCCGGGCCCCACTGTGCGCCTTGACACATCTTTAAGTCATTAATAAAATGGGCGATGGCACGTGCTCTGGTGAAAAAGCGACGTAGCCAATCTCATCCTAAATTTCGTCAAAATGCAATGGAATTAAGTTGCTAAAATTTTATTATTTCGAAAATAAATATTTTATTGGTATATTTTATCAATCCTTGGTCATGCTTTAGCCTGTAGTATTTAGGACTGCAAATATTAACTTTCAGTAATTGCGTTATTTTATTATAATTTATATGACGCACAACGAAAAGCCTAGTGTGATGCCTCACAAAAAAAAATTGAAAGTATTAATTGAAATCACAATAAAATTTTGATTTTTCTTCAAGTAATTTCACTTCACTAACCTTTTGTGGAACTATCTGACACTGGATACACAAACACAAATGAAGAAAATATACAAGGGAAAATTTATTTATAGTCTTCCCTACCCAGTATTTTGACGCTGTTTATACGATTCTCTAATTTAGGACAAGGCCAAAAATATGTAAAAACCAGTTACAACAGGATTTTGTGGGAATTTAGACGATTTACTCAGGGATTGTTTATTCAGGTGCGCTGTCACAATAATTTAAATTATTACTTGTTTATTGGTTTTGATACTTTAGAACAAAAAGGCCGACGTACACCTGCATTCACATAAATAAAAAATTTTAGACATGTTTTTCAGCTCGTTGTTATTGATGTTAGGCCGACTCGAACACCTGCAAGTTTTTTAATTTTTTTATTTAACAAGCTTTATTGTCCAAGAACAAAATTCTTATTGACAAAGCAATAAACTAAGCCTAATTAAAATTTTATATCACACACTGTATATGCACGTTACAAAAGAAAAACATATATACTTTCTTAAATTATTAAAAACAAATTATATGCTCATGTATCGCATGTCGAGCAACCAAACCATCACACATTCACTTGTCACCACAAAAGTAACACTCACAATACATTTATTGTACAATCAACAAGAAACATAGAATTATAATATGTAAGGGGACAAACATAGCAGATCATTAAAATCTGTGGTCAAAGAATGATTGCACCGAGTAGAAAGCCTGCTCAAGAAAAACAACTTTACATCTACTTCTGAACTTTTGAAGGTCAGTAATTGACCGAATTTCAACAGGCATGTGATTGTACATTTTAATTCCATTATAAATAAAAGAGTCTCTGACAAGCGTAAAGTGTGGAATTGGCAATCCCAGGTTATTAATTTGTCGGGTTTGGTAAGAGCCATTCCCTGTCGGAAAACGCGAGAGATGTTTATGGATGAGACACACTGTTTCTAAGATAAAAAGACAGGGAAAGGTGAGTAATTTGTTTGAAATAAACAGAGGTCTGCAATGATATCTAGGGTGGACCCCACAAAGAAACCGAATGGCCCTCTTTTGCATTACGAACACTGATCGAAACAGGTATTGGCTACAGGAACCCCAGAATGGTAAACAGTATCGCAAATGAGATTCCACCAATGCAAAATAAGTCGTTCTTGCCACTGCTTTGCCTAGTTCGGAGGCAACAACCCTTAAGCTGTAGCATCCAGATGCTAATTTTTTGTTCAATGATAGGACGTGATTTAAAAAAGTAAAAGTAAAAAAAAGTAATTAAGCAATTGCGCAGAATCATAAAAGTTAAATTTTGACATATTTATAGCCAGTGAAAAATAACAAAAGTTGTTTTTTTTTTGGATACCGCTAAAGAAAATGCTGACCTAGGAAATTGGATATTGTTGATTTAACAAAAAAATTTCGTAAAAGCTGTCAAATAAATCAGAACATTATATCCTTGTTTACAATAATTTTCCCTATAAATACGGGTATTTTTTGAAGAAGTAGTCAGTCTAAAATTCTATCGCGTTCTGTAACAATCGCTTTGCTGTAGTGACCGGGAGTTAAAAGTGAAGTTGCTGGTGGAAAAGTTTTACAGAAAGTGGTTAATTTTAAAAGTTGATGTCTACTCGTTATTCTGCCAGTTTTAGGATTTAAAAATACAAATTGATTGGTCATTGTGCCTAGACAAAAAATACTTTAAAGTGATGAACAACTTTAACAAAAAACTAAAAATAAATAAATAAATTAACATTTTTCTCAGCGGTTAGTAAAAGTTATCGATCCGGCTCGGTATTGACATTCCCGCAACCACAAAAAGTAAGTGTCGGAAATTTGAGATATTTAGTTGTTTAGTTTGCAAAATGAGGTGGCTCTCAACAATTGAATGTTAATAAAATAGTGTCGTGTAAGTGAATCGTTGTTTGACTTTCTTATAATATGCTAGCACATTAAAAGATTATACTGACTGCAGATTTTGCTCCCTTTAAAAATAAAACTGCTCCCTTGAATAAATAAAGTGCTCTCTTAACAAATTTTAACAGAAATAAATACAGTAGTGTAACACACTGGTACTACGGACCCACACAAGGAGGATTTTGTAACTGCCTAGGAGGAGAAGGTCGAAAGATAGGTAAGACTACCTGGACGATAAAATAAGGACATTACACTAGCAACAGCTATTCTTAAGAAGTAGGTGGGAACCATTGAGTTGACCAGACTATAAGTAACTTTGGACTCCCTCTCCGCTCTAAAATGTAAATAATGGTATCTCGTCCTTGTTTGTAAATCTATGATTAACCTTCAGGAACTCTTATGTTGGGTTGCACAAAACATTTGATCAAGAAGTAAGAAATTTAGTTGACGTTTAGAATCACCTTTGAAAACGAGACTATTATGTATGCTGTCACATTTCAAGTGTCTAATTAGCTAATTCTTGATTAAATTGTTTTGTGCAACCCAACATTAATATTTAATTGTGACACTACTGATCATAAACGAGATTAGTTACATTTTTAAACAAAAACCTTAAACCGTCTTAAAGTGGACAAGAGTACCCTTTGTAATATACTGCGTAGGTTTTCTTTTAGTGAATTGATTTCTTTTGGTCCTAATTTTATTTACCAACCCTGGCATATGGTCACAGAAGATAAAAGTTTCGATTTAAAGTTAAGTAATTTTTGCAGAAGTTTTATTTGACAACATTCTTTGCGTCCTATTTGCTGTTCAATACTTAGTCTTCCAAATATAATAACAACTTTTTCAGCTGTGGAATTCTTTAAAGGCACTGTCGAAGTTTTCCTTATTATTTTTTCTGCAGATATACCATAATATATATTTGTTTTTGGGAAAGGTCGCCAATTAGGCCTACGCCTACGTTTTAACTTTGTAATATATTAAATTTATGTTTAAAAAGTTCCTACACATTGTTATTTAGACCGAATAATCTATACTAACATATAAAAGAGTAAATTGACTGACTGACTGATTGACTGACTGACTCACTCATTCATCAACGCTCAGCCAAAACTACTAACGCTAAAAAGTTGAAATTTTGCACACAGCTTTATTTGACGCCGTAGACGTCCACTAAGAAAGGATTTTGCAAAACTCGCCCTCTAAGGGGGTAAAAGCAAATTAAAAATTAAATTATTTTTATTTTAAAAACTAATAAGTTTTAAGGAAAACATGTGAATTTCAGTTTAATTTTTTTACATAATACTGATTTAGCAAGGCACAGCTCTAACTATCAAAGACTGAAAGTTGAAATTTCGCATAGGGTCAGTTGTTCAACAGTGAACCACCCTTTTTTTCATCCTAAATTATAGTTTTCACAGAGATATATTTTTTTTTTAGATTATTCCAGATGTAAGGCTAAGGTTGTTTAAAACTAAGGACTGTAAAATTTAGAAAAAAAAATTAGTTTCAAGAGATATTGAAGGTTTTAGCAAAAAAAAGTGTTTTGGTTCAGTGTGTAACTTATATCATACAGTGAACCACTGGTGTGTACAGGGTCTTCCAACGAGGACTGAACAGGGGCTCATTTTTGAGCTTCCTTGTATTTAAAGAAAAATCTAAAATAGCCAATCGATGTACTTTTCCCTGCAGAATTCAAAAATGAAACCAAAAATTTATTTGAACCAGAAACAAAAGAGTTACGCTGTGGATAAGGTGTTTTTTAAATGGAACATAGCTTTTTTTATACGATTTTCGGAACGAGTGATTTTTTTTATGTCCGTTCTGATTAAAATATTTAATATTGTGACAGCTATTTTTATTAAATTTTAATGTTTTATCCAGTATAATTTAACTTCAACCTGTTTGAAACATACACTAGGTAATAAAGGTAAAATCACCTTGAAATCCTTCAAAGTCAAAAAATTTGACAAATTTACTATAATATTTCCGAAATGAAATATTCATTAGATGAGAGATTGCAGATTGTTATCTTGTTCTACAAATGCCAAGAAAATGCAAGAGAAGCAAGGAGAAGATTTATTGCAATCTCTCATCTAATGAATATTTCATTTCGGCAATATTATAGTAAATTTGTCAAATTTTTTGACTTTGAAGGATTTCAAGGTGATTTTACCTTTATTACCTAGTGTATGTTTCAAACAGGTTGAAGTTAAATTATACTGGATAAAACATTAAAATTTAATAAAAATAGCTGTCACAATATTAAATATTTTAATCAGAACGGACATAAAAAAAATCACTCGTTCCGAAAATCGTATAAAAAAAGCTATGTTCCATTTAAAAAACACCTTATCCATAGCGTAACTCATTTGTTTCTGGTTCAAATAAATTTTTGGTTTCATTTTTGAATTCTGCAGGAAAAAGTACATCGATTGGCTATTTTAGATGTTTCTTTAAATACAAGGAAGCTCAAAAATGAGCCTCTGTTCAGTCCTCGTTGGAAGACCCTGTACACGATGAATCATGGTAAATATAAGCCAAAGTAAATTTTTACTAAGAAACTTTATTAGAAAAACCATAAAATACGAATCAGAATTTATAGAAGCAGAACAGCCTAGCTAATTTAACTCTTTAAAAAACTCACCCCGTATATTAAATATTTCTAGTGGTTATTTTTATCTATTTATTTTGGTTTTCATTAAGAAGTAAGAAAACTTTATACTGCAAATACTTCATAAAAAATACGAAACTTACAAGACGTGACATGTAAATAAAAATTAGCTAGTACAATAATATATTGTAAATTTGACTATATATTTATTTTTTCTTAACCCATTAACGCCAGAATTATTTTTCGTTGAGTTTGTCAATTAATTTCATATTATGTAATTAATAAGAGCCTACCTTAACTACAAAAAACTACTTTATGATAAAACATGTGTCAGATGAAAAAATATGTGGTGCTACCAATTGGTATCACTGGACGCATAAGGTACAATAAAATACTAATATACAAAATACATGTTTACTTGCAAAATTACTACAATAAGAATTCTATATTGTAGGGTAGTTAGCAAAACAGGGCACGCATAGACCAACATCACATTTAGAACACATGGTGCGACCAAAACTTTTGCATCCAGTTCCGGCACAACGACGCCTATTGCATGGAGCAACATAATGATGCATACCATCATAACGAATCTCTGACAGAACTCTGCGGGACACTGACGTTTTTGCAGGGCCTGGTGACTTTGCTGGTACACCATAACGAGCCAAATATACCTGGGCTAACTCTCTTCTGAACTCTAAGTTGGAAGTTTTGCTGTGATTCTTCCTGTATAAGAACCACGCATTATTTATAGCTGCATCAAGCATCCAGGTGAAAAGTGACCAGTACCATTTTTTGCTGCGTGCACATACTCTATAATTCGCAATACATTCGTCCATTAGGTCAGTTCCTCCCATGTTACAATTATATTGAGCAATACAATGAGGACGATTAACCATTATATTTTTTTCTCTGTTTGGGAATATCTTTTTACTGTCCCCACTGGAGTAACTCCGGCACTTGTACCAGCCATGGCCACAACAGAATTATCGAGCCATCATACAAGAAGAATTCCAGTAATTCTTTCTAAAATATGTTGAAAGGCCCCTCTTTCATTTTTGGCAAATTTTTTCTTATCGTCCAGTGGACACGATTTGGGTATGCGGTTTTCTCGAATAGTACCTATGGCACCGTACCCCAAAAATCGCAGATAGCTAAATAAGTTAAATCCTGTGAAAATGTTATCAACATGTATAGTGTAAGGTAAATTAGGTTGATTCAATTCTTCTAACATTATTATAAGTGGTGATGCGCATTTGCCAAATAGAACGTCATATTTGTCGTTCCCACGAGGATTTTTTCCTTGGTATAAAGCAAATACCCTTCTGCTGAATTCAAGCACCACATCTTGTATCCAAACCGTACCGGTTTGCCACGGATGAACTGTTTGCATCCATGGCGACCATAGTATTTGATCATTGCTTCGTCAAAGTCAAGGTTTTGTACTGGAATGAAGTTTTGTAAAAAACGCTTTTTGATTTTGTCCTTAAGAGGTCGTATTTTCCAGATCTTATCAGTGGCGTCCATATTAGTGTTGTCTGCAAAGTGAATGAATCTTTGTATTAAATTTGTAAAAAGCGGTTTCGTCCCATTGAGTTACTTACAGAATATTTTTAACATCATCCTTTACATCCCAATACATTCTTTTTGCAGGAAGAGTATTATATCCACTCAGAAGTAAAATAGCCAGGAAGCATTTTATTTCAGACGCAGCAATTGTTGGGTGAGGTTGATTACAAAACTGAGCATATTTTTGGGTTTCATCTACCAAATATTCAATGACTTCGTTGTCAAAAAAAAAGTTCCAAAATATCTACGCAAGACATTTTTTCAAAGCACCCTTAGTTTTCAAGTGGGAAAGGACGTGATTCGGGCTCGATATCACCATCAATCCATGCAGTATCTGGTTCCTTATCAAGTCGTGGTTTTTTAGCAAGACGATTATTGATCCAATCGTTGTTGTCTGACACCGGAGGATTGATAGTTTTTGATGTAGAGGGAGCAGAAAATGGTTCTTTTACAAATTGATTTGCGGGTACTGAAGATGATTGCTTGGGTTGATCTGTAGAAACGTCTTCATAATTGCTGCCCAAACGTGTAGTATTTATGAATTTTATTTCCACAGGTGCACGTAATTGGCGACCGGTTAGATTATGAAGCATACCACCATCATCTTCGTCAGCAGAATATTCATTGGTGTCTATATTTGCATCAGGAGGCTCAATAAATATTTCATCCATTTGATTTTCCACATCGTTGTTTGCGTATGCAATATCTAAAGCTTCTGATAACGAAAATCCACGCCTGCAATAAACAAAAATAAAGCGGTAGTGGAAACGCCCAGTGATACCATATGGTATCATCTTCTTTGGCGGCCATATTGCAAAGTTGGATTAATGTTTTTAAAAACTACCTTTACTGCCTACAGCTTCACACTTCATGGTGATTCTATACCAGTACTTGTATTCAGCAAAAAGCATACTGTAATAAAATAAATATACTTACTTGAAGCGAATGTCCATGTTTTTTCATACGCGCCGACTGCAGCGGTGAAGAAGCACGTGCTTGTAAGCGTAATAATCGACAACACTCCTCAACAGCAGTTTTATTGTCACTAAAGATCCTACCCAAAGCTAAAACAACGACCGAAAGTAGTCTCCCACCACCTATCGTAAAACAGGGAAAGCTTTAGAAACAGCTGATTTAGATATACCAAATGGTATCACTGGGCGTTAATGGGTTTTAAGTGTTTTCTGAAGGTTAGGAGAATTCGTGGATAGGAAACATTACACTTGATTAAAAAGACAACAATGACCGCAAGGACAATCGGATAATTTGCCGACCGTTAATGCATTTATTACGACTGCTGATTTTTCTACAGATTCTAACCTAACCTGCAGAAATCAAAAGAGTTAAAGCTTATAGGTAGGTATTGTTTTTATGTATTAGTTGTTAGCTATATGCTAATAAACTTCAAATCAGTTTTATTTTTATTTTCTTCTTACGCTAGATTTTAACCGTGGCAAGTCATAACCTCCAAATTTGTCCTCAAGCTTTTGTTACAAATATTATTTATTGTTACATAAAAATAAATAGGTAGCAAAATATGCTTACTTGAATTTGGCGACACTTACATTTAATGATATTTATGTAAAATTTGTAATTAACTTTTCACTACTTTTTATGGCTTTGGCTGTTCTTGTCATATAACGAGAGATTTCTCGGGGCACTTATTTATTTATTTATTTACTTTATATCTACTGATCTAACAAATATATGGTAACGTCAAATACAAACAAAATTTCCAAAAATACTTACTTAAATAAACTAGAGAACAATAATAAGAGTAATTCTGCAAAACACAATTCTAAACCACAATTTTAAAATAGTCGTTAACATTATAAAAACATTCATTTAAAAGGTAATTAAATTTAATGTATGAGGGTATCTCTTTGAGACTGCTGGAAGATTGTTGAACATATTTGCCCAAAAGCAGTATGCACTGAAAAAATTGTATTGTTATCGCTTAACAATATAGTATTGTCAAGCAAAATATAGTTGCGAATACAATTTATATTGCTAGTGTTACCAGAGTCCAAAAAGCCGAATTGTCATCATAGCCAAATACATATCGTTATATTTTTAACCACTCAGTATTGCAGCTACAGCAATACTGTATAGTTATGGTATTGAAATAACTATATCATTCGTTATTTTAACAAAAATATTTAGTTAATAATTTGATAACCATATAATTTGTTAACCTACAAATCCTGTATGGTTATCCTAGCAATACAGAATGTTTAAAAGCATTTTGTTGACGCCCAGCAACGGTCTTTTGCGATTGTCGGCAATATTAAACGATGACCTCGAATGGGGGTTGATTCTAGTAAATCGCTGCATAGAATTGCATGTCTTTTTCTAACACCACAAATATGACGAGGATAAAGCATGTGCCCGGGTTCTTTCTTCGTTTGTATTTCCAGGAATTGTTTTGATTCTTGGTTGGAGGCATTATATTATTTGGCGTATTTACTTTTTACCGTTATTTTAGCAGAAGCTTAGAGGAGTGAAGGTGTTTGTGGTTTGTGGTGACATCGGCCTGTTAAGGTCAGGGAATTAAAGTAGTTTAATTTGATTTGTATAAATAGTTTCGTTAATATTATATTAGAAAAGAAAGGATATGGACATGATGAACATTGTACGGAAAAAATGGAATATCCAAGTACCTAGGTATATTTTTTTTATCTTACGCCGTTTCTTATGTTAGGTGGACATGTTTGAACCAATCTGTGATGATAACAGTGATGACATAACCCTTGTTTCACGTTTTACTGCTTTTATAATATTTTTAAGGCAAAACCCAACCTGAGCAAAACTTTTGATATGCAACGAATAGGTTTGGGGTTTCTAGGAAGTTCCCACAGATAATTCCGAAAATAATTTGGTTGTTATACAGCGTGTCCAGAAACCATCCTAACAAAGGGGAAACTTTTTTATTATTGATTTTACGAAAAAAAGTGTCTCTTTATAACAAGTTCTGCATTGTGAGAAAATAGCATTGCCATTTGCCATTCAAAAATTTGATCTAGTACGTACAGGGTGGCTCAAAAATGAAAGTCTTAGGTAATCCACGTCAAGCTAAAAAGACAAAATCGTTATTTAAAGGTAATTTGTCACTGCAAATGTACAATAAATTATACGTTGTTTTTTCATTAAAAAAATGTACAGCATGTCTTCGACATGGAAAAATTTGTATTATTGATTTTACGAAAAAAAGCGTCTCTTTATAAAAAGTTCTGCATCGTGAGAAAATAGCATTGCCATTCAAAAATTTTATGTAGTACATACAGGGTGATTCAAAAATGAAAAAGTCCTAATCCACATGAAGCTTAAAAGAAAAAATCGTTATTTAAAGGTAAACTGCCACTGAAATGTACAATACAATAATGCTTTTTTTATTTAAAAAAATATACAGCATGTCTTCGAAATGGACAAATTTTTATTACTGATTTTACGAAAAAAAGCGTCTCTTTATAAAAAGTTGGGCATCGTGAGGAAATAGCATTGCCATTCAAAAATTTGGTCAAGGGCATACAGGGTGGCTCAAACATATAAAAGTCCTAATCCACGTGAAGCTAAAAAAACAAAATCGGTATTTAAAGGTAAACTGTCACTGCAAATGTACAATACAAGTATATGTTTTTTTTTATTTAAAAAAATATAAGTACCTACAACATGTCTTCGAAATGAAAAAAATTGTATTAGGTATTGATTTTACGAAAAAAGTATCTCTTTATAAAAAGGTCTGCTTCATGATAAAATAGCATTGCCATTCAAAAATTTAATCTAGTACATACAGGGTGGCTCAGAAATGAAAAAGTCTTAGTCCACGTGAAGCTAAAAAGACAAAATTGTTATATAGAGGTAAACTGCCACTGCAAATGTACAATACAATGATGTTTTTGTTTCATTAAAATATATATACGGCGTGTCTTCAAAATGGGAAAAATGGTATTATTGATTTTACCAAAAAAACTGTCTGTTTATGAAAAGTTCTGCTTCGTGATAAAATAGCCCTGCCATTTAAAAATTTTATCTAGCACATAAAGAGTGACTCAAAAATGAAAAAATCCCAATCCACGTGAAGCTAAAAAGACAAAATCGTTATTTAAAAGTAAACTGCTACTGCAAATGTACCAACCAGAGTTATTTTTTTATGTTAGTGAATTAGGTTTGGAACATACAAAAAGAAAATTATGTTTTTGATATCGCCTTTACAACAAAAGTTTATATTAATAAAAAGTTCTACATTGCATTTTATCTATGGCATACAGGGTGACTAAAAATTTAAATCAAAATTGTGACTAAGCTTTCTGAGCCACCCTGTATTGTCCTTCGTCAAGCTTTTGAATAACCATGCTTTTTGACAATGTAGAACTTTTTATGAAGATATAGGTATCGTTTTGTAAAGTCGGTAATAAAAAAAAATTTTGACTCGTGTATGTTTCAAACCTAATTCACTAAAAAACCAAAAAAGCGCGCTTTTATGAGTAGCGTGCTAAAAAGTTAAAAATAAATTATAGTTTATGGTTGGTATACAAAGTTTTTCTGTCGAAATGAGAAATTTGTGTTAGAAATTTATAAAACTAGGATTGTGCTTTCTTAACTGTTGTCTTGTTAATTTTATCATTTATTTTAGAACATGAACAATTGAACAAGCACTGGCTTTAATCCTTTTGCCCTATCTTTTCTCAAAAACTGTTTTAATAAAACCCAAGGCACACATAAAAATTCAGTGGAGGCTATCCAAGTTGGAAGTACAAGAATCGTTTATGATGCACGTTAAAACCGCTGCAGAAGTTCAACCTTTTTTGGAACGCCGTTGCAAGAAATATATGGACCTAAAAGAACTTTTTTTCCACTTGGAATAAATTTTGTTTTGCATATTTTGTGTTTGTTTCCCCAATTGCCTACCCAACCTAACAATACAATATAGTTATTGTAACTATAACATATAGCTAACTAAAAATACAAAATAGTGATTGTAACCATAACATATAGTTAACCAACAATACAATATAGTTATTGCAACTATAACATATAGTTAACTAACAATACAATATAGATATTGTAACTATACCATATAGTTAACTAACAATATTCTCTTGTTAAGTTAACTGTCTAATATAGTTATATGAATCCTAGGCATTGTTTGCCTAGCAATTTTCCATATTGTCAGAGGTATCAAAATCATATTGTTACCATAACAATATTTACTTAACCATATCCATATGGTGCTGATAACAATATGTATGGCTGTGCCTATACTAATCATACAGTATTGTTAGGATCATGATATATATGGTTATGGTAGCAATACATTTTTTTCAGTGTGGACTCTTCGGATAGGTGGTGGTATTTTGAAGGGGAATGTATATGTTACAGTTGTTTCTTGTAGAGTGACAGTGAAGGTGTGAGTGACAGGATTGAGAAAATCTGGTTTTCTGTTTTTTCACAAAGGGAACTGAATGCAGTTTAGTATGGATGGGAGTGTGAGTATCTTATTCTGAAGGAACAGATGTCTACAGGAGTCTAGGGGACTCAGTGACTAAATCATTCTGATGTCTTTTTTGTAGGATAAATGTTCTGGCTAGATCGGTGGATTGATCCCAATAAATGACGCCATAGCTCAAATGGTAATATCCAGGAGCATAATAGGTACCCATTAAGAAGTTGTTTTGGTTCTAGGGTATTTTTGAGATTTCTTAAAGCGAAATATGCCGTATTTAATTTACCAGCCACGTAATCAATGTGATTCCACCATTCAATATGTGGATCTAAATATATGTCAAGGAATATAAAATGATGTGTTTTGTTTACCGGTTTGGTATTTAATGTACGATTCGGACTTCGATGTGATTCTTTACGAAGTGAGAAAGTTATGTAGCAAGCTTTAGATTCGCTTACTAAAAGTCTATTATTAGAACATTTGTGTAAGATATTGTTGGCTCCGCTCTCCAAGTCCTCCAGGTTGCTGGCCGAGATAACCACCGTGCACGTGCAGTCATCAGCATTAAGTATTTGTTTGCTATTTGGTTGTGCAATGTACTTTTCCAAGTCAGTTATGAATAAAGTGAACAACAAAGGTGAAATTATGCTACCCAGAGGTAATCCACAATTGACTGTTTGTTTATTTGAAGTGTCATTACCAATTCTAACTCTAACCTTCCGGTTTTCCATATAAGAAATTACCCAATTATTGATAGCGCCCCTTTTCCTACTGCATGCAGCTTCTTTTTTAAGTATTAACTGTTCACGCAGTCAAACGCGCGTGTTAAATCAAAAAATATCACGAGAATGTATTGTGATGTATCTAGATCCTTATAGATAATAGTATATTGTATACCTAGTATGAAAAATAACATATTCGCGGACGAGGATGCAAATTGGTGGACGAGGCGCATCCGAGGCCAGCAAGCATCCGAGGGCGATAATATGTTTTTCCTACGAGGTGCACGTACCTACTATTTTTTCTGGGATCGAAAATGAAATAGAATAAATAATAAAATTAAATTAAGAACTCTAAGCAAAAATTTATTAACATGATCTAATAGATCGCTTATGCTTAGTTTTACGGTTGCTTGACAACGACTGTTTAATTATTGTTGTTTCTTTATGGCAAGCGATGTCAGTACAAATTTCTCTTTTTGTGTTCTGCTTGTAGTTAATTTATTACATGTTTGCAAGATTGTATGTATATGTGATATGAATAAACGAAATTCTCTACGGGAATAAAATATTCTAGTACTGTTATATGTCTCATTGTTTAGCAACGGCTAACAATACTGGAATGAGGACTTTTGTGGCGTCAAAACACGCCAGAAAGATGTCAGTCTGTGGACGACCGCAGAAAAAGTTCATTAGCTCTAACACAGCTGTCGAGGTAGAGAAATCTTTTCTAAAGCCGTGTTGCGCGTTACTGATTAAGTCTGCACCATTCAAGTAGTTTTCCAAGCGAATCAAGATAGCTTTTTGAAAAAGTTTTGAGAAACTAGGCAAACCTGTTATCTCTCTATAATTTTCTATTTTTTCTCCGTCATCCTTTTTAAAAAGCGGAATTATGTCCCCTATTTTAAAGTTACTAGGAAATTTTCCCTTATCTAAAGACAAATTAAAAATGTGCCATAACGGATACTTTATATAAATATTTCCATATTTTTTCTAAAACTGGAATTGGGATGTCTTGCAGACCAGAGCAGGCCGACCTGTTCTTCAAATTCTTTAAAGCTAGGAATAGGTCGCCTGCATTTAATGGTAAAAGAAATATGGATTCAAGATGTGGTTCACCTGTTGTGCATTCCGAAACATTAGATGGGCTACCCAAAATGGCCGATATTAAGGAGTTCGCGCTGGAAGCGAAGAAATTACAAAAGTCATTGCTTATATCTTTAGGGTTAGTCACGTGACCCTCATTATTTGTACCTTTTTTATTGGAGATGCTATATCCAGGCAGTATAAAAAATGATCCCAGAAAAGGTCCAAGATTCATCCACCTCATTCAAGGAGGACAAGTGTCTAAGATCAGTTCTGGAGTGTTGGTAGGTTAATTGAAAAATGTTTTGCTCATCAAAGAATCTTTTGAAAAAATGTGTTAGATATTGTGATCTCATTCTAAGAGCAATCTTTATGAAATGCAATAATAAGTTGTGCTTTGTGGACAGCAATATTTGCCATAAGGGTTGTTACTGTGAAACTGGGGTGGTTTGTGATGACATTGGTTGAGAAATTCTCTAGTGGGCCAAGTTCCACTTGATGTGAAATTTCTGCAAATTGTCACAGGGCAGTTCATTAGAGATTTTATTGTTTATTGAAAAGAATAGCAGAAAAATTTCATTACAATTAAAAAACGAACTCTACGCAACCATAATTTATATCTGTTTACATTATAGATACACGCTTTGGGTTAGAAGTGGTGAGTATAGATAGACAATTTAATATACAAACTTGCTTCCTTCGAGCACTTACATATTATAACGGTTCGTTTTTTTTATAGAATTGTTTTACTTTTCCTAATACACCCTTATTCCTTAAACGCCGCAGAATTGCTTTCTTTCTGGAATTTCCTGGTTTTGTTGGTTCAACGAAATTTCCTCGCAAAACATTTCCTAAAATTACAATTCCCCGAAAAAATGTTCTTCGAAAATACATTCCTTAAAATAATAACTCATTGAAAATAGATTTCATCGCAATTCAAATAGTACCTAAATATTTTTCTCGAAACATATTTCATCTTAAATATTTTTTTAAATAATAACAGTGGTAATAAATAAGTGCTAATATTAAATTTAAAGAAAAATATTTTATTGCATTATTTGTTAGAGATAAAATCAAAAAAATGACAATTACAACAAAGAAAATTATTATTTTTTATCTTTATTAAACAAAAAAATTACGTTAGTGATCAATAAATTAACAATTTCACAATATATTTAAATAAGTTTTGCGATGTTTCTTAGAAACATTTCGATTTCGTCATTTGAAATCTCTTTTTTAACTTCATGGGAATTTATTATTGAATACAATTTTTGTGTAAGACCTAAATTTTTTACATTTTTCTTCACCTGTGTTTTTTAGTTCAATAATTCCTTATTCTCTGTGGGGTTTTCTGTTTTAATTTGGCTTTGAAATCCATAATTCCAACCTTCGCAATAATTATTGGTTATTGGAATTTTATTTTTAATGCATTCATAGCAATTCCACAATTTATGATTATATAGAGGCAACTTGTAATTCCTTCTTTCTGTTCTTCCAACCCTTACATCTTCAAAATAATCGGCCAGGGGAATAATTTCTTCAGGTAACAATTTATGTTCAATAATCACATTAAAGCCTCTGACAATTAAATCACAAGGCAACTTTTTAAAGGAATTATAATTCAAGAAAATGAATTTTTGATGTAATATAATTTCGAAGAAATACTTTCCGAGGAATTGTAATTCAAGAAAATGAATTTTAGATGAAATGTATTTTCGATGAAAAATTTTTCAAGGAATTTTAGTTCGAAGAATTGTAATTCAAGGAAATATTTTTCGAGGAAATTTCGTAGAACCGATTTAGGTGACCTTGAGCACTTTGTTTAATTTTTATGGTTTTTGGTCACACTGCCTTTTGCAAACTGTCCTTGTCCTCTACCATTCTGAATCCAGAAAATAAAAGGCATAGCAGTTTCTATACTCCAATACTGTCATAAAATTTAAATCTTATAAATAGCCAAAGTAATTCAGTATTTACAATTACTAAAGATTCAACTTAAAATATGAGAAACATGACTTAATACAGCAAACTCATTAGCTATACAAAATTAGTGTTGCATAACCCAGAGTGGTGCGTAAGGTGTTCGATATGCAAAACCTGAGTAATCCACCAACATAGCGCATATTCAAGGATAAAGTAGTACCTTACTCTTAAAACGGTAATTAATAAAATAACACCTGGCACACAAAAAAAAGTGGTTTGTACATTTGACTAGACCCATGCATCTATATGTATTTTGATGCACTGAATCCAAATCCGAATTCCGTTTGGCCCGTACACCGCCAAAATTTTGAGTAAATTTCGAAAAAACGCTGAAAATGACTAAACATTGGGAAAAATTGCAGTTATGAAAATGAAGAAAATTTTATCGAGCTAGATCAAGTATGTTTCTTATGTATTTCGATGCGCTGAATCCAAATTCAGAATCTTTTAATCTCGATCATTCATATATTTATCAAAAATCGTAAAAAATAGCACTGAGTAGCAGAAAATAGTATTGTTCTTACGTACCAATGAGGACTTTTATTACGTATCTGGGAGTGATTTCTTATAACATTATACTCTACAGAAGCCAAGTTACCCACTAATAAATATAGAGTTGAAGTCGCTTGATGACGACGCCTGCGGGCCTGCTTTCCCACCCTGACCAGACGACGATGCTGGGGTTCGAATCCCTGCATCGTAACGCACTTATCGCTTGTGCCTGCCTTGACGGCATACACGCCGTTAACCCAGGGACTCTGCCAGACGGTTCTGTTGCCTACCGTACCACATGGAGGTGCCCTGGTTACAGGCACAAGCAATCAGTCCTCCGAAGTTGAATTGCAATTTCTAGCTATTTTTAGCAGTTTTTCGCAATTTACTCAAAATTTGGAGGGTGTCCGGGCCAAACGGACTTCGGATTTGGATTCAGCGCATCAACATACATATAGATAGATGGGTCTGGTCAAACGTACAGACCACTTTTTTTTGTGTGCCGGTGTAATTACAGAGGAACATTTCCCATTATTTTTAACCTATACTCGATTTGAAATTGGTTGATAGTAATAAATCATTTTTAGCAGCCGATTCCATAGGCGCACCTACCTGACGTGCCGGTTTGAACCCTATTTACTTATCCGAATAATTTAGTAATCATTATTGTCATAACAGGTAAAAATAATTATGCCGAGAATTCCGGGAACAATTAATACACAATGTTACTTTTCAGGTAGTTACGAAAAATTAGGTACCTCTACTTATTGGTATAAAACTGTGAGTCATTTTAAGAGCGAACAAACCTAATGCGAGTATTCTAGGACACACATTTGGGTAATTTTTGAAAATGGAGAGTGTTTCAGGATTTATTCCAGTTAAGCGAGCTGCGAAATCAGCGCTAAGCATTAGTGAAAAGATTATTGTGCTTAATGTATTTAATGCACTTAGATATCAAAAAAGTGCAATAAGTATCGATTCTGCAGTGGAACTTTGTTCAAAGATGACAGGTATTGGAAAAGCAACCATCTACAGGCTGATGCGGGAAGAAAAGACAGGAACCGTGACGCCACCAAAACCATCTCCAGGAAGGCGAACAATACCGATCGATGAGGACGAAAAGGCCATCAGCTCGAAAAAGATGAAATAGTATGTTGGAGACGTAATTATTTGAGAAAAATAAGAAAATTTCGCAATGAAAACAAAACAATTTTCTATTTGGACGAAACATGGCTGAACGAAGGCTACACAGTTGGAAAAATATGGACAGACAAAAATGTGACTTCTCACCGGCAAGCATTTTTAGACGGTCTATCAACAGGAATAAATCCGCCCTCTGGAAAAGGAAAACGATTAATTATAACTCACATCGGTAGCTCCAATGGATTTTTAGAAGGTGGACTATTATCATTCCAATCAGTTCGTACAGGCGATTACCACGAGGATATGAATGCTGATGTTTTTGAGGAGTATTTCGAACAAATGATAGAGCTGATTCCACCTGGCTCCGTCATTGTGTTAGATAACGCTCCGTATCACTCCAGAAGATTGGAGAAGATGCCTACAACTGCTTGGCGAAAAGCAAAAATTATCGAGTGGCTTGTGGAGAAACAAATACAATTTGAGGACAATATGGTTAAAAAGGAGTTGCTATCAATTGTAAACACCCATAAACATCGGTTTCAAAAATATGTTGTTGACGAAATGGCCAAAAAACAAAATATAATAGTGCTTCGGCTCCCCCCCTACCATTGCGAATTAAATCCGATCGAACTGGTATGGGCTCATGTGAAAGGTTATGTGGCTAGACAAAATACCACTTATAAAATGAGTGATGTTCAAAAACTCTTTGAAGAAGCGCTTCAAGAAGTCAACGCGGGGAAGTGGCAAAGATGTATAGAGCATGTACTAAAGGAGGAGGAAAAAATGTGGCAATTGGATAGTTTACTGGAGAAAACGGTCGAACCACTTATTATCAATTTAGGGGAAGAAGACAGTCCCTCAGATATTTCATTTTCTGATGATGATTAATTTAAAGCGAAGAACTGTAATGACTTACTATAAATTTTATAGAATTTCAAATAGAAACATTTTTCCAAATTTACTTGTTTATTAGTTGCTTTATTGTTATTAGTATTATATTTATTCAAATACAAGGGTAACAAATTATGCCACACATCCGAATGTTCACTAAATTATATAATTATTGTGTTTAATATAAACTTAAACCCACCCGAAAGCACGTGCATGAGTGCAAAACATCACAGGTAGAATACTACCGCTTATTGTTCGAGCCTCGGGTTAAGCTTTGTATTCGACGCCCTTATCAGATCTATAGGAATGGAAAGTTTAATAAATGCAAAAGGGTCTAGACTTTCAATGTATATACTATTTAAAACTTGGCAATTTAGGTGGACCACTCTGTGTACGTGTTTGACGGATTTTAATGCTTTATTACTATCAACCAATTTCAAATCGAGTATAGTGATTTACTAAGTTAAAGGCATTTCAGGACTTCAAAAGAAATTTAAAGTTGCTTAAACTGATATAAATTATCTTTATAATATCCAAACTGCTCGGCTAATTTGAATCTACCTTAAACGAGGTGTATAAATCCAGCTAACGGCACCGTAAAAACAAACATTAAAATAATAAATGTAACCCGACGGCAAAAATGCTGTAAAAAGACAAAAGAAGACGTAAAATATAATAAATGATCATCGCAGTGTAAGTATTTAGGAAGTTTTTATTAAGCTTCACCCAAATGACAAATTAGTCATTTGTCTTTACATTTAGCGGGCGCTATTCGCCATGAAAAGATAAAAATTTACTAAGTGCCATGATAAATTCGTTTCGTTCTCAGGTAGAGTCTTAATTGCACCCTTCATATTATTTTATTTGTCCTTTTTGAAGGTCCGGATAAAATAAATAAGGGGAAATATCTAAGAAAAAAAAGAAATACCAAGTAAACACTTGTTAGGAAGCTTTGTAAAGAACTGTTGAACATAAATTGACTACAATTTATATATTTTGATAAAAAATATTTTGCAATAAACATACACAGGGTCAGTGGCGCAACAAGGCAATTATTCGCATAGGGCGCGAAGTATTTTTCCGCCCCCTCCTCCTGCAGTTACAATTTATGGTAATGTATCATTAACAACAACCCAAGCCAGTTTGAAAAATACATGGATTTATTAAGAAAGGATTCGATGTCCGTATTCTGTGAGCGTCTCGAACGTGAAGCCTTATATTTATTGTTTGTTATGAAAACATTTCTCCTATGAGAAGAGTTTACGAACTACGAATTACTACGTAATTGAATCGAGAATGGTATCTAGTAGAAAGAGATAAAATAGCATTGGAGTGTTGGAGCTCAGACGTGTTGCTGTCTGTCCTGGTTGCTTAGGAAAACGACTGAACCTCGGTCTGAACGCTCGGTTACACGTACGTCTTTGTCTAATGAACTAGAAAAGAAAAAGTGCGACTTATAGATTTATAAATGACTCGGAGCGACTTTAAATAAACGCCTTTAGAAATAACATAACCTATAAATAATAAAACCTTTTTAACTTAAATTTATTATTATTTAGCAGAAAAATAAAATATTGTAGGGCTTTTATTACTTTTAGTAAATCTTGTGATGCTTCTAACGTATTTTTTGTACAAAAATACAAGGTAAAATAAGATGTGGCCAATATTTACAAATTGTGTTTACAGTGTCATTTAGAATGGTTTGTTTTGGCTTCAAAGAATGTTAAATCATCCCGTATCTAGTCTTAATAAATCCATGGAAAAATAGCACTTTTAATTTCATTGAAGTGATAATAATTTTGTTTTCAGAAAATGAACCGACTTCAAGAGAACTCTGACAAGTGCAAAATAATAAGCTTGCGTATTTATTTCTCAGTCGAAGGGTGAGCTTCATTTTTTGTATACAGGGTGTCCAATTTTCGACACTTTTGCCGGGTATCCCGGTTATCTTTAATGATAGTGCTCTACCGCTTTCGCAATGCTGTGCTGCTTTTCCGTGAATCGTATGATGCTATAAACGAAATTTTCATAGCCCCCTTCGTTTCGGAGAGATTTTGAAAATGGGTCATTTGTTTGTTTACTAACTATGTAACAGAATACCATGTCAAGACATGTATTGATAATTGGCTATGTTTTTCTTTAATACAAAAGAACACTTACCTGGAAAAGTAATAAAGCCCTAATTTGATTTTCTAAGCCGATGAATTGTGATTAAAATCACACGTAAAATAATTTTCATCTTTTCATGAAATTATAAAATGGCTGACGGACAAGACAAAGGCCAGACAACCGAGAATAAAATAACCTGATTGGTCTAATTTTGACGATCTGTCGTCTGTCGAATGGAAGTAGTCCCTCTATGGCAAGGTCGGTAAATAAATGTGACAAGTGGCAGCTGCGATAATCCGTATTTAAAGTTTCAGGGCCCTGATAGCCAGTCAAGTTTGGCACTGCTGTAAGTAACCTATTTAATATTAAGGAGTTTTCGCATTGCAAAATTTCAAAATAACGCTTTATTACTAGGTTAATTAAAAATTGCTTTATCCAACGATTTTTTTTAATTGTTCTAAACATCATGGGCATTCTATTAAAATTCGTATTTTTCGAACATTCGAGGAGTCGTATATTGCTCAAGACATCACTATGGTAAATCAAATTCCGAATATTTTAGCAGACTGGGTATTTAACATGATGAATACAAGGAACATACAATTAAAACCATTTGGAACATTACCGCCAAAATGACATTGGAAAAATTTCATGATGAACTTGGGAATAGGTACTTTTAATCCATTTTTGGATATTGAGTTTAAGACCGCACGTAAAGCAAAAAATTCAAAGCGAAATCAACTTCAGAAAGAGCCTGAAAAAGGAAAGAAAGTTCAATTGCTTTAAAAAAAATTAAAACGCTGGCAGATAACAAAAATTGCAAGACTACTACTACATTGATTGACCGAAAATAACAGAAGCTATGAGTGGACTAAAAACTGTGACACCGCCTTTAAAGAACTAAAGAAGGCGCTGTGTAATCATTCAGTGTTGTCATCTCCCACTTCTGACAGGAATTATACCGGACGTCCGAAATACTAAACAAACTTCCGGTTTTCTAATTTTTATTCACTAACAATAACTTTCTTTTCACTGGCAATGTCACAATAAAGATAATGCGATTCTAAGACTAAACTGAAAATCAATGACGAAAGCCGGTGTAGACGCTTTTGATGGTGGTGATACTTTTTTACTGTTATTATTTTGAATACTGGAATACATTTTTTAAATGCTTCATAAATTTATGAATTTTCAGCTAATCTAGACAGGTTTATGTAAAATTTAATCTAAATAAATCGCTAAAATTAACATTTTAATTAAAAGGCCGTAAAAGTCAACGCAAAAGCAATTTCTACCCTTTATGGATATCATAAAATCAAGCCAGACCTCCTTAAAAAATAATGATATACTAAATATTCCAGATAAAACAGGAAGCTAAAAATAAGACAATCAACATGAATATCGATAAAATAAAGTAAGCTTCAAGAGCAGACAATTAGCTTGTAGGTGCTGCAAGTCGTAAAATCTATTACATGAATGAGATGTTACAAGCGAACGAGCGGTAAAATTTTAATTCTCAGTTCGTTGCCAACATTTCTTAAGAAACAATTAGGTACAGTATTTTTGGTAGCTACAGCTTTTTTTAATGTATTTTTAGAGCACTATTTAGAACTTAGTTTTAGTAGAACTCAGAGGCATTATAAATGGGCGAACCATTAGAGTGCAAAACTCAATTTTCTATTTTAGCATCTCACGATAGATAAATTAGTTCACTTTCAAATAATGGTCATATTATGATTGTGGCAGATTCATACTGGATGTTACGCCACTCTACTGTTAAGGAAAAAATAATATTTTAAAAATACTAAATTTCACTGCACTTTAAAATACAAAAATAAAACAAATCATAAAAAGAAAATGTTCTGTACACTGGCAGTGACTTTTAATTATGCAAAAGAATGCGACGCACTTTGTTCAATAAAAAGTGTTTGATTAAAAACCGTCAAAGATACTATGATGAGTATCATTGACCAAGTACTTACCGCTTAACTTGAAAACATTAAAATAACTCTTAAAGGTACTCTAGAGAAAAACACAGGAACAACAGGGTGTTCTGAGGGAAGCAGCTGTAGTAGAGCGCGTTGCAAATTAGCCCTCAGCTCAGTTAGGCTGGGTAGGTTCTATTGGACGCCACCAGTTTTTTACACCGACGCAAACTGGAAGTCGCCTAGTTGGTCTAGGGACCTGCTTCTCACACAACAAACCTGCTATTCATAATAGAAAATAAAAACATATGGCGCAGTGAGCTGGATAAAAAAAAGCAACTTAATAAGTTTACCCTATACTATACATATATTTGTACAAAATTAGGAGAAAAAAAAAATTTTCAAGTGGTGACAAATAAAGTTGGGCGATTTTGCCCCGGCCAAAATATATAAGTTGGTTCCAAATAAAGAAATGACCTCCTGAGGAAGTCTGTCCTTATACACAAAAAAATAAGCTGGCTCCTTAGCTCCTACTGGAGACAATAGGGAGGCTTCTTTGCACCCAGCAAAAGGAGGTAGGGATGCTTTGTAGCCCCCACGGAAGAAGTAGGGAGGTTCGTGGCCCCTACCAAGGACCCTAGGAACAAACAATTCCTAATAGTTACAGTAGTTAAAATTTAATTAATAAAAAAAAAGGCATACGTTACGTTAATAAAAAAAATCAGAAGTTACGTTAACAGAAAAGATTACTATGCAGAGAGAGACAATTGACTTGAATTAAAGCGCCGAAATTTAACTAATTTTTTTTTTTAATTAATTAATTTAATATTAAAAGAGAAAGCCATTGGCTTAAACTGAATCGCAAAATTTAGGTAAGTGGAAAAATATTTAAAAATAAGAGGCTACGTTAAGATAAAAAAAAAACTACTAATAAAAGAGAGAGTAACTATTTGCAAAATTTAAACGAGCTTAAGATACGATTAAAAGGTTACATTAATAAAAAAGTTAATATTTGGATAAATAATTTACTGAAACTAATCCGCAAAATTTAAGAATATTAGATAAAAGGCTAATAATAAATGAGAAAGCCAGTGGCTTGAAATCAATCGCAGAATTTTAGTTAAGTTACAGAAAAAACAAAGTATGAAGTTACTTTAATTTAAAAAAAACTATCAATAAAATAAGTAATCGCTGAAAACCGGATTGCAAAATTTAAACAAACTCAAGGTAAGATTTAAGAAAAGTTACGTTAGTAAACAAAATAAATTATTATTAAAGGGCATCGATAACTAACTTGAATGGTACAGTTCACTGATACTTTAACGGTAAAAGTTAATATTTACTACCACTAAATGTTCATTAACTGACCAATTTAACGCTATATTATGTTATCTTACATTATCAATAAAAATAATAAAAGTACAACAAAATAAAAATAATTGATAATTAAATCACAAGTTCACGCAAGATTACAGGTATAAACAAAGCAAAAGGCTTGAGCGAAGACAGTAAAAATAACTAAAAATGAAACCCCAGTTAGCTTGACTTAAAACGTTTAAGTAATATTCAAAGTAAAAGAGAAGCTTAAGCGAAGCCAAAAAAAAGTAAAATAATTAAAACCTCAAACCCCTATAGTAGCTTGACTCAAAAGCTAAGCGTTAACACTACTCGTGTAAATAACGTGGATCAATGTAAGATAACACAAGAATAATAATTGATTTCAGAAAAATTTTAGTCATTAAAATGAAGAGAGGTAGAAACAGTTTAAATATAAACAATCAAAATATGCACCGCTTATGTACATTTATAAAACACAAAGCTTAAATTACAAGCAATTATATCGGTACTATCCAAGCAACTAATTAACTACTTTAGGTTCCCCCAATGCAAATAATACGATACAACAAAAGCATGTTTAACTAATTATATAGCATCTATGCAACTAAACTACCCTAAGTTCCAAGCGGTACGATATAATAAATAGATGTAAAATGTGTACGGGCTACAAGTTACTTCACCCCAAAACATTGGTCAAATGACAAATCTGAAAGTAAAATAGCAGGCTAACTAACCCCTCTGAAAGAATAAAATCTTACTTAACCAATCGATATAAATGAAAGCTAAAATAAATCTACAATTTCCAACCTTATAAAAAAAATAAATCCCGTAAGACCCCAAGCTCCCGTACACATTTTAATTACGGTTTTAAATTAAAATCAGATAGCCCCATTACTCCTGTATGTGTTTTGCGATAACGTCAATAAAAAAAAACGATAAAAACAATATACATTTACTAAGCGAGTGACTGACGGCTTAAATCCAAGCTTAGCTGTTAAAACGGACCCGAAAGCGGGTATAAAGAGGCCCTAAACATAGCTTATAGATTGTATGAACTTTACTTCACACTATTCAAGCTTCAAAAATATAGCCACGCTTTCAAAAGAATGCAAATTAGGTAAGTTAACACCAACACCAAAGCAGTTGAGCAGCTTGGCTATTATAGTAATACTTTAGTCAGCTATTATAATTCAAAATAAGATGTAGCACACACCGAGCAGCCGAAAAAACTAGTCTGAGAAAATAGTGCTGTGAAGCAGCATTTTCGATAACTATTGACCGCTGAAATTTAAATTACAATGTATGGGCGTAAAACAAATAAACGATTAATAAGTATTAGAGAAACACGGGGCAAAAAAAAGGCTTCAAAGTGACTTACCTCTTCAACGATAAAGAGTGATTGAAATTCCAAAACTGCAGGCAGCAAAAAGGCACCACACAGCAAAGGTTACCCCAGGGTTTGGACCTCCAAATTGTTGCCGATGTTCGTGGCTTAATAGAAATAAAGAAAGAAATCCTTAGTACTTGAAAAATTTCAGCATGCACATGGCGTCTACGGGTAGACAAAAAAAAACGGACAAAACTCACCTATCCTCGAACGAAGTCGCCCAAAAATATCCTGCGTCTTGCAGAAACAAATTCTTCAAGAATTTAAACACGGTCCCTGACTTTTTAATCCAAAAAAAAAAACCAGAATTTCAAAACTGAAACTTTAAGATAGGGACCATGGAACAATTGCTTCGAAGGGTAGAGTGGAAGTGACCGGCCTATGCCTCGTGTCGGAAGAATCATATGACACTTCCTCCCACCACAGACACATATCAAAATGGAGTCCTTCGATTTCCGTACTGCACTGGCAAACCCAGAGGAAATCTTCCGTCACAAACCTGTGGCCTTAACTACAAAACCCAAATAAGCGGCGCGGGCCACTCGAAAATGCTTAACGATACAGAACAAATTTTACCCCTCCGGTTTGGCAGCACTGCAAGACTCTGACAGTGTCAGCCTGTCAGTTCAACCAAAAATTCTAACCACATATAACTCAATTTATTAATTGTTTACAAAATTCAAAACAAGGTCTTGGAAAAGAAAAAGAAAAGGAAATGTTGGAGTTAAATTAATAGAGAACCCTAGATTCAGGAATCCAGGATAGTAAAGGCAATGTGATCAATAACCCACTAATTAACGGCGATTCAATGTCGCGAGGGAATGTAACCAATAAAAAAAGTAAGTAGACTTTCAAAACTTATTATCTAAACATGTTAGCATCAAAAGACTAAGGGCGATTGTCTATACACACAGGAAGGCTTTAAGCAAGGCGAAAATTCAGGGCCCAAACAACAGAGAAAGATATTAAAGCAGACTACAAGCTTCGAAGGAAGGACAGCTGATATCAAGCGGATTTGGACAAGACAAAAGGGCAATCAAGATGGACAGGGACTAACCTGGAACACAGGGCAATGCCAGCCCACCCAGTGTGAGAGTGAAGGTTCAACCTCTTAATCAAGGTAAATTATTAAGTAAAACTGAACAGGTAATCGCGAATAAAATTAATTAGTAAACACATACCCAGACCATGTGGCAAAAATGGCCTGTCACAAGAATGACTGACCTAATATCTATCACTAGTGTAGTATAAGTCCGCCCAAGATATCTGCAACCGGCAAAATAATTTAAAGATTGCAAGGGAAGGCTTAAACAACGCTAACAGTTGTTTGTAAACCAGCTTTGAAAAATTATTTAATCTTTCGGTAATAAGATTTAAACCTTTTTTACCACATCTGGCTTACAAAATCATGTAAGATTAATTAGTACAAATAGGCAAGTTCCTGTGGAAAAATTGACCTGTCACAAATATTCAGTTAACTCTACATTTATAACATAACAAGTACTCCCGAATAGTATCAAACTTCTACGCCAGAGCAGCATACAATGAAATAGTTTAACCCATGGCAAAAAAAATAAAAACTGCAAAAACTACTTTATCCTCTGTGAGTGATTATGGAAAGACAGATAAAGACAACCTAAAAGCACTTTGTGTACTTTATTTACAATAAATAAATAAAGATAAACAATATTTAAGGCAATCACAAGGCCGGTTTACAAAGTTCATTAAGAATATTTTGTTAGCAACACGAAAAGCTAACAATAAGTCAACAAAACTGAACGTCTTAAAGTTAATATTTATTTATGATATAAGTGTTAAAAGTACAATTTTACGGCACGAATTTGATAGTTTGCAGAATGAGCGAAGCGAATTCTGCAATTCAAATGAGTGCCTTAAAAGTACTTTTAACACAAATAGCATACAAAATTTTTTCTACAAACGTCAATAAAAAACAATAAGACAATTACAATTTTTAGAAAGTTTAATATATTGGAAACACATAGTTTTAAGTAGCATCGTAGATATAATATAAAATTATTAAGTTGACATTTGTCAAAAAACCTAACAACCATTGTTGGCGTCGTAGTTGTTATGGAAATACTTTTAACACTAGTGCCATAAAGTAACATTTTTAAGGCCTCTGCGGGGTGCTATAAAATGCATTTTTAACAAGTTTGTAGAAAAAATAAATTTAAAACCATATTGCTGTTTTGCCTCTGGTGTTTGCTTTAAATATCCACTTTTTAAAATAAATCGAGTTAAAATAAAAATAGGATTATATGGATGCTGAAGAAACTCGGGAAAATGAAAAAATATTATTTATCCCTTTATTTGATTTTTGTCTATGAAATTTATTCTAATTTTCAGGCAACATGTATCCTATTATCTCCTGTTTTTGTCGTTTAAATCAAATATTTTAATTTATAATTATTAAATATCTCAAAATTGTCAATTGTTGTTTACTCCAAAAAAAGCAGTAATTTTTTAAAAGGAAAAGTTTGTTTTGATAAATTGGATAAGTTATTGAATATCTTAAAGTTTCTAAAAAAATAAACAGTTCCATTTCCAGCTCCAAATGTATTTAATTTTGTTATATTTTTGTATGTATTTATTATTGCATCTAATTATTACAAATACTTTTTCGTTTTATTTTAGTTCTTACAAAATATTAATAAAATTATTAATTGCCTTAACAAAACATAGTTTAAACATAGTGTTTTGATCGTCGCTCCGTCGGAGGGGCGACCATAAAAATACTTAGCTTATTTGTTAAAGGATAAAACTTTGAACAAAGGCAGTGCTGATAATGTACAAGCCCTATGGTTGCTTTAGAAAACCCTGACGAGACGGCGAAGGGGAAGGTGATCAGGATACGCCAAGGCAACTATACCATTTGTGCATTGTGATAAGTACTATGCCTTTGCTAAAATTTTCATCCTTTCAGAAATGGTCATGGTATTTTTACAGTCGTCTTAATAAATATAAAACGTGACTTCGTCTCGAATGAGACAGACAAAATTTAAAAGTAAAAATTTAACATTTTTGACAGCTAAACCAAGGTGTTGGAAATTTCTGCTCCTTCTTTTCGAAGATCTCCTTCATGATTAGTATTGTCTAATTAAACCAATTTTAAGTATTGGTAATATAAAAGAGGGAGCTGGCCATTTGGTCTCAACCAGAGCCATTATCCTAACACACACACGCAAATATTGATAAGTATCCTGGCTTACGGTTATGTTTCTGATGATGTGATCTGAGACGACGATGATGTTAATGTCTATGTTTATTATTAAATACTACAAGATCCAAACCATTTTTGTCATGTTTCCATTTAATTCTAAATTAATTCCAAATAGGTCTTTAAATCTCTATAAATGTTGCAAATATATTACCAAAAATATATATGTGGGTAATTCTTTTAAACGAATCATTGTTTGTGGTTAAAACAGCTTATTGTAAATGTGTATATGTTTTACTAAAAACATGTTTACGGGCATTAACTAAGACCCGTACAATATTATTAGCCCGAGCAAGCTTATTTCTTCATTTCCACAGTTTTCTTGTGTTTAATAAAAAAACACAGAACTAGAGGAATGAAGGTAAAGCCAAAGGAATTACGCAAATAGCTTAAAAATAAGTATTTATTTCGACTTCTTGTAAAACATATTAAAAACAAATCAGTTTAGTAATACTCAACAGAAAAGATTGTACTCTTACTCAAAAACTGCAATATCCTTTTCTTGCCGGCTTCTCTGTTTTCTATTTCTCGCTGACAAGCATTTTCTACAATACCCTGTAATGTTTCTTCTCTAGATGAATTTTCTACCTCATCTGCAGTCATACATGAAGTATTTTCTTCAAGAACCTTCCTTGAGTTTCCTGTTGTTTTTGCTTTTGTCGATATGTCTGGGAATGCTTCCGCTATTGTTTTCTTCTTATACGTTGCTCCCTTCGACTTAGTTCTTTTATCGGTCTAACTGTTTTCTTCTCTTTTTTCTTCATGTACTGGTCACGAGGTATTAAATGTTCAGCGTCTTGTTCAGTGTTGTAATTCGTTATTCCTCTGGTAAATAAATCAATCCTCTGACCTCCAAGGTTCCAGAGAAATGCCGAATTTAAATAGTTTTTACGCATGAATCCGCATGCTGCATTTTTCTAACCTCACTTTATGAGGGATAACTAGTATTCAACAGCAACACCAAAAGATATATTTTTTTCATTAACAATATTTATATTGTGGCACAACCATAAATATGAACTTCTAACAAAATAACACAGTTAAAAAGAAAAAATCTCAATATTTCGCACGCCCCATCAACTAACCGGTTGTTACTGCAAGATTTTTCATACACTAGACACTACTTGCGCCATCTCTTTTTGCGCTATCGAATTATACTGTATAATCCAGAGGAATGATGTACCTACATATATAGCTACAAAATTGCATTATTTTGAGTAAAATAACTTTATGTTTTTTTCTAATACTAAGCAGGGGTGGTTTAGGCATATTTTTCTGAATGAAATCAAAGTAAAGAATTGTTGTAACCCAAATATATTACTTTTTAAAGCTTTTGAAGCACAAAACGTCCTGTTGGTTATAGTTCAGAGGAATGATATTCTTAAACTTTAAAATAGATAGTTAGGAATATATTATTGTAAATTAGTCTTTAGGGAAAACAAAAAGTACTTTATAAAATCGTTTTAGAAATAAAAAATCCGTAATACCTATATTTGAAAACTTCCGTAAAAAGAGCGATTACGTACAAAAGGATTATGTTTCCAGAATCACCCATGTATTTGCAATTGAATATATTTATTATTTCATTTTTTGATATTGCAACTTTTATTTATTTTTAAAAAGCAATTTAGATTTTTATTTCAAAATTTGATATGATTTTTTTTTAATACTACAATATTACAAATAAAGACAGTTGAGACAAACAACACCACAGGAATATCAAGGTTTCCCATGATTTTTAAATATATTATTATGTTTTGTAAAAAACGAGAAGCTAACAATTATTGTAGTTAAGAGAATTGGGTATATAGAAATAACTATCTACTAAATAATCTTGCAAAACTATAACTATTCTTAAACGTTCATGTAATAATAGGTTCCTAAATTTTTTTAGCTATTGCAAAAATATTAATAAAATCACTCTCACAAATAAATATTTTCAATTTCTTAAACATCTTTCTTGTTACTAGTAAAAATAATTATTTTTCAGATATTTAAGAAAAGGAATTTAAATTTTTGCTTCAAAATTCAACTTCAGTGCTTTAAAAATAAAGTCAATTAAAACAAAGAATACCCCAGCAATAACAATGTTTCCCAGAGCTCATAAAGATATTCGTAGACAACAAGAAAAGCTGAGTTAAAATAATATATCACAGCTGATATGGACTAAAAATATATTACTTTTTGATACATAGGTCCCTAGGTGTTTGTAGCTGCTGTAAAAATATTATTACAGCCATTGCTATAAATAGTCTTTTTTTGTTACATATAAAACAATTAGTTTTCAATTATTTTCAAAGTGTAATTTAAATTTTTGTTTTAATGTGCAATCTGTATACTTTATAAATATATGTAGGTAACAATATACAGTAGATTTTTTAAGCGGGCCCTAGGTTTTTACATGTTAAATTTTTAACCCCATCTTAACTCCTGTTCTATTAAAAGTATTGAGATAAAACTTGACAAAGGCAAATTTCGGAGTTTTAAGATTATGTTAATTTGCCAAATACCATAAATATCTAGAAAATGCATTTAAAATTGTGACAATGAAGTTTCAAATGTCAGAAAATATGTGTCGCCTTTACTTGGTATCAAAGAGTAAAAAGCTATAATAAAAATGTATGAAAAATGTATGAAAGAGTAAAAAGCTATAAAAAAATAATGAAAAAATAGTTTTTTTTAGTATTATTTGGAGATTTTATGGCACAGTTGACAAATTAGCATAATCTCAAAACTTTGAAATTTACCTATGTCAAGCTTTATCTTATATTTCTAATAGAACAGGGACTCAAATGTGGTTAAAATTACATCATGTCGAACCCTAAGGTCTGCTTTAAAAAAATGCTTTGTATAACAGCATTACTATCGATTCATAAAATTAATATTCGCTGATAATGCAAAATACTAACAAGGAGTTAAAAAATATATTATAGTTCCTATGAACAAAAAATAATTGCAAAGCCCTAATTATTCGGAGACTGTTTCCATTAATAGCTCCCTAGGTTTTGTTTTTACTTGTAAAAATAATTAATTATTATTTTTGATTTACATAAAATGCAATTTGAATACTTCATAAATGAGGTCTATTAAGACAAAGAATACTTAACAGCAATAACAACGTTTCCCAGAGTTCATAAAGATATTCGTTGATAACACGAAAAGCTAACAATGAGTTAACAAGAATGAACGTCGCGAAGTTAAAGTCAATTTAAAACCGTCCTCCGGCCCCGCCTTTCGTGTTTGATTTAAATATCCACATTTTCGGAATAACTACCGTTCCTAAGGAAAGCGCGGCACATCGGAAACTTTTTGTTTAAATCCTCTTTCTGACCCCATTTCCGGTGGTAATAATGTTAGTGTCGTTTCTCATCTCCAGTAATGGTGCTTATCTAAGATGAATGTTTAGTACTAGAGGGTGAATCGAGCTGAGAAAAATATTAGATGTTTTATATTTACCCGCCGTACGTTATCTCGGATTACTTGAGGGATAAATGGAAAGGGTGGGATATTTCAAAGAACGTGCTCTGCAAAAGACGGTCAGCGCCGAGATAATTGTATTGTATCCTAATGTATTGTATCGCATCCAAAGCAGATAAAAGAGAATCGCTGGTAACTGCAAAGAATAATTGTATTTTCAAGCATTTCGAAATATATGATTTACAGAGCATGACAAGACTATTTTTTGGACTCTAATTTATTGCGGGTTTATTGATTGGCAAATTCTGCTTTTAAGGGGGGAACCTGCAGTGGCGGCTGGTCCTAAAGGGCACAAGGGCACGTGCCCACTCTAGATTTTTAACAAGTAAAAATAACTTTTATCAAAAGTCAAAAGAAATAATACACCGCTGCGCCTCAATACCTCTTTCCTAGCGTGTCATACCAGGGCGAACACGACCGCCGGTGATCAAAACTTATCTCCGGGGACACAGCAGATTTATCCCAATTTCATCATCAATTTTGGTGGCAACGCCGGTCTATGCAATGGAGAATTAGGGTTAAAATCGCGTGCTATCGGCATCTCGATGGGCACAATATTTCGTGTCCCCGCGCACTTGCTTAATGTTTGGATTTCGAGCAGCGTTGTCGTTGGCGCGGCGGGCGGAAGAGATTATTGCACAATTTTATATTTAGATTTCTTGATAAATATATTACCACGTGAAGGCCTAACAATTTTTCTTTTTTTGTGATCAGTTGAGGGATATTTTTGTATTAGACTGTTTGTATAGTTTATTAATTATTAGTAGTGCATTGGTGCGTAGTATTACTAGTAATAATTCTAGTATTGTGAATTTTGTTTTGTTTTCGATCGGCGCTTCCGAAAAGTGGGATCAGAAATAAACTCGGTGCAATATTTATTACAAACGACCTACGCCTGTTGTGCATATTAATTACACTTGTAAAAGTAAAACACGAAGTTACAATAGAGCTTTTAATGAAAATGTTTACGACAAGTATAAGTGACTGTGTGGCTGTTCAACAACAAATAAACTTTTTTGCTTTGTATGTTTAATATCAGAAAAGGGTGTAAAAATGTATTCAATCGATTCCTGATTTTGACAATAAAGTTATTGAAGTGTTCAGCGGAAAAAAGGACAGAAGAATGGACTTTCTGTATAAATAAGGTAAACTTAAGTATTATTTATTGATTTGTATTTGTGCCCCCCCAAATAAAAAAGTCACGAGCCGCCACTGGGAACCTGGTTTGAAAAGCCGAATAATGCTTCATTATTTAACATTTCAGCTAAAATACAAGCAATCTTTTTTAAACTTTAAGAATGTTTTATTGTACATTTTAAGTGAAAAATACAAATTTCTTAATATAAAATATTCATTTTGTGTTTATAAAATATTATCATCTGGACAACATCACGGCGCGGCGGTAAGTTTGTATGTAGCAAATAGAAAAATGTGCCCGCGGAAAGTAAAGTCATGTGAGTACAGTGATCGATTAAAGAGAGGTCAGGCTTATGATCTCTTCAAGTGCTTGAGGTAAGATGATAACTGAAAATTTTAAATCTTCATAACTTTTGCCTATTGCAATAAATATCATTGTCGCTACAAGTCTCTCATGAGATAGCTTTTCTTAAAAGTGCGTCTTGTTTCTGAATTAATGGAGTCACCAACTTTAAAATGGTACAATAGGTTTTATAGTCCATTCATAAATGACTAAACCAATCTCCAGGCTCTAACAGTAGTTATTTGAATAGATTACTAGGTATGCGACAACTGGTTTCTTTTTGAAAGCCAAAACTTTATCTACTTTCTACGCCTTTTTCATATTTTTAAGTTTACGACTAATGCCGCCGTCACTGCGTATAAATAATTATCTTCATTTCACTTCATGTCTCGATCAGGACTGCTAACAAAATGTCCTTTGAATGTATGGTGTGTACAACGTTCATCGTTCTTACCAGTTTTGCCCGTTCGAGTAAATCGGCGCTAAAATAACGTAATATGTGGGCCCCTTAAGGCGCGCTCATGCTACCTGCATGACATTCTTAAACCTGTATTAACTTAAAAAAATAAATAAAAGCCCGTTTCAAGCTCTTTCATTCCTTTGGACAAAATCGTAATTACCCGTACCTTAATAAATGTAAATATAAAAATTGCAAGATTCTTAAAGGTGCCACAGTCGGAGTGGTTTAAATTCGGAATAATGTTGAAAAAATAAAATCTTGTTAAATTACGAATGATTAAAATATTTTTTATTGATTTATGTCATTCGATTTATTTGTACAATAAAAACTTATTTCTTAAATTTAATTATAGATTTATTTCGGTTTCGCCGTCACTGTCATTTTCATCTACATTAAAAACAAGTTGCTCTATTATTAGTAAATAAAAAATAGGAATCTTCGACTTAAATAACATAGTTAATCTAATTTGTCCAACTTTTTATAGGAATCTACAACTTTTCTAATGAACACTTCACAACACTTCCACCCAAAGTCGGAGAAGTGTTTTCTGCTCTAACATTTGATTTTCCTGATGCCACATACGCTCGATTGGGTTAAAAATACAGTAATAGGGGGAAATTTGTAAAAACGTATGCCGCATATCGGCAGCTATGGATCACATACATATTTCTTTTTAATATTAAATGTTTTATTATTTATTGCTAGATCACATTACATATATATATACAGTGACCGGCAAAAAGTTCGCAACATATGGGAAAAATTTTTATTAGGAGAGTATTGGAAAAGCTTTTCCGGGGGATCGGTTCTGCATGTCCGATAACCTAAAAATCAATTTTGACATACGTCACGTGACCACTGGTATAGCGTCAAATTAAAAAAAAATTGTTAATTTACAAAAAGTGAGGTTAGTTGACGAGATATCAAAAAAAGTTATTTGAAAAAATTGCTTAGAATTAAATTCTAGTTCCTTGTGCAAAATTTTAAGATTTTATTTAAAAAAATTGGAAAACTCAATTTTTTTTAAATATTTTTTTATCGATTTACAAATTTCCAGTTTTTTTCGTTTAGATAGCTTGGCTAATGTAAAGCCCATGTATCTGGATGAAAATAAACGAATGTAGTAGTTTTTTCTACAATTGACAGGACAAAATTAAAAAAAAACAGGGTTTCGCCAGACGCTAGCTGTTGCAATGATTTGTATCTAGCAGCAGTGTCAAAATTTTAGAGACATTTCAATGAGATTACATTGAGAAAACCTTAATCGTCTTAAATATATCTGAAGTTCGACTTTTTGTAAAGTTAAGGGGATTAAAATAGATAATAAACAAAAAAGTACCTGTTTATTTAATCGAAATTTCATAAACGAAAACCAATGTAAGAAAAACTTAAAAGTAGTCAAATTCTGTACTAACAACATAAAAAATCATTGTTTTTCCTTGGGTGCACAAAATTTAAAACTCAGTATGACCACCATTTCTCTCCATACATACTATTGTTCTCGAGCGCAACTCTCGATTAACATTTCGGAGCATTTTACGATTTATTTGCAATACACAATTTCTAATGACATTCTCTAAATTTTGTATATTCCTAAAGGGTCGATGTTTGTACACAGAGTTCTTTAGGTATCCCCACATAAAGAAATCTAACGGAGTCAGATCTGGTGATCTCGCAGGCCACGGATTTTCAGAAAACCGTCCTATCCACTGGTTTCCAAATTCTTGATCCAGCCATCTCTTCACCTCATTTGTGGAATGAATGCTAGCTCCGTCTTGTTGAAAGTATAAATTTCTTCTTTCGGCTAATGACAAATTGTCTAAAAAGTCAGATATCTCAGTTTGTAGAAATTCTAAATATCGTTCTGAATTTAAATTGTCTCTAAAGAAAAACGGTCCCACTATTCTGAGGTTGAAAATTCCGCACCACACATTAACCTTAAAACTATATTGGTCTTTACTCTGAATTACAAAGTCTGGGTTTTCGGTGGCCCACCATCTACAGTTTTGTGAACTGACGGTTCCGTTAGAGGTAAATGTAGCTTCATCCGAGAAAAGAACGTTCTTTGGGAAATTAAAATCTTCCTCAATCATACCCTGGAACCAGGCACAAAAATCGAAGCGGGCGTCATAATCCCTATCTTTTAATACTTGTACAAATTTAGGTTTGTACGGATGAAATTTGTTTCTTTTTAATATCCTCCGCACAGATCTTTCGTGAATGTTAGTGATCTCCGATATTTGACTAACTGCTAATTGGGGTGTTTCTGTGATCGACAAACACACATCCAGAGAACCTTCGTCACCTGTTACCGGTTTTTCATGGGAAACTTTATACTGATTTTCTACCGATCCCGTTTCTTTAAATTTATTGACTAGACGAGATACTGTGGAATAATGGAGGGATTTATCGGGGTGCCTCTCATTAAAAATTGCTGCTGTTTCTCTATGGCTTTTGTAATTATCTCCAGAAATTAAAATAATTTCTATCTTTTCCTGAAGAAGTAGTGTGGGTGCCATTTTAAGGAATAAAATATTAATAAACGTATGTAAAATATCAAACTTAGTAAGATGCGAGACATAAACCAATGACATAGGTTGAAATCAAACAAATTATAATTTGTTTGACATTTTCTGTTGTTTTTAACCTACTAGATTATTTGGTTGTTTTAATTTCAGAGCCTGCTTTGGTAGTTTTAAGTACAACTAAATAGACCTGGTTGTTAAATTTATGTGCGAAAAATCTTAATAAAATCTTGATACAGTCATTTCATTAGATTCAAACCATTGCAACAGCGAGCGTCCGGCGAACACCTATTTTTTCGATTTTGTCCTGTCAATTGTAGAATTGTAGATCTGACTCCGTTAGATTTTTTTATGTGGGGATACCTAAAGAACCCTGTGTACAAACATCGACCCTTTAGGAATATACAAAATTTAGAGGATGTCATTATAAATTGTGTATTGCAAATAAATCGTAAAATGCTCCGAAATGTTAATCGAGAGTTGCGCTCGAGAACAACAGTATGTATGGAGAGAAATGGTGGTCATACTGAGTTTTAAATTTTGTGCACCCAAGGAAAAACAATGATTTTTTGTGTTGTTAGTACAGAATTTGACTACTTTTAAGTTTTTCTTACATTGGTTTTCGTTTATAAAATTTCGATTAAATAAACAGGTAATTTTTTGTTTATTATCTATTTTAATCCCCTTAACTTTACAAAAAGTCGAACTTCAGATATGTTTAAGACGATTAAGGTTTTCTCAATGTAATCTCATTGAAATGTCTCTAAAATTTTGACACTGCTGCTAGATACAAATCATTGCAACAGCTAGCGTCCGGCGAAACCCTATTTTTTTAATTTTGTCCTGTCAATTGTAGAAAAAACTACTACATTCGTTTATTTTCATCCATATACATGGGCTTTACATTAGGCAAGCTATCTAAACGGCAAAAACTGGAAATTTGTAAATCGTTAAAAAAATATTTAAAAAAAATTGAGTTTTCCAATTTTTTTAAATAAAATTTTAAAATTTTGCACAAGGACCTAGAATTTAATTCTAAGCAATTTTTTCAAATAACTTTTTTTGATATCTCGTCAACTAACCTCACTTTTTGTAAATTAACAATTTTTTTTTTAATTTGACGCTATACCAGTGGTCACGTGACGTATGTCAAAATCGATTTTTAGGTTATCGGATATGCAGAACCGATCCCCTGGGAAAGTTTTTCCGATACTCTCCTAATAAAAATTTTTCCCATATGTTGCGAACTTTTTGCCGGTCACTGTATATATATATATATATATATATATATATATATATATATATATATATATATATATATATATATATATATATATATATATATATATATATATGGGTGTCAACGAGATCACTTTCAGGCTGCCATTTCTTTAGTATTTAATCAAACAAGATGAAACTTGGCAGGAGTCATAGGCTAATAAAAAGTCACTTTTCGAGGTACTTGTCAAATTTCGACGACTTCCGGCTTAGCCGGAAGTGACCCCAATTTTAGATTTTCAAATGAGACACCCTGTATTTTTCTTGATTTTTGGAATCTAGAGATCATTTTACGTACAACTGTATTATTTTTATTACTTTTTGTGTCAATTTACCATTTTTAAAACAAATATTTTTTTTAATCTAGAGTGCCATGACCCACCTTAAATCGTTCTAATAGACGTTTACATCTGCACAAAAATACCTACATAATTTTATCACCTTTCATTTGTCTTACCAGAGCGTTCAAAGTTGACTAAATCACTTTTTTGATAATAACTTAAAAAAATTAAATACAACTATAACACTTTCATAGTATAATTAGATGTAGTTTTTTATTACGAATCCAACGGTGCATCACAACATCAAAATTCTCTGGGATTTTCTAAAAAAATCTACATTTTATTGCAATAGCCATTTTATATGATTTGATCAAACATGCAACTGCACGACGATCAAATATTATATCCACTTAGCCATGACACAACTGAATAATAATAATAATAATGGGTGGCTCTAAACAATTCGCCACAAACCAGAAACATAATATTAAAGACCAGAAAAAATAATTGTTTACAAATTTATAAAAATTTATCATTTATCCTGAATTCAATTGTTTTCTATGGCAAACTTAACAATATTTTGAGGCTTTATTCCGCTATTGTTTAAACAGCTATAATTTAATTGTTTGTCATGGCTAACTGGATATAATATTTGATCGTCGTGCAGTTACATGTTTGACAAAACCATAACAAATGGCTATGGCAATAAAATGCAGTTTTCTTTAGAAAATCCAAGAGAATTTTGATGTTGTGATGCACCGTTGGATTCGTAATAAAAAACTACATCTAATTATACTATGAAAGTGTTATAGTTGTATTTAATTTTTTTAAGTTATTATCAAAAAAGTGATTTAGTCAACTTTGAACGCTCTGGTAAGACAAATGAAAGGTGATAAAATTGTGTAGGTATTTTTGTGCAGATGTAAACGTCTATTAGAACGATTTAAGGTGGGTCATGGCACTCTAGATTAAATCGAAAAATTTGTTTTAAAAATGGTAAATTGACACAAAAAGTAATACAAATAATACATTTGTACGTAAAATGATCTCTAGATTCCAAAAATCAAAAAATCTACAGGGTGTCTCATGTGAAAATTCAAAGTTGGGGTCACTTCCGGCTGAACCGGAAGTCGTCGAAATTTGACAAGTACCTCGAAAAGTGACTTTTTATTAGCCTATGATTCCTGCCAAGTTTGATCTTGTTCGATTAAATACTAAAGAAATGGCAGCCGGAAAGTGATCTCGTTGACACCCGGTATATATATATATATATATATATATATATATATATATATATATATATATATATATATATATATATATATATATATATATATATATATATATGACTTTCTAATTTAGTGTTATTTCAATTGGAAACTTTATTTATTTGACAGCTACGATAACTAGCATTGTCCAATACAATTACACTGTTCTAAGGAACATTGGGCAAAAGGTGATTTTGAAACCACTCGTCACGGTAGTCCAAAGATGAATCTCTAATATTTTTAGAGGACAACCACAAAGAATTTGGAACACAACCATCTTTGAAACCAGCATGTAAAATGGTAATTCTATTTCCCTTGTTCGATCGGGCTCTGGTTTGGCATTTTCCTGATGGATCCTTCCAACCTTTTGCCGGGGTGTTATGTATATCAACCCATGTTTTACTGAGGCAGATAAGGATTTTGTAATTTGTACTTTCTTACAGATTTGAAATAACAAAGCGCCACTGTCGTAATCGTTGTAAATCCATTAATATTTGTCTTTTATTAATGGTGCGATATGTAAAACGCGTTTGAGATAATACTCTCCAGAGGCTTGTCCTGCTGCAAGAAATGTTGGTTTCATCTTCGATTAGTCGCTGCTGTAATGTAACCACGTAGCTTCGTACATACCATACATTTTTCTACGAATTTAGTTTTTGTCGCTTTCGTCAAAACACTTGCTTTTACCAGCAACACTACTTACTTTTTGTCTTTAGTTTGCTTTGTCCCAATATCTTCAACTGTAGACAAAGGAGTGGTCGTTAATAAAGACATTTCTGCTGTAGCTGCATTTACATTAAACCCTTGTTTGATAAAGAAAGATACACATTTTAACAATTTGTTTGGCATCGAGCGATAAATATTTTCTTTTTAAATTAATACTGCCGGATGCACTATGATCAACGTCTTTCCAAGGACGCCACATTTCTTAACATGCTCGGAATAACAAAAAAAAATACTATCGAAATCATGTAACAACTGCACGGTTTACCAAACGAATAGGAACTAAACTAAAATATTTGGAAATTAATAAACCAGGTAAAAAATACTTTATTCATAACCTTTACTGATCATATTAAAATTATCTTTACCTGTTATGTTGTTAGGACCGGCCCTGTTTACAGTTTTTGCAAATTTACCGAGTTTTATTACAGCTAGTGTCGATAATAGTTTATTGCAGGCAATAGGTCAACGAACGAGCTTGAAACGAGCTTCACTTTGAATTTTGATCTAGAAATTTTAAAGAGATTTTCTTGGGTAGTGCTACTCAGTTAAGAACATTTCTGACAAGTCGGTTTGTTAAACCCGGTAAAGCAAGTTCTCCCCTTAAAGAAAATACAGAAAAAAATTTCTCGTTTCTTTCGAGACTCGGTTAAAATCCTCAGGCGCCTTTTGCCCTATCATGGTTCATCAGTAAAATAAGGATTTAATGAAGGAAAACGGGGTGCATGAAAAGAAAAATATCTTAAAAGCTACTTAAAGAGATGTTAACAAAAGCTATTATAAAAATACAATGGAAGCCTTGAAGTGTTTTATTTTCCAATAATGAATATGTGAATTAAAATTAATAATAATTTGTTTGGAAGCTTTAAATAATACATAAATAATTTGAAACGGGAACAACTAATTTAAATCGAATTTGCCCAATATTGGAGACCAGTTGTGTGATAAACAGAATTCTATTTTATGGTTACATATTTGTGTACCTTATTATTGTCATAAATATTATTTTAATATATTTAATGACCATATTCCCCTTGAAGGTCATATTTTGGTGAAACAATTACGTTTTTGCGAAACTTGTAAGAGCATATCTACTGATGCATTGCTCGTCCTACATTTTTATTTATTTCAACAAAAAGGCCTTTTGTAAAGTAATAAGTGGAATATTTACCGCAGAAGCAAAGCAGGATATTTTTTCTTAGGCAAACGGGATTTAAATTAGAGGCAAACGGCACAAAAATGAAACCGTTCTGCCACTATTTAAGGGATCAAAAGTATTCTAGCATATGTTAGCAGTAAAGTTATTATTTTTCTACAATCCTATTATAAGTGGGCTTTTTTTAAGGTTTTAAAGTCGATTACCTTTAACTTTACAATGTTAAAAATAGCAATGGCTGCAATTTAAACATCATGTTACACACCCTGCAATTTTTCATATAATTTTAATCATTTAGTCGGTTTTAATTATTTTAGAACAAACGTTCTGTGGTTAAAAGCTGTGTTATTATGTCCAAAGGTATAGGCCACTTCACTGGGCTCAGGCTTCCCTTGTCGGAAAATAAAGTGACACATTTAACGCTGATGTCATAAAAAGCTATTTTATAAAACGGATCGTTTTAAAGTTAGTTGAGAAAGAGACCGATATTCATTTTTAGGGCATTTACTCTACTACTTTTGGTTAAAGATACAGGGTGCCTCTAAAAGGTATATAATAATGCTACGTCATATTTTTGTGGCCAACTTACTTTAGTCCAAAAGGGCTTCGTTAGGGCGCTATCGAAAGCAAATATTGGCGACAAATGTCGCCTATTTGCAATAAAAAAAGTATGATTTTAGTAATTGGGACGCATTTCGGTCTGTAAATACTTTTTCTTATGGCACTGGTTTAACCAACTGGCCAGCATCTGTCTGTTAATAATATATACATAAATATAATTTTTAACAACCACAGAACATCTTCGGCGGGATTCGAACGCGCGACCTCTCGCTTGCAAAGCTGGCGCCGCCGGTACCAACAGCCACCGGAGGCCCCTCTGTAAGTTCTGAAAAACTCCTTTTTACATAATTGTTTTGCTCCTAGGTGTTACGTATGGTAAGAATATGTTTGCAATTGGTGAAGCTTTATAACTTTTTTCGGATAGGTAATCTTATTTAAAATGTTTTTTGTTTGTTATTCAATTTTGCTATCTGCCAAAGTGTATGGAAAAATGATATTTTTGATTTGTTGAACAGTAATAGCTGCAGTCAGAATCTTTGTATGCATGAAAAGGGGGGTCATTCTGAACGTTTGCTTAGAAAACAATACAAACAATTAATGTGTATAATGAAAATTAAATTTATGATACTCTAAGATAGTTTTTATTTTATTGACTTTAAACACCACCTTACATTTGCTACATTCTAACTGAAGGTAAGAATACCTTGGATTTTTTTCTGCCTAAACTCTGGCAGATCGTGAAATAGCATAAAATATGCAAAATGTTTTAAATAAGGTTATCTATCGGGAAAAAGTCTTAAAGCTATTGACCAAACCGTATAAGATTCAGTCACTAGCTCAACACTTAGAAGCAAAACAGGTATGTCAAAAATAGTCTTTTTGCAGTACCTACTTACTCAAACACCAAATTTCGTCCGAATCGCCAAAAGAAATAGGTATTGTTTTATTTTAAATAATAGAAATTTTTAAGAAATCTTTGACGTTCGACAGCTCCATAGCGGAGCACTTTTGGAAAATAAGGTGGATTAAATCGTTCTATTTTGGCCTCAAGAATATGTAGTCACATTTTGTATAGACCTTTTAGAGGTACTCAGGTTTCAAGCCAGGTGAAATTGTAATCTTACCGTAAAATATATACTGCTAGAGTCTCCAACGCTAGTCCGGTCTAATTTGGCAACCAAAAGTTTTAAAATGACAAGTGTAAGAATAAGACAACTAAGTTTCATACTTTGAATTTGTTTCTGAGATTTTTCGCAAATTTATAAAGAAAAGGGAAATTTTAGCACGTACTGTTGACAGTAATAGAACGAAATGCATTCTAGTAACCCGTTCCAAGATGAAAATCATTTGGAAACTAAGTAAATTGCTGAAATATCAGAATAATTCATAAGTTTCTAATGCCGACTTATTAACAGTGGCAGGACAAAAACATGTCAAAACGTAACTGATCAACTAGAAGATCTTAGTTTAAACCAGTACTAAATCTTAAATCTTCTTAGTGAATCTGAACGATAATTTTTCTAGTTTTTCAGTTTTTGCACCAACGAGCAAATCGACATACTGACAAACCGACAGAGATGGAAAACCTAGTTTTCTGCAAAAACGCTGGCAACTTTTTATTATTACAAACGATTGGCTGTTAGGAATTTCTTTCTTTTCCTAAAAAATTACTTTCGTAAAATATGAGAACAATTTTTTTTTCGTAAAAATTGCTCTCATAATTTTTTAAGATATAACATATAGGTAGTTTAAAAGCACACATGATTTAATTATCTATGATATACCGCTATTAATGAACCAATATCAGATGACCCAAAAGTTACAAAAATAAGTATTCTCATAATTTTGTAGTAGTAACCTAGCATGTCTTATTGCAGTTTAAAAATGTATACGATTTTTTAAAGTGCGATATTCCCCTACTAATTTAGTTATTATAAGTATTATTAATAAAGTTGCAAGAAAATCAAAAATTTTAATATTTGTCCCATAATTACAATACCTACCTCTTTTTGGAGGGAAATTAAAAAGGAAGAATTTCATAATTTTGTACTTCTTATTGGGGTTCAAAAGAATCTAAACGTAAATATCTTCCGCTCAGATTAAAATTTAATCTTGCTTGAAGCCTGATAACCTTTTGGTTATGACGTTTGATTGGGTTGTTGTTGACGTTTTCGTTACAAAAAATGAAAAATCACTCCAAAAAACGGAGCAGATAAATGCTTATCACAATCGATACAACAAGATGCAGTTTTGTACGTGTCGTTTAACATGTTTGTACATGTAGTATTCCAAAAACGACTTAACGATGCCTGGACATCCACTAAGTAATGAAATTGGTTTGCGAATAATATTCCTCCATACTCCATGAAAAGATCTGATACATCGCCAAATAGCCGATAGGTTAGGCTGTGACCACAGTATGGTTACTCGGACCCTTTAAAGGTGTATTGAGACGGGTTCTTTGGAAAGTATACCAAGAGTCACAAACAAAAGGCAGTAGCTCAAGTGACTAGGAGAAACAGGTCTGTAACTGTCAGCAGTCCAGCAATTCCAGGCTACATACCACCAAGGTCGTTTATAATACCACCATCAAAAGACGCATCACTGCTTTGGGTTTTCGTTTTGGGAGAGCTTTTTAGTGCCCGGGTTGTTGCCTAGACATAGACTGTCGCGATTAGAAAGGGCTCGTGGTCACCAAAACTGGCTTTTGCCTCAATGGTGAAATGTTCTGTTCTCGGATAAAACAAGGATTGGATCGATCAATGACGACCGTCGATGTCGAGTCTGGAGAGAACGGGGAGCACAACAGCGACTTGCTTTTGCCTGAGAAGTGGTACCATTTGAAAGCGGGAGTGTTGTGTGTTGAGGTGAAATCATATACGGAAAAAGAACTCCTTTGATTCATGTTCCTGTCGCTATGGCTGGACAAATTTACATCGATCTCATCCTTCGGCCTATTATCCAACCAATTCGAAATAAAGCAGGTCTCAATTTCATCTTTATTGTTTATTATTATCTACCTAATAGTAAGAATATATTGTTGACATTAAAATGCAGTTATTTCTAGATGGAATTACAAAGTGGTGCAAGACTTTTGAAAATGAGTGTATTAAGAAACGTTTAAAATGTTATTTTTGTATAAATTCGCAACGGATCTTTAACTAATAGTAAATTTTAATATAATTAGTATTTATTTTCGTTTTGAACATGTAAAGTTTGACGCTAAATAAGCTATTTATTACGTATTGTAATTTCTGTTGGAGAATTATCAATTATTATATGTAATTACTGCCAACACATATGGTTGTATGGTAACCAGGGATAGCAAACAAAATGAAATTTGATTAGGTTTGATTACCTAATTTAATTTTCGAAATATAAAAGATAATTGGTTTTCATTATTTGTTATGATTCTGAATTATCGTTTTACATTTACAAGGTGATTTGCGAAAGAGAACTAATTAGCAGCCTATTTGGTGTTGATTAATGCTTTTGTTACAATTGCTCTTTGGTATGAAAGGTAATTATAAACTTTTTTTAGTTGCCAATGTTATACTATGTTTGAAAAGAAAAACTTTACTAAACTAAATAATATTTGGTAAACCAGGTCAAAGTGGAGAGAAATTTTTATTTAAATTGCTTTAAACTTAATTTGTTGTTTAAATAACTTTAATTTAAGGCCGAACTTTGTGCAGAAAGGAATTTATCGACGAGTCAACCTCCTTCGAGCCGAACAGGCTAGCGAGATCACGACGTGATGCAAAATATTTCTAAACAGCCCAACATACTGAAATGAGTGGCGCTCGAAGGGGTCGAATTCCAGGAACTTACAATTTTTATTCCGTCCGTCGTCGCGTATTTCCATTCTATACACGGCCAGAACGCGGCCGCGCGCTAATCGTACAGGTCACCAGGTGCTAACCCTGTTCCGACCGCATTTTTCCGTTGGTTAGGGTCCCTGACAAGCCTCCTCGCGTGCGAGGAAAGAGACTGGTCAGGGCCCCTAACCAGGTGCTAACCCTGTTCCGACCTTAGGGTGTCCTCCGATTCGCTTGGCCCCAATTTACCTGTACGATTAGCGCACGGCCGCGTTCTGGCCATGTATAGAATGGAAATACGCTCCGTCGTCGCGTCGCTCCGGCTTATTTCTAATTGGACTTGAGAGATATACCGACTTTTAGCAAACTGTTAAAATAGCAATAGTGATTTCAGAATAGCCGTTATTTTTAACGGTGATTTTCGCTACAGCGATTTTTATTTTTAGTGCGAGACGGAGTAGCATGGTTACTTTTACAAGACTGATATTCGGCGTAAATATTGAATTATGCAGCTATACTCGCAATTATTGAAGGTAAAAACATTACTTCATTTCGTTAGTAACTAGCTTTAGACCCGCCCAACAACCTAGGTAAGTTTCCTTTGTCTCGCTAATAACTGCAAATCGCTAAATTTTGCGTTCAATTTTACCTGAAAGTTGATTTTTTTACGACATCCGCGTTTTAATTAGCTTCTTTTTAATTCAACATTTGGTCTTTATTAGTGGATCGTTATAGTTTTTTGTTATGTTGATACATACTTGCGTTATCATTACGTGTTTTTGTCTGCTACTGCAGTGTTGATACTGTTGCTAGGCAACACATTACGTTATCAGATACTGTAATGCTCGATTTACCGGCCGCAAATGAGTCCGGGAAAACAATGCAAAAATTATGATTTTTATTTATTTGACAGTGAGAATCGTTAAGGTGATGCGATTGTTAGATTGCCAACTAATATTTTTAAAATTTTAATAATTATAACTTTATTCATTTTAAAAAGATTATACAGACAGTACGGAAAACAACTGGTACTGTAATAAGTAAATTACTATTGCAGTTAGGGTTGCCACCTTTTCAGAATTGGAAAAAAGGGCATTACAGAATCCGGAAAAATGCCCTTTCACCATTTTATCAAAAACTGTAATTTTGGGTTTGCTTAGGTATATTTTTTTTTTAAATAAATATGCATGTATTTTTCGAACTTAATTCTATATTTTTCATTGGATTTTGCAGCTTATAATATTTTATTGCCATTCTTTATCGTATGATAATTCGTTACCCGTCTCCTTCAAATTAATGGTAAAATCTAAAATTCAGCTTTATTTAAATCAACTATGCACCTGTTTTTTTTTTCATCTCGCCATTTAATACCCAAAAAATAGAAAAATTCGCTCTTCGATTATTATAGGTTGTGGCTATGTTTGTTTTGTTCTCTTCTCTCTTCTTTTTGATGATGGGTTTCATGAACTTCGGGCGAAGCGCACGCAACGTTCATCGACGCGAACGACGAATAATGCTCTCAGCAGTCTCAGGATGACGTAAAGATTTGAAATCGACTTTTAATTTAAAAAAATTATTTTAATTACAAAAATGCGTCAACAAGGTCGTCTGAAAATCAGTTTGGGCTTTGGAAAGGACATTTTAAGCTAGAAAAAGATGAAAGGACAAAACTCTTTAAAAAAAGGACTGTCCTTTTCAGAAAAGGACAGGTGGCAAACCTAATTGCAGTACACTGACAATTATAAGGAAATATGATTTTCTTAGAGTACAGAAATTAATATTTCTTAACAGTTGTTTTTCGTTTGCTTGGGTTTGCAAGCAACGACTAGAAGTATTGTAATATTTACTTTTTCTACAAGAAAGCATATCAGAAATGTCAAAATCTTTGAACTATCGCCGGGAATAGTATTTTAAACAACAAATTTTGAAAGCGAATCTTTTTACGCGAGTGAGACAGTTTGGCCGACCCAGCCGAAGGCGAGGGCCACAAGCCGATAACTGAAAAAAGATGATTCTACAATTGCAAAGAAAACAAACAATTTTATAAACATGTATTGTGTTGCTGTAAAAAGAAGATAAGTTCGAGTCCTATAAGGTTTATTTTAGTAATTTACGTAACTGTGTATTTAATATGTAGGACAAATAAATATGAGAAATAAACATGGTTATCATTTTTGAGATTTTATTTTTACTTTTACACACTAGTGCTTAAAAGTATAACATTAAATACTAGTGCCTAAAAGAATGTGTTTTTGAAATTTTGATGACAATCGAGAAGTGTCACTTATAAAACGTTGTCACAAAAAGACCTTTATTTTATTAAGACATTTTGTATTAATGAAGATTGTGGAAGCTGAATTTCCGGTTCCATATCGTCCGCTGAACATTCTAGTGATACTCGTTCGAAGTACTTTTAGACGGTTTTACGGATCCTTGAATTCTATTAAAAATTTTCATGTGAATCATCGATATATCACCCCGCTACAGCGCTCGATTTTCAGCCTTCGTGTCGCTTTAGTGACAGCAAATCTGCATTTGTGTTTACAAGAATGGTAGCAGACGAACGACGAAAACAGTGGTCAGTTCGCCAGCATTGTCTAGCATTAAAAAGGTTGCTATTTTTGGCCATATTGCCAATTTTATTGATTCCTACCAGTTCTACCACTTGCTTTGTGCATTTACCTTGTTGGTAGTACAAAAAGAATCTTTTCTCGCATACAATGGAAGGACGAAGGCTACTGTACTATTTAAGGTTTCATACAGATTTCCGGAGACTGTAAAAGATCTTGGAACTTTTATTTTGGTGTTTATCATCTTGATCAGCGTCGCTTCGGCGAAGTCTTTCATGTCATCAGTTGTCAGTTTCCAAATTTCCTCTCGACGGCCAGTTAGCATAGCCAGCATAGCACTTTTTTCAACAATTTTTAAAAGGGCGAAGAAAAGTATTTTTGCTTACCTTAACAGGATTGGCAACATTTGACTTTGGTGGTCGAGCCACTGCGTTCGATAACCAAAGTTAAGCGTCGCTCGGCACGGTTATTAATTGGATGGGTGACCGCCAGGAAATGCCGTGTCTCGCACTAAACAAGGAAGGTGGTAGAGGATTTCGTCCTCGTCCGAGGAGGCACCACTGCACACATCTGCTTATATGACTGGTGAAATCCATACGGATGTTTCCAGCTCTGGATGTGTGACGGACACTTCTAGTACACCCACGGTACATGGAGTACTTCGTGGGCTGCTCAAAAAATAAAAACAGTAAGTATTTTTCGCCAGATGCTGTAGATAAAAATTTCTTTAAATCCTCTTCGGTAAGAACTCTAGACTTTTTCGGTACGTGGTTTTCAGAATTTCGTTTCAAAAACGCTTGCACTTTATTTTACTTCCCCAAATCAATATTATTCTTAATTTTCAATGTACTCTTTATCATGGAAAATGTGGACCATAGCGTGGAAGATTTGCATTTCTCAAAGTACAATAAAATCACATTTTCGGAAAACGTCTGGATGTGTTTTGATTTTCTCCACTTCATGAATTGTTCAAAGGCAAGTTCACGCCTCTCTTTGGATTTTGAGGTAAAAGATCTGTTGATATTTGGGCCGCTTTTTCTGAAATTTCGACAGAATCAACCATTTTTATTAAACTTGCTATGAAAGTGAATAGGCTACACTACCTTAAAAATATAAATAGCAGGTGTCAGAGTTGTTTTTGATAGGACTGGAGGAGGTGTAAGCTGAGTTGGACAATAAGTATAGTGCTTAAAACACACTATTTTCGCAATGAATTTCATACAAGATTTTTTGTGAAAGCGTTTTATCCTTTATATTTTTTTGATTTTTTTTTTTGTTAGTTTGTTTTTGAGAATTAATATACTTTAGAAGATAAGTTCGCGTTCTACAAGATTTATTTTAGTAATTTAAGTAACTGTGTATTTAATATGTATGACAAATAAATATGGCAAATAAATACGGTTATCGTTTTTGATATTTTATTTTGATTTTTAGACACTAGTGCTTACAAGTATAACTTTTAATCACTAGGGCCTAAAAGAATCTAGTTTTTTGAAATTTTCATGAATATCAAAAAGTGTCACTTATAAAACGTTGCCACAAAAAGATATTTATTTTATTAAAAATGTTTCTGCACAGCTCGTGAATGCTATGAACCATTCATGCATTTGTAAATGAAGCTCTTTGTTGTAAACTGCCGGAGACAAATATCGTCAGAAAAATATCATAAAATGGCATTTCAAATAGTTAACAATAACAGAACTATGCCGGATATATCTTCTATTAGACATGTTTACATTTCGCCAAACGCTTTGAAAAGATAAAGTAAGAATTTTTTGTTGTGGCTAAAATAAATCATTTTAGATTGCATTCGCTCTACATTCTTTCAATGGGCATGCAAAATATTTTTTCAAAATGGTTGTTACCTTTTTATTTGACTCAAAAGCACGAAATCGTAACGAAGTGCAATTTTTTAATAAATAAATTTATTTGCTGCATACTTTAAAAACAAAATAATGTTATACGATGCCAAAATAAGATAAATTTTAATAACCTCTAACAAAAATTATTATTCCACATTATCATAGCAAACTTTAAATATTTAACCATTCAGATTTTCAGCTTAAATTGCAGCAGCTGCAGATGAAAAATAAAAGGGTTTCTTTAAAATTTTCGCATATAAATTTAAATTCTAGGTGAAAACTTTGCGGTACAAGCCTTTTGTTTTTGTCATTTTTCTATATACATTAGAATAAATTTGCTTTTAGTTCAGCTAGTAGCAAATTGGCAAAGAACTTTAGTCTGTATGCTTGTGGTACTCTTTTTATCTACCTATTTGCTTATACATTAACTGTTGATTCTTTGTTATCAGGTATCCAATTTCATTATTTACTTTGTGTAATAATGAGCCTATTATTTAATGATTTTTATTTGTCATTTCCTTTAGCTCCAAATCAAATCCTTCTTTGAGAACCATATATGTACTATTCACTGGGAACGTTGCCTCCATAAAGTTTGTTGAGCTACATTTTTCATATCTGAGTTTTTCTTTGTTGTTTGTAAATTAATTGATTGATTGGGTGGTACAGCAGGTTCAAACTTATAAACTATATATATATATATATATATATATATATATATATATATATATATATATATATATATATATATATATATAATACATCTTCTCAACCAATAAGGCTTATTACGAGCCAGAGTCAAATGAAAACCTTAAAAGTGCCTTAAAAAATTTCCGAACGCAACCTTGCAGGTTGGCAGAAATACTATTTTTGGGATTTAGTAGGCTTTGCGACATATCATTGCAACAATTGAAAATGTTTACACAGTGGCAATTTAAACATGGCACTTCACTCTAAGACTTCACCAGGGAGGAGCAGCGTTCTGTTATTCGTTTCTTGCACAGTGAAAGGTGAAACCTATTGATATCCATCATGGAATGATGCTACAATAAGTTTCCTGTTTCTTTTTTTACACCTTTATTTTACATCAAATTTTAAATTATGTGTATTGTTTGTACACCTGCTCAGTTTGTCTTTTATTAGTGTTGTTCTGCTTACAAGCTTTTAGATTTTTTTTGTATACTTATTAGTAATTGAATTATAGTTTGTAGGATCATGTTTAAACTTCCTTCGTGCTTTGTCTATAAGATTTTTTTTTATCTTCTGACAGCCCACGAAGACCAAAGTCTAAGTACCATGTACCGTCGTGGGTGTACTGGGAAATCGACTCACACATCCAGAGCTGCAAACATCCGTAGGTATTTCACCAGCCTTTAAGAGGATGTGTGGGGTGGTACCACCTCGGTCGAGGAAGATGTAAATCTTCTGGCAATAAAGCTTATTTGACTTTGACTTTGACTATGGAAATATAAATGTGTCACTCTAACAAGTGGAGCAACAGGTTCAAAATCGGGTATGATTTCCGTAGCTGATGCATTTCGACCTAGCCCAGCAAACCGTGTTCTGTCGCCTGAATCGATTACGGCAGTTGAAGCCATGGTGAAAAAAAAATCGACGAAAATACTTCTCCCCTTCCAACTTACACACTATGTTTCCCAAATAAGATCTAACCTAGAGGACTGTTCCCACATCTGAGGAGCAGCATCACCTTCGACACTTAACATTCTTGATTCTATCCAAAAGAGAGCCATACGACCCGTTAATAACACAGGACCACAAATGGGAACCGTAAAAAGTCCTTTGGCGAGATTGATATCCTATATGTATTTTGGTGCGCTGATTACGAATCCGAGGTCCATATAACCCCAGCACGTCACGTTCAAGGTCATGTGAAGGTCAAATGCATATATTACGGAAAAACAGAAAATCTGACCACGGATTCGGAAAGAGCGGGAAATTTTACGTCCAAATATGTAGTTTTTATTTTCTCTAACATGACCCTCCAAGGTCATCTGGGGGTGAAATGACTCACCGATAGACCAAATTCTTATTTCCCATATAGGTACATCATCACAACTACAGACTTTTACGTACAACTTAGTCAGGTATCTTTAGGTTTTTTGACGCGCTGATTACGAATCCGAGGTCCATTATAATCCCAGCACGTCACTTTCAAGGTGATGATGTATATGGGAAATAAGAATTTGGTCTATCGGTGAGTCATTTCACCCCCAGATGACGTTGGAGGGTCATGTTGGAAAAACTAAAAACTACATATTTGGACGTAAAATTTCCCGCTCTTTCCGAATCCGTGGTCAGATTTTCTGTTTTTCTGTAATATATGCATTTGACCTTCAAATTACCGTGAACGTGACGTGCTGGGGTTATATGGACCTCGGATTCGTAATCAGGGCACCAAAATACATATAGGGTATCAATCTCGCCAAAGGACTTTTTCGGTTTCCATTTGTGGTCCTGTGTAATGAATCCCTTTACTATTCAGCTACATGTAAAAGCCAATACTTTTTCTCGCTCATTCATACCTAGGATCTGTAGATTATGGAATAATATGCCTGCATATGTTTTCCCTTTCCCTCCGAACCTCCAATCCTTTAAATCGATTACACAGACGCCTACGGTACGTTAGTATTTAGGTTTGGGTGGACAGTCTACGTGGGCTGTCTCAGATTAGAACAAATTACCTTTTTCTCGCTGCTTTTTTCCGAGTCCTGACTTAATAGCCCTTTATTTTTTTTTAACTACGTCTTCAATTGCCTTTTGAAATAAATGAACTGGCGTAGTTGCAATTTTTTTAGCTCTAATTTTCTTCGGAATTGCTTTCTAACCCTTAAGATTTTACTGTTCTTCTGATTATAAAAAAAGCTAATTTACATCCTTATGAAATGGTTAAAGTTAGATTTAAAGGATAAAAGTCATTTATTACTTACATTTAAATAGAATGTCAAACGAAAATGAGACACTTGATAATGATGCTATTGGTTTACGACTATTCAAAATAGATTTGTAATTTAGTTGTAAGTGTAGTCAAATAAAGACTGTATAGTATATACTGTGCTTGTAATGGTATGAATTAAAAGAAAAAATATGTTGTTTAAAATGAAACTTTAGCAGGAAGTCAAAAGTTAACTTTGTTTATTAGCCTCCAGTCAGCTGTGCTTTCTCAGCATTTTCAAACTAATCTTTAACTAAAAAGAATATTTCAAAATTTTAATCTGCAATGTGCATAAAAACATGCAAATTTTGTAACACATCTGGTTAGCTGATGCTAATTTCATTCAGAAATTTAAGATCTTTTTTATTTAATAGACAATCTTAAGCAGATTTACAACTGACAGGTGTGCTAAAATAGTAATTTATTTTTAAGAGATTTTAAAATTGTTTACGAATTTTTAAATTAATTTGAAACTCTTTATTTAGGATGGTTTAACGTAATGTGTACCCTAATCTTTTGTATCAGTCACTCTGTTTTTTGAGTTTTTTGAGATATTTTATCAATTTCTAATCTTGATAAAATAATTAATTATTATTTGCTTTGCTACATTGATATAAGAACAGGTCAATGTGAACATATTATATTACATATTATACGGAGTAAGTAAAGTGTTACAACGCGATATCTCGTGAAACGATTTAAAATATTTTTATGAAATTTTGGTAAGTTAATAGGGAAATGGGGTGGGGTATTTAAACACTTTTTTACACTTACCCCCATTCCCCCGCATGTAGGTACCAGACGGCTTGCTAGAGATGCTGGAATGAGTCAAAAATCAGTTGTGACCGTATTGCACTTGTACAATTTTCAACCATACCACCTTACACATCACCGAGAGGTATATGGGCAAGACTTTGAAAATCGAATTATATTTTGCAATTGGGTCACAAGACAAATTTGAGGAAATAACAGGTTCCTAATGAATATTATTTTTTCTGTCGAAGCTACTTTTAATAATTTTGGGCAGGTAGGAATTTAAGTTATCCCTTATCAGTAGAAATTTAGTTTATTTTTTTTGTTTGGTCGTTTTCTTTAGGTAAATAGACACAATATGCACTACTGTGCTTTGGAAAATCCACACTGGATGAGAACTATGCCAAATCAACATCCCTGATAAGTTAATGTCTGGTGTAGTATAATCGGGGGTAGAGTTATTGGTCCGCATTTCTTTGAAGGGCATTTAAATGGAGAAATGTCCACAGATTTTTTTAAGAAACCAATTACCCCAATTATTAAACCAAAACCTAAATCCTGACATGTGGTTTTAACAGGACGGAGCTCCACCACATTATGCCATACAGGCCCGTAATCATTTGAATGAAATATTAGAAAAGAGGTGGATTAGATGAGCTCGTGCGGTCAGCTGGCCTGCTAGGTCCCCGGATTTGATCCCCTTTGACTTTTTCTTGCGGGGTTTTATAAAGGCAAAGTGATGGCGACTACACCTATAAATTTAGATGACATGAAAGACCGAATCCGCTTTGCCTGCTTATTAGTGACACCTGAAATGATATAACCGATACCAAATTAATTTAGAAAATGTAAAAAACTGTTTTGCAGTTGAAGGGGGGCATTTCGAACAACTTCTCATGAATGACAGATGATAAATAAGTTGAAATTAAAGGATAAATATTTTTTTTTATTATATAACCTAATAAATCATATTTCCTTAACCGAAAGAGCAAATAAAAAGAAATTTGTACACGTACGTAGTTTTTTACATAGATTCAAATTTTATAAACAAAACTACATCATCCTATTTAAAATTCCAAATTTACCCCCACTGCTCAAGACATAGAGAGGGGTTAAATTTTAAAAATATGTTTAAATATGTCCTCTCATCTTCCTATTAACTGATCAAAGTTTCATGTACATATTTTAAACCGTTTCCGAGATATCGCCTTGTAACACTTTAAAAAGCTCATCCTGTATACCTACGTGTTACTTTATTTTATATTCAGATCATTACAATTAAAAGGTGCCACCCTGTACAACTCCGTTATTGGTATGTTGTGGTTGTTAACCTTCGGTTTCCTACAAAGCGGTACCGTAAAAAAGCGGGCGTATTTTGACAGCCGTTTTTGCCAGCGTAAAGTACGGCCGCTTTGACGGTGAACATTATTGTAAAGTAACGAAACGGTGTAATAAAATACGGTCGCTATGACGGTGCACTTCATTGTGAAAATTATGGAATATTATGTGCATATTTTCGCATTTTTTCCAACCTTGCTCCCGATACAACGGATAAGTTAATAGCATGTGCCTGTATTTTGCATAATATTTTACGTGAAGCAAAAGTGCTCGCTCCGAATCATGCTACTTTGGATGATCTTATGCCTCTACCAACGCAAAACTTAATTGATCTTGCCGAAAACAGTGCACGTGCCCGACACACGCCGCTTGAAATTCGTGATAAATTTAAGCTTTATTTCAAAATCGTTACTGTAGAGAACATTAAAAAGGGATTGTATATCTGTCGTTACAAAACAAAACGTAAACAGTAAATAAATAATACCCACCTGTTTTACGTAGTATTGTACCAATTTCATGCCATAAGCTTTGCTTCAGTTGCATCTTCTTGTACTCCGCAGACTTTACATTATATATACCGTCATGAGTTTTAACAAAGTCAATTAAAATTTCGTCTTGTTCACTGGACCAATTAATTAATTTGTTCAGCCATTATCAAATTCCATTCGCACAACACAATCTCTGCACAGGAGCACCGCTTAAAAACGTGCTGGCAATATCCCACCGTACCGAGCGGCCGCTTTCGAAAATACGGTGCAGTATTTGTATGAAGCGGTAGCGGCGAACGCTCTGAAGGAAAACACTCAGCTTTGCAAGCATGTGTACGTTTCTTTGTGACGTCACTTGCCGTCAAAGTACGCCCGCTTTTTTACGGTACCGCTTTGTAGGAAACCGAAGCTTTAGGGGAACACATTTTGACGTAAAATTGGATCCGTTCGCTGATACATCCTATCTCCACGTCAAGAATTTTAATGAGAACTGGTGTCAAGTAACGCTTCATTTGAAAGGTTTTTTACTTCTCTATTCATCCATGCATGATGCATGTGCATACTTTCTTTAAAAAATGAAAGTCAAGTGTTTTAATTAAACAAATTAAATTTTAATTATTTCTGATGTAATTAAAGGATACGGTAGATCTAATTAGCACAATTTTGCAGAAAAACGGTATTGTCAATCATGATGCCTACCTTCACAGTCTCCGTCCAAGCTTTTTTGACCATTTCTAGAGTACAACAAAAAATTATATGGGTAACCGTGAACTTCGTGGTGGTAAGTACAAAAATTTTACCTTCATTGTTTTTTCTATCATTTTTTTATAAGATAAGAGGAATATGAGCAACACTACGAACAAAGGCTCAAAAAGACTAGCATTCAAAACGGTACATTTTTTTAATGCTACGTTGGTTCGTTGGTGCTGCACTACTTAAGGTGCGTTTCCTATGGGGCGGCTGACGCTCGCGGCTGCCGCACAGCTTCTGACGCCTAGTACTGCTCATGTGACAATTTAATTTATCCGTTTCTTTTCGGGCGTCAGACGCAAGCGTCAACGTCAATGGATAAACTCACGATACACTTACAACGGTATGCTACGTTGTGACGTCACTTCGAGAAAAAATCTTAAATTGACTAGATGCTTGCACCCCTTGTACATAAGAACAGGTCATTTTATTGTTGGATACTGTGTTGAGTTGACGTTTATTAAAATATCATTGCCATATTTCATTTACTCAGGTAAGCCCATAGTCAATTTAAGATTTTTCTCGAAGTGACGTCACAACGTAGCATACCGTTGTAAGTGTATCGTGGATAAACTGGCGTCAGCAGACGCTGTGCGGCAGCCGCGAGCGTCAGACGCCCCATAGGAAACGCACCTTTACTCTTTTCGCACTTACGTACTCGTAACGCAGATTTGGCGATAGCGGGCCATTTAATATAATAATCCGTGCACTACACTGAGGGGCCTGGCGCCACCTAGTCTGTGCAAGTAGTGCCAACTACGGTAAGTCATTAGTTTTGTGTTTTTTACTTCGTATGTTGTACAGGTTGATCCTGTGTACCAAAATTTTTCATGTGTTACGAGAATTTTATAAGATTGGTACAAGACTCCACTTGTAACCGTCTGGCAACCCTGTATCTGCCATGCAGTCGTACTTTTGGTTGTTAGGGGGACATATTTTAACGTAAAATTTGGCCCTTTCGCTGTTACCTCCTACCTGCACGTTAAGAATTTTAAACAAATAGGGTTATAGAGTAACCCCCCATTTAAATGATCTATTAATTCTCTTTTCATCCATGCACATAATGCGCATACTTTCTTTAGAAAATAAGATTCAATTTGTTTAATTTGAAAAGTTAATTTTTAATTACTTCTAAACATAATAAAAACACCAAAATCAGGCTAAAATTGACCCATTGATTTTTAGGCAGATTTAATTTGTATAATTCAGCAGAAAAAAACCGGTATTGGTCAACAGACCCTATCCAAGCTTTTTTGTTCATTTATAGAGTACAACAAAAAATTGTTATAGATATCCGGTCCACACTTGTTGGGGTGTGTTATTCTATCCCTTTGCATAGCTCCTTCATGCAGTTGTACAATATGTGATCTGGTTTCCGTAGCATCACCCTAGTAGCTGTTACCTGTCGTATTTTGTTTTGCTCATTTTCTAGAGATGATATCTCAAATGGCATTGTCCAATAAGAAGACCTGTAACAGGTCTTAAATCATTATCTATCATCATGATTACAGGTCTTATATCAACATAAGCTTAACTTAGGGCCATGTTAGAATTGAAAGAAAAAATCTTTATACTTAAATCTTTATTCTTCTACTACCTATCCGGAGGAGAAGAAAACATATCTAACAGCCTTTTACGAGTAATTGAGTAAGAAAAATTGCGACATTTCCATTTGATAATCTAAAAGATTTTTTTTTGATATTATGTTAAAATGGATGCGTTTAAATAAAATATATTCCTTGAAGAGATACTGGCTGACAAAATACATGTTTTAAATATTTTAGCGTAACAAGGGTGACCTCTTGGAATCCTCATAAACTTGACAATTTTAGGATAGAAATAACGTCTATTAAAAAACTTTTTCAAAAAAAAAGATCAGCATGTGAGCCATACACTTTTAGATTTACATTTTTTGGCAAATAGTTAGATAATAATATATCTTTTAACTGTATAAATATCTGTACATAGGTAAGTGTTTATTCCTTGGGAGGGGAAAACGGTTTAGAAGTTTTAGGATATTTAGAACAGTGTCGTCCTTTTAACAAGACTACTTACTCTGTCACGGTTTGAAAAAATAAATGTGACCATCAACAACCAACAAGAAAAATAATATACTCACGTGACCAACATAAAATTGGACATAAGAGTTGACCATATTTCATCAAACAGTTATCTCTTTTCATCGGATGTTTAGGAAACAAGACGAAATTATACGTTTCAGAGTAATTGCTGGTAGGAGTGGTAGGTTTACCAAGGTCGGCATTTAACGTTATTCATAGTGTTACCTTTATCTCAGTTTCCTATTTTCTCTTATTATTTGAAGAATATTTAAAACTGGCATAATAATACCAAATAATAACAACTTTATATAAAAAAGTAACATTATATTGCAGTTTTCGTTTTTAAGTTAGCAGTATTTGCCAGAAAACTTTCATGTGCTAAAAAATTCTACATAATTGTTACATTTTTTAATCTCTTAATCAGTTGGTATCATATTATATTTGTTGCTTCTTATTAGTATATTTTATAATGTTAGTAATTGTTTCTGTCTTCCAAAAGATGGTACCTAATTTGCATCTGAAAAATATTAACAAATTTTAAACTTGTTTAATCTGTCATTTTAGTTAAAAGCAAGAAGTTGAGAATTCGGGCTTTAATAATGATGAAGCGGCAAAAAATGAACAACTAAACAAATCACTTTTATTTTGGTAAAAACACCTTTAACCACATATTTTGCAACATAATGAAGAAGCAGGAACAATTCTTATGCTCTAAAAACTCCCCCAAGGGCGTTATTCTCCATTTTATTTAAATTTAAAATGTAGAACACGCCGCTGCAGAAATAAAACACATATTCATTATTTCCAGTTAGGGCGACAAGTTCCTTTCCCCGATCGGGCTTTCGGATAACAAGACGGAAGAGACTTAGGATTGGCTCATTTGCGTGGCCCGCTTCTCTTGGGAAAAACAGTCGCGACTTTGCCTAAGCCGCCATTTAAACGAAATGGGGTTTGACATTTCTTACTTTGGGTTTTATCTTGCCAATGTATCAACCCCTTTTATACAACCAAGAAGGTAGTTCAAGGCATGTCATTATTTTAAATGTGTTTCGAGACCCGAGAATAATTTGCATACATGTTCGGTAAAAGATTGAATTGAATTTAATTAAAATCTAATCTCATTGTTTATCATTTAAATCTAAAATACACCGACTTCGGTCCACTAGTCACCAACAAAAAAATTTCGGTAATAAAAATAGCTCAGTCTCATACATTTTGACCTGCTCGTCACAAATCCGGCTGCCAAAATATTTGCCGAAGTCTGGTTTTCATGATACAGACAGTAACTTGTTCTTATAATGGTAATAAATATTTATCATTAGATAGGCATATCTAGACATATTGTAATCCCACCACAAACATACATGTAAAAAACAGGCCACGTTTTCGTCAGGACTGTGTGTTTTGTTATCTGAAAAAAATAACTGAAATGTAAAAATTATGCCAAGTTCCTTGTCTACACGTTAACACACAGTCCTGACGAGAACTTGGCCTGTTTTTGTACATGTATGTTCTTGGTGGGATTTCATACCTTTTTGTTCAGATACCAAATGATATTTATTTATTTGTATATGTGTATACACATGAACGGTATTTTTTCCAAACAAAAATGTTTAATAATGACTTTTTGTCGATGAGATTACATGCATTCCTGCTATTTCTGTTTGTTGCGATTATCATAAAATAGAGATATTTGAAAGTAAATCAGAAATTTAAAAAAAAAGAATTTGTTTCCGTCCGGAATCGAACCGGGGACCTTCCGCGTGTTAGACGAATGTTTTTTTCTTTGAAAATTCTTTATTTCATACATATATACATTTCAATCGTATTTCTACGACTCGTACACATAAAATACAATACATTTCACAATATATCACACTTACATATACGTATACCGACATTCAAAGTACGGACTCAACTTTCATTAAGCGCCCACCAAGAACAAAGCGACCACGAGTGGCCGGGGAGGATGGTAGCCCTGGGTAGTTTAAGACTGAGTGGCTTGATTACGTGAGACCTCCTCCGTGTTAACTTCGGAGTTTGTGAACAATTTCAAATCTGCTTCGAAAAGCTTAGAAGGATTTAAGGTGCATTTCAGCACGCGGCTGCCGCACAGCGTCTGTCGCAAACGATGTTTGACGCGTGCGTCTGACGCTCGAAAAGAAACGGATAAATTAAATTGCTACATGAGCAGTACTAGGCGTCAGACGCTGTGCGGCAGCCGCGAGCGTCAGCCGTCCCATAGGAAACGCACCTTAAAAGGGTTGTTTGGGTTAGAAAATTTGAAGGAAGGTTTTGCATTGATAACCACTACACCACATAATTTTCCAAAGCAGAAGTGCTACCTATTTCGTGTCAGATTGGATTTTCTGCGTTGGGTTTTTATTGATTTTTTATTTTTCTCGTAATTACTGCTTCCTTTTGGTAACCTTAACACCCCAGAAAAAATTCAGTCCTGTAACACAACTAGCCTCGAAGATAGAGGGGGATCGAAAAGTGCTCGAAATGGTTCGTGTAACTATAGCACAGTGCGCGCGGTCGGTTATGCAAGAACTTGGCCGGCGCACGCTTTGATTGGTTTGTCCCTGTCTACGGCAGTAGTAAAATCTAGTAAATGCATAAGTTATTTACCTGGTTTCGTCTTATTTCAACCGTCATCGTTTAGTGTCGTATGTATTAGTAAACTACATATATCAATATGCCGCGCGAGTATGTTAATAAACCAAGCAATTTTTGTTATATTTGTGGAGAAGTTACCTTTAAGAGCCAAAAATGAAATATAAGTCCTTTAATTAAGGAAGCCTATATATGAGTTGAATTTTGGATCTAAAGTTGGTGACCAAGATAAAAAAAATGGGCGACCCATATTTGCTGCAATTGAAAGAGGTCGATCCATGCCATTTGCTGTACCTATGGTTTGGAGGGAACCAAAAGACCATACATCTGATTGCTATTTTTGTCTCACACCTCCAATTAGGAAAGGTATTCCAATGAAGAATAAGGATAATTTGAGATACCCCAATATACCTTCTGCTATTCGCCCTGTGTCTCATAGTGATTCGGAAGAGGAATTAAATGGCATTGACGAAGAGCCCTCAACCTCTAAGGACCCAAACTTCCTTCCTGAACCTTGTGGAGCAAGGAACCACACAGAATAACTAACAAACTAACTAACAAATTGCGACCTGTCTTGTCAGCCTGATATGGCCCACTGCTGATCTAATAACTTTTTGATGGAAACAATATCAGCTTTTGCTGTCACCTGTGATTGCCAAATGTCGAGACGCTGAGTTTCATCATAAATTGAACAATAGTAAGCATTGTCTATGCCGTCGGTGGGTTTGTCCTTTGCCTTTTGAGTTTGTAATTTAACAATTAAAACGGTAAGTAGCATTTTCATTGCCTAATATTTTACAGGTTTTCAAACTTTAGTAGCACATTAAATTTCAAGGAAAATCCAGGTTTATTTGTATTATTCCAGTTACATAGATAGGCTATTCTATAGATTAATATGCATATTTTAGATTATTTTTTTATTTTAGTTCTTTGTAAAGTAATGCGGCATCTCTCTCTCTACCGAGAAGGATACAAGCCGCATATTTTGGGTGGGAGAGTTGCCATACATTGTGTTTTTGTGTTTAGACGAAAGTGATAGGCTAATAACCAGGTTTCTAGCACATTTAAAATTTAAAAAAGTATTAATGTTTTGGAGGTTTTTAATCCTCAGAAAATATCAGCGTAAGGCCAGCGCCAAACTAAAAGGAAAATGGACAGAAGAACAGTTAATTCCAGCTGTCAAAAAGGTTACCCTTTGTTAATATCAACAAATTCGTCTAGCATGTAAACTTCTAACTCATCAATAAGAACGCCAAATGTCCAAATATCTAAGGCTTTTACAAAGATTATGATTTAACATATCCGCATGTGCCATTGCTTTAAATTTGTTTTGGGACCTCACAAGTCTTTAGCTAAAATACTGCCGTCTATTTAATTAATATAGTATGTAATCTGTATGAGAATATTATATTACGATCACATATTGGAATTACCGGGAACGTGGAAGTCGATCTCGTAGCTGCACAAGCAGTTATAATTCCAGAAGTAAATATTATATGCAAAGTGAATCCTTGGTGGCTCAACTAGCAAAAATCAGTATCTCAATTTACAGAAATTGAAGAATATACACCAAGTCATGTCCTAAGCAAGACAAAACTGATATGAAAAACACATTGTGGGTTGACCAAACCTGAATTCCTAAATTCCTTTATGTAATTCTTGTGACATCAAGCAAATAATTAGATATACCTTGATCAATTATGCAACGTATCACTTGAAGAAAACACGTCATTATATAGACATTCTCGGAAGTTAGGCAAGAGCGTTTATTTTGGCAATTAGGGAAACCCAAATGAATCAGAGTTAGTCTAATGGTGATTATAAATAAAGTTACCGGAGTGACTGATTTCTTATGAATATTTGTAGAATAAAGGTTTTCTATATTGCCAGTAATGCCTGTACAACGGATCGATGAGTGCACTTCTTGTTAGAAACATAAAAGCAATCAAAACCGCTTGTACCAAGGCGATTCGGAATTGATAAATGAGTGTCAACCCTTAGTCACTAACCTGACTCTCACCACTAATTTTATTTACTTATAATATTACGTTTGCACGTGAACAAAAGGCTACATGACAAAGTAAACATTTGAACAGATACCGAAAAGTGCCAAAGAGCATTTAAAATTTAAGCGGCAATACCGCTATTGAGAAATATTTTAAGCAAATTTTGACAGTGAAAATAGCCGCCTTCAAAAATTAATTACAGGAAAAATTAAAACGAAAATATCTGAAACGACAACAAAATTAAAGCTGTTTTGTATTTCTTCTTCTAAACTTCTATAATGCTTTTTTAGTTGTTAGGTTTTATTGTGTGGACTACGTAACTACAATAAAACTATAATATAATTTTGTCTGTTTATATGATCATGTTTGTTTAATAATTCTGTAGCATCACAATACTAATCAAAACCAACAAAAATGCAATTCCTTTGGATATCGCATTGGTTGCAAGAATAACATTAACTGTAGCCATCAAGAGATGTAAAAAAAGTTATTATTGCAAACTGAAGACAATCTAAAATATTAAAATATCATCTACACCAAGTATTCGTTTCACGTGTAGAGGCTATTTTTCATCCTCATAAGTAACTGCCAGTTTTATACGCTTGTCACATAATACTAAGGGTTCATTTTGGTGTGCAATAAAATATTAAATTCACATTGTTCAAAATCCAATGTTTTGTCGAAATATACGGAGACCGACAAATTTTTCGCATACTCAGGAAAAAAATTAGTTAATAATTTTTGCAAAAAAACGCTCGAACCATGTTTAATTTTTATACCGCATTTTTTCCTGTATAATCTATACATACAGGGTAACACGGAAAACGTTATTACCTCATATAATAATATGATGGTTTACGTTATTTTAATGGAGACCCCTTTTTTATTAAATTTTTAAATCCACACACAATTCTAGACCGACTCGACATAACACCTTACCTAAATTCTTTTCGCAATATTGACCTTCGAAAATTGATTGACCTAGCAGCAAGACTTTGCTCGTCGTGTGTGCGACTATACAGTGCGGTCCTAAAGTTACCTCCCCCCCCCCCCCCATGATAATTCTTGCTACGGAAGGAATATTGAAATGAAATTTTGTAAGATTAAATATAAGGAATAAAATAATTTTCTTGACTAAAAAATTTTTAAATTATCTTTCGAAATGGCGACTAGACGCCATCTTGGTTAACTTTTTTAAATGGCAATAGGTGCCATGTGACACATCGTTTGAAAAGCATTTGGAAGTTCTATTCAACCTCCGAGCTTGAAAAGGAAATTTTTGCCTTGTCAAAATGGCGGCCATTTAAGTTTTAAAAATTTAAATGTTCGCTGTTTGGAAAATAAATGTATATTCGTTTTAAGCTCCGAATAAAAAAAAAGGTTTAAAGACTTCAAGTAGTGCAGAAATAATACTATCCTTTCTAAGTAAAATTTTTCAAAATGGCGACTCCCGTCATTTTAAATATTTTGTCTTTAATGGCAAGACGGACGAGTGACACATCGATTTAAAGGCCTCTGAAAGTTCTATTTGTTCCAAAGTTGGGAAATAATAAAATAAGTTTATTTTAAAATGGCGATCATTTATATTTTAAGCATGTAAATGGCTATTTGAAAAGTAAATGAACTTTTTTCTTTCTTAACTTGGGAACAAAGAACAAATAGAACTTTCAAAGGCCTTTAAAACGATGTGTCACTCGTCCCTCTTGCCATTAAAAGCAAAATATTTACAATGGCGGTAGTCGCCATTTTCAAAAATTTTACTTAGAATGGATAGTATTATTGCTGCATTACTTGGAGTCTTTAAGCCTTCTTTTTTATTCGGAGTTTAAAACGAATATACATTTATTTTCCAAACAGCGAACATTTAAATTTTTAAAATTTAAATGGCCACCATTTTGACAAAAAGCAAAATTTCTTTTTCAAACTCGGAGATTGAATAGAACTATCAAAGACCTTTCAAACGATGTGTCACATGACACCTATTGCCATTCAAAAAAGTTAACCAAGATGGCGTCTAGTCGCCATTTTGAAAGATAATTTAAAATATTTTAGTCGTACGTAACGCAAATACCCAAAGCATAAGAATTGTTTGCCCCATACTATAAACAAAAATCCGGGGAGGTGCGGCAAGGAGTCAAAGGTGTTTATAAACAGACAACGATCCGTTAATAAATATGCGCTAGTGGCAGTCTCAAAAGTTTTAATAATAAAAGCAAATAGGTAGATTGCGTTCAAAATAAGAAAGTCATTTACATATCTTTATGACTAACTTACTGAAAAATGAGCGGTTTAGTGTTAATTTTTTTGCAATTGTTTTTCATCGCTGTTTAAATCTCACTTGGGTAGGTAAACTTTTTTTGATAAAAACTAATTAAGGAACCATTTTTTTTGTTATGCCTAAAATTTCGCTATCATGAAGAAATCTAGAAGTCCAGCGGCGACATAGAGCTTAACCAAGACGAAAAGCAATCCGACCTCCACTCGGGTACGGTGACTCTGGTAACCAACGCAAATATTCTCGACCCACGACTTACGCAGTTGACAACTACAGCGCCGTGGGCCAGCGCATTTGCCATCTACTACAAGTATATTATGAAAATTCAATTAGGGGTTTGATTGATCAGGGCGGCTTTTAAAATATGTTTATCCCCTTCCTCATTCTCGCAAATTTCAAATTTTTACAATTATTACATATTTATTTTGCCTTTAAGCCTCCTGAAACAGTCTACACAACCTGCCATAGGATAAATTATACAAAGTATTATAGGAAAAGTGCTGGTGGATTATTAAGAGCTTAGTGTGCAATATATAATTTCTATAGCTCAGAATCAGCACCTCTAGTCTAATTTCCCATATTTTATTACAGAATTACTCCCCTAGAGTATAATGTCGATGAAAGCGGCTATACATAAAAAAAGAAATTATTTCATTATTTCTACACTCTTTTTCTGACCGAAACCCAAATCAGTTCCAAATCCTCAACCAATCATCTCCTGTTTCCAGGCTATGAACTTCTGTCATCTTTTCGTCTTCATGGTGGGGTATGTGCCTACGTTCGCAGCAGTCTTTCTTGCACCAGACTCCCGAACCTGGAATCAGGCTAGCCCGATATTCTCTGGCTAAAACTCGCCCTTAAATCTTCTACTAAATTTATCTGTTGCATCTATCGCTCCCCATCAGACAAATCCTACAATGAGTTCTTTGAGTCTCTCTCGGCAAAAATCGACCATCTCATCTCCGAATTTCCCTCCGCTGAAGTTATCGTCCTTGGCGACTTCAACGTCCATAGCAAGGAATGGTTAGGATCCACAAAAACTGACCCAGAAGGCAGAGCAGCAGAAAACTTCGCAATCAGCAACTCGCTCACCAATTTGATCAGAGAACCAACATACTTTCCCCGCGTTTCTACCCATAATGCAAATCCACTGGATCTTTTTCTTACCACCCATCCTGAGCCTTACTTAACATCTGTATGCACTCCCCTTGGTCGTTCAGATCATGGCCTCATTACCGTCTCTTGTCCCATACATCCCGAGTTTGCTGAAATCATGCCAGAACGCACGATCTGGCACGACAATTCTGCCGACTGGGATGGTCTTCGAAACTTCTTCTCTGCTTTCCCTTGGAACCCTGTCTGTTTTTCCACTCCCGATCCGTCCGAAATTTGCTCTCACATCACAGACATTATTCAAGCAGTTATTGAAGGTTTCATTCCACGTACCCGCAAGAAACCTAAACCCCACCATCAAAAGCCATGGTTCTCCAAGGGCTGTGACAAAGCCAGGCTCAAAAAAGCCCAAACTCACAAAAGGTATCTTCAAAATCCTACACCTGAAAATCGTCAAATTTTCACCGAGGCCAGAAATCAATACAACCAAACTATCTTAGAGTCCAAAAAATGCTTTTAACAACCGCATAAAAGATAAAGTGCTTTCCTGTCCCAACGGCGGCAAATCTTTCTGGTCACTTCCCAAAAACATTAGTCAGAACTTCTGTAGAAGCACTTTTCCTCCCCTGACCTCTGACAACGAAGTTATCTCCACCTCTAAAGGGAAAGCAGAACTATTCGCCAAACAATTCGCTGCCAATTCCACCCTGATCCCTCCCCCCAATTTCGCTCTTCCAACCGCTAAGTCTGTACCCCACAAAATGCCCGATATAATACTTAAGGTCAAACAAGTTCAAAAAATTCTTCTATCCCTTGATACCAAAAAGTCCTCTGGTCTGGATGGCATACCAGCAATTGTTCTAAAAAAATGCGCTCCAGAACTTGCACCCATCTTAACTCATCTTTTCCAGATCTCTTATGACAGGGGTATCTTCCCAGATGGCTGGAAGACTGCTCGTGTGCAGCCTGTCCCGAAGAAAGGTTCCAAGTCCCTTCCATCCAATTATAGACCTATCTCTCTTCTCTCCGTTGTCAGCAAAGTTATGGAGAAAGTAATCAACTTGCAAATTCTAAAATATCTAGAAAAACACAAAATCATCCATGACAGACAGTACGGATTTCGTCACCAAAGATCCACAGCTGATCTCCTTAGCTTTGTCACACATAACTGGAACAAGTCTCTTGAGTTTCATGGCGAATCTCAGATTGTTGCTCTCGATATTTCCAAGGCCTTTGACCAAGTATGGCATGCCGCACTCCTCAACAAACTACCTTCTTACGGTCTTCCTACCAAACTATGTACCTGGATCGGCAGCTTCCTCTCTAATCGGCGCATATCTGTTGTAGTTGACGGTCACTCATCTAAATTCCATCCTATCAATGCTGGTGTCCCCCAAGGTTCAGTCCTGGCACCAACCCTGTTTCTTCTTCACATTAATGACCTGCTCTCTTCAACTACTAATCCCAGCCACAGTTATGCTGACGATAGTACTCTTCACTCCAATGTTCATTTTTCCAGACAAGTTTCGAATCAGGAGTTGGATAATGGACGCAGATCTATGTACCTATCCCTTTCCCAAGATCTTCAATTAATCCTAGACTGGAGTGCCAAGAACCTTGTTCAGTTCAACGCCTCCAAAACCCAGTCTTGCTCCCTCTCACGCAAAAAATCTGGCAACACTTACCCCATCCACATGAATGGCCAAGCCCTACAAAACAACGAAACATTCGATCTCGTTGGCGTCGCTTTCGAACATGATCTCAGCTGGCACAAACACATTACTTCAGTAGCCACATCGGCAGCTAAAAAGCTTGGTTTTCTTTTTCGAGCCAGAAGATACTTCTCCCCTTCCAACTTATACACTCTCTATGTTTCCCAAATAAGACCTAACCTAGAGTACTGCTCCCACATCTGGGGAGCGGCATCACCTTCGACACTTAAGATCCTTGATTCTATCCAGGGGAGAGCCATTCGACTTATCAATGACCCAGCCCTCACGAGAAAGCTCCCTTCTCTCGCTCATCGCCGCGCTGTAGGGGATTTATCTCTTTTCTACCGCTACTTCCACGGATTTTGCTCTGAAGAACTAGCCGGTATTATTCCCCCCTTGAATGTTCCTAACAGAACAACAAGAGGCGCGTTACGTATGCATCCCTTTACTGCCCAGCTACAAAAGCCTAGAACAGACCACTTCTCTCGCTCATTCATACCTAGGGTCTCCAGATTATGGAACAAATTGCCTGCACACGTTTTCCCTTCCCGTCCCAACCTCCAATCCTTCAAATCCCGTGTCATTAGACTGCATTTCCCTTCTCTTCAGACACCCACGGTACGTTAGTACTTAGGCTTGAAGTCTACGTGGGATATCTTAGCTAAAAAAAAAAAAATGGTTCACATACGTATATAATTGTCGACCATACTAAGGTGGTCGTATGGCTTTAAAGTAGAAATAATTACCACAAAAAAAGCTAAATTTGTTGTATTTACTATGGTTTATTATCAGTAGGCCCTTTTCACATATTACTGGTTACTTACATTATAATAAAAGTAAGAAATTATTCCTAATCCAACCCACCTCCAAATGATTCTTTTTATGACTACATCCTACATACACTGCGTCCTACATGTAAATACCTAAATATATCATTGAGCATTCTAATTTAATTTATGTGATGGTTCTTTTTCTTCACAGCTGGGCTATGAACTGCTAAAAACCTGAGCGAATTCTGTAGCTATGAAAACTTGTGGATATTAATGTACGGATAGCCGTCATGGATAACAGTGCCTAAAAATAAAAATATTTTTTTCTCTGTGTGAATGTCACTAATTAATATACATGTAAATAAATGGAAATTAGTGCTTAGAAGCGGTTAGAAAATATTTTGCACACTTTTGTAATTACACTCAATTTGAAGCCCAAAGAAAGGGGTTTGATAAACGTTCCTATTAGTTCTGGTTTTCAAGACTGTTATTCTGTAAAATACTGTTTTTACTTATTAAATACATACTTGAGCCAAACTTTAACATTTCTCTATTAATTGTTTCAAATCTAAATTTAGTAAAAAATATTCGCATAAATTTGTCACAGTGACACTTCACTGAATATTTCTTTAGCTATTTTTCTACCCAACAGATAATATTTTATTGAAGTAATAGAATAATAATAACAAATTGGTTAGAAGAACTATTTACTTCTTTATTATTTATTTATTTATTTATTTACTAATTACTAAGGCTTCAGAGTCAGTTCAGTCATATATTGTCCCAATATATAAATTATTGTAGAAAACATAAATAGCAAACAAGTTATGTCCCTATTTTACAGAAATATAACAATCATGTATATTTGGCGTGAACAATACTTCCAAATATGTACTTCAACTTTACAGAAACCGCAGTTTTAGGACTCCTATTTCAGATTTTCTTCGGGTAAAATCTATACTCTGAATACTGGTTTATGTTTTCCCATTTTTCTAAAACTTAGATGACTGAATGACTAAGAGCTTTCTTTGGAAATCTAAAAAGTAATGTAATATTTGTTGTATAACTAAATTCGTTACATTGTGACAAATTCGAAGTGCAATACTTAGCTATTCCTCGAACAGGTGAAACCAACACCTTTTTAAAATTTTTTAATCGTGGTGAAAACATATTTGGTATTTAGCCAGCTTTCCTTGTACAGGAAACGCCAATGGAACATTATTGTTTACTTACCTTGAAATGATGGTACTCCACCTTTTGGGTCGCATTTGAGACAAACTTGTATGATATTAAATTTATTGAAGGGCTGGAATTTATAAATTTGTTTGCTGATGATACACTTTTATCTTTTAGTGGAGATAACTTAGAATGTGTTATGCATAATGTGTTATGCATAAAGCACAAAACGTAATTAATATCTTTAAAGATTATTTGAATATAAATAAATTAGCAGTAAATGTTTCCAAAACAAAAGCCATGGTGGTCACTACACAATTTAAGCTAAAACAAATTCAACCAGAGCAACTTAACTTGCACATTAATGGGGAGCCATTGCAATGGGTTAATGATATAAAATATTTGGGTTTCATGATTGATAGTACATTGAGTTTCAAAAGTCACTTTGATTATGTAAAGAAAAAGATATCAAAAAAACTATTCTTCTTTTCAAGAATATCAAGAAATATATCACTTTTTTCAAGAATAAATGTGTTTAGAACATTAATACAACCCCACTTCGACTATTGTGCTAGCCTCTTGTGTTTATTGGACCAGAACTCATGTCAGTCTTTGCAAGTCTTGTTTAATCGTGGTATGAGAGTGATATTGAGATGTAACAGATATGCGCCCATTCATCTGATGCTTGAATGTCTGAATTGGTTAACATTAAAGAAACGATGGTACTATCTCGCAATGACTTTTATATACAAAATAATTAGTGGTAACGCACCCATATACTTTAATGAATTTATTGTATATAATAATCAGATACATAACTATTCAACTAGAAGTAGTGCTCAACTATATGTGAGAAGAATTAGCTTAAAAAGGTCTATGAAGTCGCTGTTTCATAACGGTATAATAGAATATAATAGATTGCCCAAGGAGATCAAACAATCAACATCTATTGGACAGTTTAAATCAAGATTAATGCGATACATAAAAAGTTAGTTTCAAGCATAATTTAATTTTTCTTATATTTTGATGTCCTCATTTGTCTCTTGTCTTGTCTCGTGTGCCTGAGCGTGTCTAGTTGAGTGAGGGTGACCTAACCCTGCATTTTTGGTTGTATTTTATTATGTTTGTTTCATATTTGTAAGTGTTAGCGAACTAATTCCTTGTGAATTTTGTATTTTGACTGAATACTGTATTGACTTTAGATTAAACTATACATTTAGTACTCATTATATGACAGAAACAAATATTAAACAGGATATGTGAAGGTTTTAAAAAACTTAATAAGTAATAAAGCGGCAAAAAACACCGCCAACAAACAACAAATGACATGAATGACATGTGTCTGACGAAACCACAGAACAAAAGGTTTGTTAGGCAAAACTATTCTATTATAACCCAAGGATTACTTCAGACATCAGCTGATAATTTGTTACCTTCCTCTGCAAATAAATAAGATAACCGGTATCCGTTGGTTTTGGAGTTCACTTGATCACCGACTTTGGGTTCATCGATTCGTGGAGGACTAGTATTAAACAATATGTTACAACACAACAACTATTGTTACTAACATTTTCCGTCCCTCGTCTGGACATTTACTTTGTCTCTGTTACTTATCTTGATATGGTCGGCCTAAGCTATACAGTGACTTGCAATGCATTTTCCGATCCTACGCTTTTGGATTGTTTCTTTTGGAAATGTTTAGAATTTAAAGTATGCCACTCACTAGCCCACAAAATTTCTGGAATGTTTGGAAGAATTTGCAAGCAGGTTGACCTACTATTGTCTAGAAGTCACTGAAAAACTTGATAAAATACTTTTATTTAAATTTTTAATTGTATTTTTGCAATTAATAAGTTTATTCGCCTTTGATACTCAACTATGGGGTATGTTCTGTAAAGATAAATCAATATTGGGTAGATTTTAAAATGTAATAAAAATGGATTCCCTAGACGACAAAAACTATATAATGTATCTGGAATAGAGTATCTGACATAAATAATTAAAACACTCATGTTCTTATGTTCATTACATTTGACTTTTGCTCAAACAAAAGTAACTTTTAGAATGCATATTCACAAACTGTAAAACATACGCATGGATAACTGCTGTTTTGACAACGCTTTATGGAATAGCAAACAACTTCAACTTGTAATTGCCTCTGAGAAGTGTTCGAACACTGCAATTAGATTAATGTTCTTGTTAACTACTGGTAAATTAGCTAGTAATAACTCTGTTCCAGAGAAGAAGAGGCATGTAAAATTTCATATTTCATCGCGGAGAGCTACCTTAAGATAAATTAAATACAACACTCACTTTTGCAAAATAGGAATCAGTTATTCTGTTTAAATAATGAACTTTCGAATTTGAATTTTTGACAACAGTAACTCCTGGGTTCACTAAAAGGGTATAAGAGTTAATACTGATTAAAATTAAGATCGCTTAGAAGTTGATCAGTTGGGTTTTGACAAGTTTTGGTCGTGTTATTTTTAATATATCGTCATTTAAGCTTTACGAGTATAAGGTATTTTATTATATCTAAAGGTTGGTTTTCAAATGATTTTTGTTGTAAAGCTTGTTGTTAAAATGGATTTACTTTTATTATTGTGGAATATACGCACTTACACCCTTCTTTGTATTTTTGCAAAAAAACCTTATATAGTAAAAATTTATAGTACAAAGCTTAGTTGTCTTATTCCTTTACACTCGTCAAGTTAAAACCTTGATTGTCAAATTAGACTGGTCTGAGAAATAGTGAATCAGACGAGAATTTCACTAAAGCGCTCTTTGAACTGTACTTATGTTACTCGGGTTTGCTTAAAGATTTTAAAGATTGTGTTTTTCGTTTGTAACATCATAGTATCGCGACACGCCTGTTTTTCAAACGGAGAAATTAAATCTTAAATAAAAGGGATTGAAGAAATTTAAGAGAGGCGGCAAATGGTCAAATGGTTCCCGCAAACACTTATATGTTTATTTCGACACCTCCTTTCTTTGTAAAAGACCCTTGTTCAATGCTTAGTATACTTTGTTTGCTTTTTCAATCCTGTTACTGATTTTAATCCCATTTTTTCCTGCTTCTTCTAACGATACTCTTAGATATTGAAAACTTTCTAAAACTGTCCTATCGTTTCATTTTCTATTATTACATCTACTTCTTTTCTTTCTTTCGAGATTACCAATATTTTTATTTTAGATTTGTTCATCTTCATCCCTTTCCTAAACAGAGTTTCATTGCATATCTTCAGATTTTCTCTCAGATCGTTGTCATTGGCTGTTATTGCTGTAACGTCATCCGCGAAGGCGCATTCTCAGACTCTTCAAAATTTCTATAACCTATATAAAATGACTTCGTTCTTTTTTCAGTGTCTCTTATTATTTTATCCATGACAGTAATAATTAACAGTGGACGTAGACTGCCTCCTTGTCTGACACCCTCATTCGTGGTAAATGCCTCGGACACAGTGTTTTACTTACTACTCTGTTTCTAGTCTGTTTATACAAATACTTTGATATTCTTATTGATTTTCTTTTTACATTTCTGTTCGATGGTACAGGAAAACGTACCTGTCACAATATGTATATCTAAAATTTTACAAGAAATTTAATGGTCGCAGTAAAAGCAGTAAATTTGTTGTAATTTCGTAAAATTATTTTTCAGTGTAACCTGAACTACCCTCGAGAATCAGGAAATTATTTTAGAACGCCGTTGGCGCATTTGTAACAATAAATAATATAAAAAATTGAAGAGATACAGATATTGTTCATTATGAAAAATAAATATCATCCAATATTTTTTAAATTTTAAATCTATGATGCAAATTAAACAAATTACTTTCAAGCCAGTTAGTTTTAACCGAATGGCCTATATTTGGTGAAGCATATACCATCATATTATTATGTACATATTCATACAGCTGAAAAATATGTGGGTTTAGATAAATATTGGTCGTGTAGTTAAATTTTGTTTTAGGTGCATTTTTTAAAATTATTTTACCTGTCGATAGTATTATTTTCTAGAAATACAAATTTAAATAAAGAAAATTTAACTGTGGTGGTTCGTGGTATCTCAGTAGCCTGAGGAGTCAGTACTGGAACATTAAGGTTGTAACAACATTGTGAGAATTAACTAAGGAATGGAGACAACCCCTGTAAAAAAATAAAATTGTGAAAAAATGTATTAGGTATTGCTATAAACCCTATATGAAACACTATTCTTATGTTGATTTTTTATTGTTCTAAATTATTCTTGTTATCTGTTTTATGTTATATCAAGAATATCTTAAGTGTTAGAAAACTTCTATTTTTTAGACGTTTGTATTATACCAATGAAATGAAGTCTACTTGTCAGGGGTACATATATAAATACGTAAAATTGAGAATAAGTTCTCTAAGAACTTATTCTCAATTTTACGTATTTATGTTTGTATTATACATTAATTTTAATCATATAACAATACGGACAAAATTTTAAAGGCGATTCTTTAGCTACAAATAACAAGGAAAAGTGTCTATTTACATTGGTCTGGAAATGCTTCATTTTCGAGATAAAGGGTGGTAAAATTTTAAGTGTGTTTTGGATTTTCTTATTTATTTTCACGTTTCCAAAGATTTTTTATTCAAATTCTGCACATAAAACACATTTTGAAGTACCTTATTTGATAACAAACTTATAACCATTCGGAATAAACTACATAGTGATATTTTTCCGAGGTCACATTCATCAACTTAATTTAGTGAGATTAAAAAGACAATAAATCAAATTATTAACTCTAGCCTGGTGTAAGTCATATTTTGCCAAATATCATCTACACAGTTCAAGATATCAAAAATAAAAACAAATACTAAAAAGTTAGGGCTACATTTCCGACCACACCCATTTATTGCCTCCTTATCTGGATTAAGTCATATCGTAGTCATCGTCAAATTTAACAATTGTTCTTCTAGTAGTATTACAGCTACATCAGGAGTACCTCTTAGGACCTCTATTGTTTTTAATCTTTGATAATGATACCTATCAGTTCTTGTTTTCTGAATTCTGAATATTCAATGTACGCTGATTACTTACAAATTTATAAAAATATTTCCTCATTGCTGGACTGTACTTTGTTACAGAATGATCTTTTTAGATTTACACTTTATTGCAAACAAAACAGGCTTTTTCTTAATGCTGAAAAGTGTAACTACATAAGATTTTCAATGTTAAAAACAGCTTTTAATTTTAGTTTCATTTATTGTTTAAGTAATGATCCTTTAGAAAAAATAACTGTAAGAAACCTGGGAATTCTCTTGGACAGTAAATTAATTTTTTGTCCCCACCGTACATCGCGTTCGGAAACTACTGTGGATGCTGCAGATGTTTAGCCGCGCACATAAAAATTTCTAAAATTTATCGGGTAAGCATTTCACAATATTATATGAATTATCAATAATTTTCAGTTATAACTTGTTATAACTTATACGCATTTATTTATTCTCGGCAGGTACGCCTCTGGTTGGGTTGGATTGGAACACAAGTGGCTAGCTTTAGTAATGAAAGCAGATTACTGCTCTTAACAATACTCCTTATATTTATGCAATTGAACTTGTCTAAATATAAGAATTACAAAAACATGCCGTAAATTTAATGTCATTCTTTATTATGCTTATTTTTTCTACATTTTAGCTTTAACCTAAAAATCTTGAATATACTTCTAGAAGGGATAAAAGTAAAATCTTTCCCATAACACTTACGAGCAGAAACTTTCTCTAAAGTATGCCCATATAAGTCACTTTCATTTTTAAAGTGGGGTAATTTCTTTAGCGAACCTATATAAATCGTTTGCAGGCCTCCTCGCAAACACTAAACTTTGGCAACATTCTTACTGAAAATGTTCAAATAAATTAAAATGATTACAAAAAAGTATTATTTTAATTTATTTTATGTTACACACTTAACACGTAAAAGTCTACTTTTGTATTGAGTGTAAAGGACGACTGCAGTTTTGTCTTGTTCGTCGGGTACAAAAAACGAAACTATGTCTTAAAAAATATACATTAAGGCCGCTACATACGCTTAATGTTGCATATCCGTTTATTAAATTTGTGCAAATCTAAGTTGTAAGGTTTGACGGAAGTCGAAATAATTAGCTTGCAATTCAATCTTTTCTATCCATTTCGATTCAATTTTGCTATTAAAGTATGGCTCGGATCGCCGATCTAACATTTTTTAAACAGTAGAAAAAAAAAAGTAACTGTAAATGAATACAAAAACTGAATCCCAAATCGCAACTAAACACACACGTTCGAACTTGCTTGTACTCACACGAAAATTTCACGCAATTCCCGATTTCGTTCAAGCCAAACTTATGTTTGAACGAAGTATCAAAATCTGTCGATTTGGCAACACTAGAGATTTAAAATTTCCGGAAAAATTGAGTGCCGGTTTCTTTCCATAAAAATTTTAAAAATAGGAAAATTTCGAAAAATTTTAATTTTATTATAACCTAACTAGAAAAAGATCTTATAAACACTAAGTTCGCTTTTTGAAAAGTAAATATTGGGGAGAGGTGTTTAAAATGTTAAGACCATCGTAACAAATACCTAGTGCTCACGCACTATCAACAAATTTACTTAATGCCGAGTATGAACGCGTACAGATAGATCGGGATCAAAAGCTAATAGTTTATATAACAGATAGGTGGATAAAATATACTTGTGATGGTATTATTAATATTATTACACGCATTGCACGAATACACGCCCACACCATTATTTTACAAAATGATGCATAGAGGCACTGCAATAGAGACGGAAACATACATAAGTAACGAAGTCTTTTACTAATAATGCTTGAACATCAACAATTGCTCGAACATCTTATAGCAACTTTCTCAAGCATGTCGCTTATAGCAACCAGACGTCTACCTACCGGCTTCGGTCTGTTTCCAAGCAGCATGCTTTCGAAAGCTGTCATAAGATTTTTTCTGTTGTCGATGTCCTTAGGTTATTAAACAGAACGGTTTTTCATCCTAACTTACCAATGTCCTACCATTTTTTTTTATTTATACCTTCTGTCCATTTGGTTGATTTGGACTGATATATGAAAAATTTTCGAAAACACATACTTTGAAAGCACGTTTTTTCGAAAATATATGTTCTCCAAAACTTTCTCGATAATACAGTTACTCGAAAACTAGGGATGTCTTTAATTTTTTTTCCGAAACCAACTTTTCCAATTTTTTTTAACCACGTTTCGAGACTACATTTTTTTAAGAAACCATGTTTTCAGAAAGTACATTTTTTCTAACATTGTTTCGGAAAAGGCTTCGAATATTCATATTAAAAACACAGATTTTTGAAAGTAATTTACTGCAGAGTAACATAGCCGGCAAAAGGAAACGTAAACCTGATCGAACACAAAAAAGGTTAGTTTAGGTTAGTTCAGGATCTTTCCGCCATTTTTTCGATGACATTTCCTAAGCCAGTAGAGTTCATGATTTAAATTTAGAAAAACTGTTTCCTAAAAAATATATTTTCGTAGATTTTTGTGGCAACGGCTTTTCGAAACAAATTATTTGCGAGAAAGTAACGTGCCATACCCCTAGGGAACCTGATCAAACCCAAAAAATGTTCTTTTAGGTTTGTTCAGGATCTTCTATCATCTTTTTTTCATTAACGTTTTCCAAGCTGCTTGGGTTCATAATTTAATGTTTTAAATACTGTTTTATACTGTTTATTTTTTCGGAAAATGTAGCTGTTTTTAAAAAATTATTCTTTGAGACATTTTTGAAAAATTTCGTTACTCCCTGTCAGAAAAAGCTGTTGTTCGAAAAAAATTACTCTCAAACGATATGGTTTTTGAAAAACAACTCTTTGGTTATTTGTTTCCTTTAGAAGCCAAAACGAAACGGCGCAAATTTTGATAAGATCGCATTGAGATGTGCAGGGAATGATTTCAGAAACAATCTAAGAGCATGTAAATCAAAATTGCCAAAAAACGTTTGCAATTTTTATATTAATATTGATCTATTATTCATATTTTTGTGGTTTAATTCACTTCAAAGACCTTACATGGCCAGTGTTCGTTTTTGTTTAGAATATTTTGTAGAACATATCGGAATGGTTAGTGTTGATATTGCAACATTTATTTTTAATAAAATTCGCTATTGAAATCCGTTTTGCACAAGGCTTTGAGGGGGCGCCCCCTTCCCCACTCCCCTAAATCCACGCATGCCTACCATGACCACATACTCTCCAATAAAAGGAAAGTAATTTGGCGCCCTCCAAATCATTGTGCCCTCCCGCCTCTAAAGGCACGGCACGCCACTGCTGAGCACACCTAAACAAATATAAACACATGTGAGCAAACCTGCACATATTGGTCTTTTTGGGTTTGGTCGGGTTTGTGTAAATTTGCTCAGAGTTTTTTTATTTCTCCTCTATAACTAATCAAAGCGCACAGAGTGCACCAGGCCAAGTTCTCGCAAAACCGACCGCGCGCACTGTGCAATATTTACACGAACCATTTTGAGCACTTTTCGACCCCCTCTATCTTCGAGACTAGTTGCGTTACAGGACTGAATTTTTTCAAGGAGGTTAAGTTTACCAAAAAGAAGCAATATTCCAAATTTAATACGTCTAGGTGAAATAGTTTCCAAGATAGGAGTGTCCAAAAATCACAATTTAGGACAATCACTGACTCACTGTTACTGATAGATCATCATAAATCTAGGGCACTTCCAATCAAGCTAGAGCTTTGAAATTTGGAACATAGATAGTGTTTAAGGCGATAATTACGAGAAAAATCAAAAATCAATAAAAATCCAATATGGCGGAAAATCCAACATGACGGCGGATTTTGACACAAAATAGGTAGCGACTTCTGCTTTAGAAAGTTATGTGTGTACATAGTGTAGTGGTTATCACATCCGCCAAATACGCGGAAGGTCCCCGGTTCGATCCCGGTCGGAAACAGGATTATTTTAATTTCTGATTTATTTTCAAATACAAAACAAAAGAGCCGTTATTAAACATTTTTGCTTGGAGTATACACATATACTACTAATAAATAAATATCATTTGGTATCTGAACAAAAAGTTGCGAAATCCCACCAAAAACAAGCATGTAAAACAACAGGCCAAGTTCTCGTCAGGACTATGTGGTTTGTTATCTGAAAAAAAGAACTGAAATGTAAATATTATGTCAAGTTCCTTGCCTACACATTATTAGCATCAGTGTTTTGATAAGCACAGAAAAATATTGTGTGAATTGATACATCGACAGAGCAAACTTGGCAAGTTTTCATTAAGGAACTGAGCAATATTGAGACCCTTGAAAATTTGCCAAGTTTGGTCTGTGGATAACAAAACACACAATCCTGACGAGAACATGCATGTTTTTTGGTGGGATTGAGTTGTACGACGAATTGCTTAACGATCAATTGGTCTATACGACAAATTCACTACGATTAATTGCTTGAAGACTCATAGGTTGGTTTACGACGATATTTAGAATATGACATAAAGACCAAGGCACAAAACAACACAGCAATTTAGAATTTAAGAAAACAAACTCGAATTAAAACTGTACAAAAGCAGTGTTAGTAACTTTAAAAATACTAATTTTTGTGTTCAGCGACAAAGTATTAAGTTCAAAATTGTTCTTGTAAAAGTAGGACACCTTTAAAATGCTACAGCAGTCTCAGCACCAAGAAAATAAAAGTAACTTGTGAAGTTAGGATGTGATAGGGCATAGAAAGAGAGTAATTTTGTGTTGTTAGCTTGGGGAGTTTGCCAGATAAACAACAAGCTGTTAAATCTTACACCGCTTTATTCTCGCAATTAAATTATTTTGCAAAGAGTAAAAGCACGTAGTTAACCCTTTTTGGGTGTTTGCTTAATAAGAATGGATAGTTTTTCTAAGTCGTGCAAATATAATATATTTTTTATTATAAAGCATGTTTGTATTTATTTTATTTTTATCTTTCCCTAAAAACTTAACAAATTTTAGTGGAAACCAACACAATTTTGATTTAAAAAAATAGGTAACACTGCATATTGAATAAATCAAGTTATAAAATAAAATAAATAAAACACATTTTATTAGCATAATAATGCTTTTCATTACATATTTTTAGTTTCAAAATAATACTTTCTTCTTCATTCTTCTTTATACCATCCATAGTTTGTTTGATAAACCCACAAATCACAAACTTTTAAGTTGATTATTTTAAATTATAAATCCCCCTAAAATAGTATTCTTTAATAAAATTTTATTTTTTCTATTTCATATTATATTCAATAAACCCATTAAAAAATACTGAATTATGACTACTCATTAAATTGGTATTTTCGACAACAAAAGCATTTTTTCCTCTTGTATTTTAACTATGTATATTTGGAAAAGTTTAAAATAAATTATTAAAATATGCAGTAGTACATCCTTGTTTCATTTTATGGATTAAAACTAATACTTCATATTTTAAAAAATTATTAATATTCGTCCATTCCAGTTTTTTAAACATAATATATATTTTTGTATATTTATTTCATTCTAATATAATTTTCATGGGTCTGTTTTGTAAAACTTATAATCTGTTCTTATATTTTTGTGATTCCATGAATAAAATAGAATTACAAAAAGTACAATGTGAAAGAATAATTGTGTTATAAACTAATTTTCTTGTATTCACACTTAAATAATTTGAAACCCTTCCCACAACACCTATTTTTCTAGAAATTTTATTACAAATATAACTGATATGATTATTAAATTTTAATTCTCTATCTATTATTATTCCTAAATACTTAAAATTTTTCTACAATTTTTGTCTCCTCAACATTAATTTCAAAAGAATAATTATTTGCTATGTTTGAATTACATATTTTTTTTGATCCTAGAAGCATACTTTGGGATTTATGTACTAATATTTAGTTTCAATTTATTAACTTTCAACCACTCATTTACAGTTTTTAATTCCTTATTTATTTTATTCGTTAATGATAAACAATTATCATCATCAGCATAAATAATAGTCAATCTGCAAATAAGTGAAATTTACATATTTTAAAAACATCAAAAAGATCATTGATGCACAAAATAAACAATAATGGACCCAGTACACTTCCTTGGGGTACTCCTACATTAATAAACAATGCAGGAGAAATAATATTTTTACATTTTACAACTTGTTTCCGTCTAGATAAATAACTTTCAAACCACTGGAATACCCTATTCCTTATATATAGTTTTTCTAGAAGTCTCCATATATTTATTATTTTAAATGCCCGTTTTAAATCCAATGAGACTATACCAACTCTATTTCGATTTTCAATATTTTTCCATTCATTTAAATATATAGCTTATTCACAATTATATATTTTTCTATATCCCCATTGATAAATTGATAAAATATTATGATCGTTAATAAATTCTAGATATTTAAGGGTTTTCCACATTTTTTTAGAATCAAATTTATTTTCAAAGTTTTTTTTTAGTTTCCCTTACTAATTTAGTTACACTATTTCTAGCTTTTTTAAATTTAATCCAATCATCCCCTTTTTCGGTAAATTTTAATTTTTTGAGACAATTATTTCTATGTTTAATTAAATTTAATATTTCAGGAGTAAACGAAAAATTGTTACTTATTTTAGCTTCTTTTTTTGGCACATATGTATCAAATATTTTCTAAATATATTTTCTTAAAAATTTTGAATTTTATTATGAACATTTTCATTGAGAGTGTAATTAAAATTGAGTAGGTCATGTTTCAATTATTCTTGTTTTCTTAAAATTTGTCTAACATGAATCGTCCCTTGAAAGAAACAATTTTCAATTTCAACGTCAATCACACAATGATCAGTTGTGGTATTATCCACAATAAATGATTTAATACTTTTATCATTAGTTATAACCAAATCAATCAGTGGCACTTCTTTATGTTATATGAGTAGGATTATTTACTATTTGCCACAATCCAGCACCATTAATAATTTTTTAAAATTATTTGGTATGAAAATTATTATCCAACCAATTTATGTTAAAATCCATCAAAAAAATAACTGGATTTAAAAAAAAACTCCATAATTATTAATCCAAATTTCAGGAAAACTCGTATTTTGTATTTTCACATTACACACTAGAGATAAATAAATATTTGTATTTTACTTTCAAATCGGGTCCTAATTGGTCCCTGTTATGCAAAAAGCAACCAACCCTCAAAACGTAGATTACCAGTTAATTGCTTTTAATTATTTTCATAATTATTTTAATTTTTGATAGGTAATTATTTTCAAAACTAAAACTTTGGACGCCTTTGGAGAAAGTATTTTGAACCGAAAAATAATTTAAAACAGTTCGTTGTTTTTTTTAAAGTTTAGTTAGTGAGAGCTAAGTTATAAAATTTTAAAATTTTATATGTATTTCTAAAAAAGGGATACATAATTATTGCTTTGGTGATATGAACCATAAAAATCCCAAATTATCAATAATACAGTTAAAAAATAAAATGGAGTGCGGAATTTGGCTACCTTACCGTAATTGTCAACTTTACAAGCTCGTTAAATAATGCGCTATTGTCATAAAATCTTTTTTTAACTTTTTCAAGTAAATGAATTATTTTATTTGCAAAATTTCCTTTAGACGCTGCGAAGTTACTTATAAGCTAAAAGCTTTAACTCTTTAAATATTAATAAGCTTCTGCAAAACGCGGTGTCGATTTAGTCATGAATTTATGAGTAACAGGAAACTTTCCTAAAGGCGCTTTAAACGTTTAAAATTTTATTAAAAGGTACCCCTCGTTATAACTTATACAGTTACAGTGTGTCCCACTTAAAATAGAAACACCTAAATATCATGATTATTTGTTTACTGCATTAATTTAATTTTGGTACATCGTGTAGGTCCATTAGGTGAACATTTTTCTATAATAAAGTTGTTGATACACGGTGTATTTCTTACTTTTCTCTTTTCTTGCATATTAAAAAAATCTGAAAACTTGCTCAATTGGGATGTATATTTTTCTATTTTTATCACTTGTTATAGTTAGAGGATTCTAAGCTAAGTGGACATGGGGGGGGGAGGCAAAAAGTATTTTTGTTAATCGTAACGGAGTCAAGCACGCTTCGACTCCCTGTAGCTTTCTTAGCAATATGACGTTTAAAATCAAGGCAGTGTTGCTGAAGAGATTGTTAACAATATTGTCGCGCCCTGATGACATTAAGTACATCTTCTTGAGTTACGACAACAAAAATCATTGTTGAAATATTTTTATTTATTGTACATTTTTTAGTGTCTTATTGCTAAAAGATTATTCAAATTTATTTGGCAAATTAATTAAAAAATCATCAAAATATCTTACCATATGTGTATCATCTCTTACGATCCCCTCATCAGTTTGAAGCTCCGTTATTTATACTTTTCTTTTTCTAGTATTTTGCTCATTGTTAACTATATTCCATAGTGCCTTACTTTTGTTATCAACATGTATATAAATATTATCATAATATAATCTTTTGACTGTATCAATAGTTTTATAATATACGTTTGTATACTTTTTATAAAACACTTTATCAAAATGACTACCAGTTTCTATTTTTCTTCGAAATAAATCCTTAAGAGTTTGCGTGGATTTTCTAACTCCGAAGGTCATCCATGGCTCCGTGTGACACTTATAAGTTCTAACCTTTTGTGGAGGAAAACACAAATAAAAGAAATATAATACCAGTTCCAATAAATTTTTCAAATGCTTTGTTAACATCACCTACGCTATAGACGTCAATAAAAGTTTCGTTTTTTAAATGCCATACAAAAGTTTTATAGCTATTACAACTAAATCACCTATAATAATCATCCCTACTTTTACCTACTTCTAATGATAACCGAAATACCTGTGCCGAGTGATCCGAAAGATCATTATCTTACACCTGATCTGAGCCAGATCCAAGCTTGTGCACACATAGTCAATACGCCCTTTATAAACAACATTCTAGCCTCGTGATCGGCAATGTACGCAACGCTATTGGACGACCTGCCGCAGCTTTTGCTTATGTCGGGCGCATTTTAAATGTGAATAGAGTATAAGAGGAATAGTTGCATTTGGTCTAATGTTGTTCAACTATATTAGTCAGGGTTGCGCAAAATTGAAATTTCAATTTAAAAAAATGGATAACCATTTTGTATCCTATTTTCTTTACGTAAAGCTGAGTTCAGACCAAAGGAGCGAGCAGGAGCGAGCGACAGGAAACATTCATTCAAATTCGCTCGTGATTGCAGGAAGCTGTCTGATTTGTTCTTCCAGTTAGTCCATTTATTAGATTGTTAATGTCATAAGATAGCAATAAGTCATGCAGTACGCCCCTTGCATTGTCCTTTGTGTGCCAGTTAATGTTCATGTCCCTACATAATATTATAATGATAAATAAAATGATAGAGCCTTGGTTTGACATCTAGTGGAGGAATCTGCTCATCCTTTGATGATGACGATTTTAGGATCGGTATTGTTTTTTGGATATTATATAGGTACTCATAATGCCATTTTCGTGATCGCTGTGATTCCATCAATATCTCCCTCGTATCAATCTTACGATATCTGAAGCCCATTTCTGACAAAATTCTCCACAGGCTTGTGATGCTACAGCTTATGGACGTGAGTCGTTTTTTCAGTGTGTAATGTAGGCACAAGTTGTTCTTCATACATTGTGTAGACTTTTCGTCGAATCAAGTCTTTGTCGCCTTCGTCGAAACATTTTGAAGAACCGGAATCTTTGCGCTTTTTTCTTGATCTAATCGGATTTGATACGATTTTTCTCACTGTAGTCAAAGGTATCTTACTTAAACTATACACGTTTCAGCCGCAGCGGCACTAATATTAAGCTCCCTGTTGACCAAAGAATTGTATTACGTTGTTCACAATTTCCCTAGCATCGGCAGGTAAATGTTTTTTCTTCAGTGTAACACTAGCATAAGTAGGGAGTGTCTCCGGTTGTGGGACGTATCCGGTATCCGGTTGTGGGACACCCTTTAGTATTTTTAACAGAAAGCAAAGATTTGAGTAGTGACACACTTGTAATTTGACAATACTCAGTTATTTTGCTAACACTGAAGTGAATACACGCATTTGTTTGCTTGCTGTGAGCATTGAAAAAAAAAATCGAAAAAACTCAACACACAGCAACTTTTGAATTTTGTGAGAGTGCGATAAAGTGAAGTGAATTACTTTAAAACGGTAACTATTATGCATATTTATGCAGTATTTTCATTGTATTTTGTGAGGAAACATAAATTTCTGGCAAAGTATGGTCACCATACAATTTTGCCAGTCACTTTCGAAATGGCTACCATTCCCAGTTGTGGGACACCTTGTTTTTTTTACATTTAAAGTATGCGTTTGACTTACAAACAGTCAAATATCATCGGTTTCGTCACCACATCATATTTTAATTGTGTTTTCTTGCATTTTTACACATTTTTAGCCATGTCAACCCCAGGATTGGATGATGAAGAAGATGATGACTAACATGAAAAAAGTGCCATGTCCTGTTGTTTTTTGTGCCATTGAAGGCTTCTAAAATAAATAAATTTTGTTAGTTTTGGTATTCTTGGTGGTTTTTCTATATATTTTCCCATTTTTAGTGGATTTTTTAAGGTGTCCCACAACCGGTTACAAATTTTTTTAGGCAAAAAATTAACCCTTCATACAATTGGTCGTAAAATTTTTCTGGTTGACTAAATCAATATAGTTCCTTCAGCAAACATTCAGCTTATTTGATACGCTTTCCACAGCTATGCATATGGTCACATAATTGTAACACGATCAAAAGTTATGGGCCGAAAACCTAATGTGTCCCACAACCGGAGACACTCCCCAACTATCAACGTTTTCCCATGGACGCCACATAATGCTGATATCTCGTAAGTATGTTGTAATACAACTGAAGTTTTCACGTGCGATATAAAGACTGACTTATTTGCCTCAATTTTCGAAATCATGAAATACATACTTACCGAAAACAGGTACAAAAAGTCGGTCAACAAGTAAAGTAAATTTTATTTAAGTCTACCTGCAACAGAGGAAGTTTTAGATATTTTTATTTTTAAAATGCGAATTATTACAATGCGGCCCCGTCGACTTATACTGAAAATTCCAGGGTATACACAATGGAGTCGACCAGGTAGTTTTATTGCAGTTAATAAGTTATAGCCAGATATCCTGAAAATAAGTTTACAACAGAAGATAACGCGTTTTGAGCTACCTCTTCAGTATCACTTGTGGTCCCGGAATCGGACATTTTCAATATTTTTAAAAGAAGAAATTTAATTTGTGACGCGACACTTCTTTACAAATAAAACTTCAAAACTACATCATGACAGCCCAGACAACAAACTGTCTACTAGGTACTTACTATATAGATGAAATAAAAAAAATTCGTCTGAGCCTACTTGGATGTTTTGATACTATAAATAAAATTAAGAATTTTATTTACATATTTTGTCAAAAATTAGAAATAAATTTTGTATGAATGAATGAATTGAATAATAGGAAATGCAATTTCGTTTAACTCGTATAATTTTGAGGGATCTCGCTTCGCTCGTCCCTCAAACGTTACATTGGTTAAACAAAGTAAAGCATTGCCTAACTGGTCACGGTGGTTACATAAATAGCTATTATTTTCTCCTTCCCCTTTACTGTTTAGAACTATTTTTTACAAATGCAATTTTACCTTAATTAGTCAGTTAAAATAACTTTGACGGCATTTAATCGAATAGAACGTAAAATCGCATTTTAAGGAATCCTTGGTTCGACAACCTACACCCAAAGTTTTTAATTAAAAAGGTTTATTGAAAAAGTTTGCATGTTTTTCGAACGATGAAAAGCCGGAAACAATCAATAAGTCTGAAAATCACTTTAATTAAAGATATTGTTTTAAAACTCCGTCTACGCCATTCAATCAGTGAGGTATTGATGGTAGGAAATCTGTGAAAATATTTTTTTAGTAATTCTTCTTATAAAAACTTTCTTTTGGTAACTTTAAATCAAAAAAGAAGTAATGAGGGGTTTTAGAGCTAACGAGCCTGTGTCTGAGAAATAATATATAAATTGCGAAAGAATCATCACTCAGCAGCAAATGCATGTCGCGCACAATGTACCGTTTTCATTAGTGTTTACCAATTTGACTAAAACTATTTTTAAAATAAAAATAGGCATGGACATCCTTGCTTCACAATTTATACATTTTTTATTGGTGGATATTTTTTTTAAATTGGCCAATATCCTTTTCTGTAAAGCCACCACAAGAAAAATTTTTCAAGGTACCTTATATCACATAAATGGAGGGTACTTCACACACAGACAAAAAAACTTTTCGCTGCCAAGCATATTTTTTTCGAGTACTAGGTACATTGATTTGACGTAGGTATCTATATACTTATTTCGTATAAGCAAAAATACTTTTTTAAAACTGTGCACCAACTTTGCGCTGAATCTTCTTTCTTCTTCGAAATTATCAGTTTGGTGCAAGAATATAATCTTGAACCAAGATATATTTTTCTTAAACCAAGATATTTGACAAAGCTTACTACAATAATTTTTATTCTTGGGCCAAACAAGTAGAGCTCAAAAATACGCTGCCGACCATATACGTCAGAAATGTAAATATGTAACTGCATGTAAGTGATGATAACATGCATTATACTAAGAAAAATACTTATCCAGTAACTAGGATTATTATGTTCGCCGCGGTGAAAGAATGTGTTTATATACGAAAAACGACCGTTCGACATCTAACGATATAATATTTGCATACTTAAAATAGTTCTTGAATCACTGATCTGTAAAAACATTAGTGTTAAAAATCTGTCTTAGTCTAGCCAAATCTGGATTATTTTTGTAGCACACTATTAAATTTTTCTCTAATAAGGACAAGTTTTTCGTCACCTAAAGTTTGTAGTACTTCTTGTACGTTATCTAATATTTGTAGTGATGGCGTTGGTTATTTTTTGGTAGTTATTAAAAATAGTTTGTAGATCAATTTCCACTTGAGGATCTTGAAATTTTAACTGACTGATCGAAGCAGCTTCTTTCGTGTTAAATTGTAAGACAAGTGACTGTCCTTGCTGAAAATACTGACTTTCAACCATGTTCATACCTGGGTAACAGGAGCGAATTTTGTATTGTATTGTATTGAATGATTTCTGCTACAAGATGTAGTGCATGTAGATAAACATGTAGTATATGAGGGCACACTTGTTTCAGTATACAGGCCGCACAGTAACAAACATTAGCATTTTGTTTGCTGAAATTTGAAATTTTTGTAGGGTGGTTAATATCAAATCTTTTATGGCTTCGCCAGTACAGTTGTGAAGTCTTTTACTGGCTAGTAAATAGGGAACTAAAGGTTTACGTAGATCAAATATTCGAGCTACAACATTGACCACTGAGTTTTTCTTTAAATCTGTTGATTCATCTGTAGCCACACTTTTTTACCCTTCACTTCACGCCGAATTTTATTCTATAGTCTTTCACGCACACTTGGTATATAATTGCGTAACATTTCGTCAGACGACAATGTCCAATCGGGATTATATTTTTTCCAAAACGTACGAAACGGTCGGTCATTTCTCGAGAGTATAAAATGGTATATTACAAGAACACATTATAAATATTAAATTTCCTGCAAACTCAGTATAGGGTTTGCAGCCGCTTTTTTCAAATTTATGCATTTCACTATTAGCATACCGTTCCAGTGAGATCTTTTCCAACATAATAACACCACACCACACTAAACACCACAGATGAGTCACATCATGTTTTAGGTCCGTAAATGAAAAAAATAAATCTCCGAACATTATGCGCTAGCAAATTGTTTTTACGCACTTGTACTTTACTCATACTCACGCCCCAACGTCGTCCTCACAATAAACATCGCGGCGTACTGTACCTGCATTACATCAATCGACTCCCGGTCCCGTTTGCCAACCGTCGAACCAATTTCAAAATACTCCTTGCACATCGTGCCCGGTGCTCCTCTCCGCTCGACGATCATGGTTGTGTAAGTTTTTGGAGTTCTACAAATAAGCTGCAAATTTGTAAAAAAGTGATTTCTTTAAAAGAACAGGTAGGTAGTATAACTCCTCTTGTATTTCTTCAAGGCCAGTTAAATTCCCGAAAATACATTCATGATGTTCTGGAACCATTTTCTATACCGTACATTCGAGGGCTAAACAATGTCACGTTCCAACAAGACAACGCCCATCCACATATTGGAACGGTTACATTGCAGTTCCTTCAAGAGGCCAACATCAATATTCTCCCATGGTCCGCACGCTCGCCCGATCTTTCGCCCATCGAACAGGTCTGGAATAAAGAGTGGGAACCCTCCAATGAACTGAGTGATGCTCTACAAGTTGCTTGGGATAAAATTCCTCAGGACTCCATAGATCACCTTATTAGAAGCATTCCCAGATGAACCGTAGAATGTATTCATTTAAATGGAGGGAAGACCCATTACTGAATTTGGACTCTATAGGATTGCAGCGTTCTGGGGTTAAATTAATAAATTTAAGGACGCTACAAGCGCGGCAGCTTTCATCAAGAGTATTTATGGGCCGTAGGTTTTTAATTTTCCCTTTTCCTTTTCTTTGCTTAAGTTTTCCTAGGCAATAGGGCGCCACTGAGTTTTTATTAAAGACGTAAACTTGCAGCTTAGTAAACTCAGAACCAGAAGATTTTGATAAAATATTACTAAACTCTTGATGAATGAATGAATGAATCATGATTTTTCCGTACGCCCTGTAAAAAAAGTAATGCGACAAAGATAGCTTACCAAATCAGCTTTACAAACCCAATATTCATATAAATTTGAAAAAGGGGAAAATTATGTAATGTAATATCATCAATATTTATATTTATTTTTATATATTCATCAGGGAACAAAAGAACTGTATACAGCGATGTTTAAGACAAGGGGAATTATGTAATGTAATAATAAAATTTTGATACTAAGTTTAATAGACATACATCAGTAACCAATTAAACTGCATTCTGGTCTTACCCAGAGACAGGAAGGAGTAAGTACCATCGTAGCACACGAAACTGAATGCTTCAGTTACAGGAGGACGATCCTGATAGGGGAGGAAAGCTCATAAAAGCCACCTTACTGGACTGCGTCTACAGCTAGGCTAGACGTGGATCAGCATGGTCCCAAAGTTTGATCCCTCAAAATGCGTGGCCGAAACCATATACGGGGAATTGTATCTGGCACAAAACATCCCTCAGAATATGTGGCGGAAAACACATACGGGGAATAATATCTGGCACGAAACATCCCTCAGAATGCGTGGTGAAAAACCATATACGAGGAATTATATCCGGCACGAAACATCTCTTCAAGGTGCATCGAAACTAGTGTTGTAAATATCCGTATTCATTAGATATCCGAATCATACGGAATCGGAATCAGCTAATATCCGTATCCATTATCCGAATACGAATCCATTTCTTGACCCGCGCGAAAGCGGTTACAGATCATGTATACGTATGCATGCAACAGACTAAATCATTTTTCTATCCGGATACACGGCTATAGTAGGTAGGTCGATGCGGTATCGGTATCATACCATTCGAAGTCGAAGTTTAGGGATAAGAAGGCACCGCGACGCGCCGTTCTCGTTTGAATTCGGTTCGGGTGAGGCGGGACTAGTTTAACCAATGGGTCTCATCTCATATGATACCCGTTACCCCGATAACTATGCCATCTTTTTTTAGGAAATGTCATTAGAAAGAGAAAGCACAATATCAAATATGCCAAATCGCAGACCGTGTTGTTCGCTTACACTCGATTCCGATTCCGTTTTCTCTTTGCACTTTACATTAGTAACCACCCGATGCGAATTTATTTTGATTCCGAATCCGTATTCAAGTTCTCGGCCGGTTCCGGATAATCCGGATTCTTTTAATATTCGGATCCAACGGATTTTTGGATACGTATCCTTACATCACTAATCGAAACTACTCCTCTGCCGGAAATATGTCTGGAATACAACAGTACAAATCACACTACGAACTTCAGGAACAATAAAAAGTTGCTTACCTCATAACCATTGGAGAGTTACCACAACAAAAACGACCATCGGCCATATTGCGACTCTTGCCACAATCACGAACTAAAAGATGTAATGATCTACGAAAAACGAGGTTTATAGCAAACGGCCCTCTCTTTCCTAGACTGCTTGGCCAAGACTCTCTCCAAAACCCTCTTCTCTCTTCTTATATTTACCCCAAAATGTCCTGCTAACAACACGTTGCCTATCTCAATAGGAACTTCATCTGTCACGTTTGACCAATCAAAATATTCGACATCGGCCCGAATGTACGCCGTGCAAAACTCGGCTTTGACATTTATTTTGTCATTCTCAAACGTTAACACGACGTTTAGAAAAGACAATCCTCGTAGAAATGAGAAGAAAACAAACGGAAAACTATCTGTACCTGCAGACACTGTAGCCTTAGTGACAATATTGGAAAATCAAGGTATTTGCATCCTTAATTAGAATTAATAATCAGTTATTAATTAGTATTTTATTTTAGCATAAAAATATTCAAAAACCTACTGAATAAAACTAAAAACGGGAGAAACGTACTACAAGAAAAGGAATCTTTACCAGGAGCAGTCGTTACGTAGTTCTTAAAGTACTAACAATGCTAAAGATAACATTCCTAAGAAATGCTAAAGTAAACAACGAAAGTGTAAGTTGTTTAACTTTTAGGGTGAAGTAACTCAAATGCAGAAATAAAATTAAAAACATTCTGGACCCACACAATACTGTGTACAGTGGGTCGAACTGTATAGAATACAAAAATGATACCAAAATGCATAATATATATCCTTGTAAACATGAATGATTGATACTTCTGTTAGAAATTAATAATTTAATAAAATAAAATTTTATGAGATACTTCGTGCTTGCCTAAGAGTGGTCATGTCAATTTTTTTTAAATAACTCACCATTTTCTCAAAATGTACTCTATTTTTAATTTAGAAAACAATGTAGCATTGCAAATGCTACAGGATGCGATTTTTTCAATAAAAATGTTATTAATTGTTATTTTTAGCAACACAAACACATGTAGAAAATTTGGTTAAAAGTATACACTCTACTAGGTGATGCGCTTTTTTGTCATATAGTATATTTAATATTTTTAAATAGCTTTGATAATTAATTCCGAAAAAAGATGAAAATATTAGTTTTTCGTCAGTTTTTGATACGTTGACATACGATGGCTTATGAATTAATTTTAAAGATAATGCAATTATCTACAAATAAAAAAAAAAACCTCTTTATCTACTTCTGTTCAAAAGATATAGGTATAATAGATGGGGAAAAAATTCGAACAAAAAATTATGTAATCAGAATGTGATATATCTCAACAATTATAAATTTTAGTTAAAACTATTCATCATTTTCAAAAAGTTGACTCAATTTCAAACAAAATAAAAAAAATTACCAAAGATAATAAAATCGTCTATATAAAAGGACAAAATGATACACTGAAAGTAATTCATTTAAAGGAAATTAAATTAAAAGGAATCAATTTCATATTTTCATTAAAATTAAATAAGTGAAACTCGAAAAAAATCTAATAATACAGATCTGATATTAAATGCATTTCGTTATAGAGCTCTACGCCATTGGCACTGGCACTGTCAGTCGCGTTGGCGAGGACATACAGTTCCCGACGATCCTATCTTTGGTTTTATTCCAATTAAAAGATGTTTTTTTTATTTTGCTTGAAATTGAGTTACCTTTCTGGAAAATGATGACATTTTTAACCATAACTTATAATTGAGATATATCACAACATTCTGATGTTTTAATTTTTCAATCTTCTATTACCTACATATATCTTCTGAACCAATTTTTTTCTACTTGTAGATAATTGTATTGCCTTTAAAAAGGAATTCATAAACCATCGTATTTGAATGTGCCATTTAAGAGATAGGTACCAAAAACTAACGAAAAGTGTTTTATCTGTTTTCCGGATTATCAAAGCTATTAAAAAATATTAAATATTTCCACTAAAAAGATATCGCTTTAAGGACTTGAAGGAAGGCTATACGAGTCAAAAGATTTTGATACTACTCTTTTTCATAAAATAAAGCCGCTTAACCTAAAAAAATATTAATAAAATCAAGTGTTCTTTTCAAACTATTGATCTAGGATTTTCATTTTGAGCTTAAATTACTTAGGCCACACCACCTTAACAAAACCGCTAAAAAAATGGAAGTGAGAAGACCTTTGGAATAAACTCAGTTTAGTATTCTTCGTTAGCATTTTTATTTTAATTCACACCTAATTACAATCAGATTGTGATGACCTCTATTGAACCCTGAGAACTTTACCTAATTTTTGAACTTTTCTTAACTGAATACAATTAATTCGTGCCTCATTGCTTGCACATATAGATTATGCATGTACTATTAACTATTACTATTAACAGTAAATAGAAATAAATTACGCGTGATATCCCTAGAGTATTAATTTTAAACTTAACAACAAATTAACCTATTCGCGGTGGTAATATTATATTAAGAACATCAAATTCCTAATAAATTGGAAAAAATAAAATCACAATTAAATTTTTAATGTGAATATAAATTCTTTACTGTGAAATGTGACTACATACAAACATTGGCATGCCTAATACGTATTCAGCGTATGGCATGACATAGAAATATATATTATAATAGGAGTCAACGTCTTTAGGGTATACAGTATGCTAAAATATCACAAAGCATTTCAGCTTAATGTCGACTGGATTAAATCTATTCTAAACTATGTTTTGCTTTATGTCCCCCTTGAGGACAACTTGATTACTAACAAAGTTGCCTTGCAACCACAAAGTTTATTGTTTTAGTGTTGTTTCCGGCTCCTTGAGGGACAAAAAAGTTTTGTGTGTGCCTGTACAATTAAACCGAAACACTGGTTTTGAGAGCTTTATTAAAAAACAGCTTGTATTTACACAATAA